>VXAV01005020.1:97552-114263 GCA_013399715.1 Alectura lathami | reverse complement strand
ATTCAATAATTCATTCACTTGGGCTATGTTTGTTTTATCTATGATGTGGGTACGCAGTGAGGAAGGATTTGAAAGAGAAATATTTGCTTTACTGCTCGCTATGGCAAATCTTTACTGAGCTGCCTTTTTTGGGGAATACGTGCCTGTATGGTTTTTATGAGATGGATCAAGTTTTGCACTTGGTAGTGCTTTAAAGCTGTCTGTGGGAACAACAATCAAACTATTGTGTGTTACAGTGGCACTTCAGAAGGATGCCAGAACTTCCTTGGAGTGCAGGGGAATGAGAATAGGGGAGAACTGCGTCTTCGATGGTCATTTCTGGCATTTGTACCAGCACTTGGGAGTTCAGTTCTGAACCTCTCTGACTTCAGTCCAACACTTTGGAAATCACTTTTCCCCTGTTCTAGGAAAATCTGAGTAGAAGAAGAGAAAATGAGCATTTTCATGGGAAAACTCAATGCAGTGTGTCATAACATGTGACTTGTTTGTGTTCAGCCAGTGCCCTGAGTACCTGGCGGTGCTGGATACTCTGTCTCTGAAGGACTGAAGCTGGCTGAACCTGTGACTTGTGGTCTTTGTGAGTCCCTTTTGATGTCCGCAGTCCTGAGGTTTGCATGGGGATAGAAGAGACCCAAGCTGTGTGTGATAAGTATGGCTGATGCTGGAGAAATCGGTAATTTGGGCTGCATCTTACAGTGACAACCACATTTGACAGGGAAGTAAAGGCTTAGAGGAGAAATACTTCTCTATAACTTCCAGAAAACTGGCAGCTCAGGAAAGAAGGGGAACAAAAATGAATGCCCCTTTTGAGAGAGCAAGTCTACATCATGAGCTCAACAGAAACCTGCTTTGAGTTGGCTGACTTGCCGCTCCATGCAGACACGCTGGCCAGGAGGTAGCCATTTGCCCTACAAGCAAAAAGGGATACAGGACAGCTCTGCAAGTGTCTTGTGGCAAGAGCAGTCACAGAGAAAATGAAAACCAGTTGGGAATCTGAGAGTGGAATATGGAATTACGTGTAAGGGATTGAAGTTGTACCCCTTTGGGGAAGGGAGGCTGCACCACGGGAGAGGACTGTATGTCTTCTCCTCAAGCACAAGTGCACTCAGATCCAGGAGGATAACTTAAGCATTAACTGAGAGAAATCAGCACCTCAGAGTCATGGCAGACTATGGGCAGAATGGTTTTATCCATCCAGCATTTACCTGGATGATTGATTTCAGTTCATTGATAGTAGTGTCCTTAGATTTCATCACTTGTGTTGCTTTATTTTCCTTGATGTGAATTGAACTCTTCATGTTGATCTTGGTAGAGCAATTCCCCACTCTAGCTTCTCTATTTCCACTGCCAGCCCCTGAGTTTCTTTGGTAGTGCAGTTAAAGGTACACCAGTCTGTGGCAGGTGGAAAGCTGCTTCAGTTCGTGTTCAGTGAAAACTAGTTCAGGCTTGCCAAATGATTTGTTAATGCTCCTAGTTATTAGTTCTGTCATAGAGCTGCCAAGACACAAAAATGCTGGAATCATTGCTCTGTAGAGGAAGCCACCTGACTGTAAGCAGAATTAATCAAATCTCTTTACAGAAGCTATGCATGGACGATATTTGGCACTGAAGTCATTCTAGGTATAATTTTTTTGAGTACTTAAAGGCTTTTGAGTAAATCATTACGTATGAACTTGTGCTAAAACTCTGTAAAATTCTTCTGTTCTGTTGATTATGAATCTTTCGGAGCTCTGAAATCTGCAAACTGAAATCATAGAAGAGGGGTATATGTGCTCATGAGAATAAAAACACTTTACAATTTGGCGCAGGCCGTGCTGTGGTTCTAAGGACTCTACTTCATGTGTGTTGTATTTTTGTGGTTTTGCTGATACAAAGATTATCAAGTTTGGAATGAACCAGCTACCAAAGTCAAAGATCCAAGCCTCTGTTACAGCTTAACTTTTCTAGAATATAAAAATATTGGCTTTTTTGTTGACTTCAACCCTTGCACTATTTTGTTAGCTTCATCAGAATGGTGTCATAGCATACACTGCTGGGCTTGCACCTCTTTGCTGAAGCTGAAGCTAAGCAGGGCATCTGCTGTTCTAAACTGAATCTCTCAACTGTGGTAGTTGCACAAAACCTTTCCTCCATGCGGATTCATGGGACCTGGTTTGGTATCTGGCTCACCTTATCCTGAAGTTGGCAGTGAGAACAGGAGTGAGGAGACTTTTGACCTAGAAGTGGGGATGGTGAAGGAGGCAAATGCTGTCTCACCATTTGCTGCCTGCTTTGGTTCTCTTCTTCATCTCGATAAATTAGTAAGTGTTGGAACAAGTCCAGGTTATTCAAGGGACAGGCAGTTCCCAGAGAGCTGGATGATGGTGGAAAAAATGAAGGTCAAATCGGTGTAATAAAATTGGGCTGTAGCAATTCTGGATAAAGATCACCAGTTCTGAGTGTAGGACGTTTTCTTCTGGCAATGACTGTGAAAAATGGGCCACTTGTGACCTGCCTAGGGGTATCTGCATATCTGCAGGATGGCAGGAAAGCAAAGCGTGATGGCAGCTATTGCTATGAGATGGGGAAACTGATTAAACAGAAATGGAAGTACAGCAGAACAGAGAATGATGATGAAGAAACCATCTTTCCCTTCTTCCATTCCCAGTGGAACAAAAATGTAATGGACTAACCAGCTATTGTGATGGGTCTTTCTTGAAAGGAGATGGTGGGATATCTGTTAGCTGATGCTTCCAGCTAAAAGAAATTCAGCAGACCTTGCCCAGAAATTTCCTGGTCCCCTGCTCCCCTGCTTCCTGGCTGTCTCGGGGGTGCTCTGGGTCTGTGGCTGTCCTGGTGTGCTGTGATCTCCCTAATGTAGTGTGTTCCCTTCAGATCTCCTGTTGGGATCATCTGGGCTTTTATTTATGCCCCAAGAAGTCAATCTAAAGGAGCTCTTTGCTGTCTTCTTCCTGATGACCATCCTCCTTGGGGTTAGAAGGGTAATTTAAAAAATCAGCCACAGAGTAGCAAAGAGTAGTAAATGTACTTTACCATTTTGAACCATCTTCTCTTCAAAAGTGATTGATAAATCCAAGAAGAGCTAGCTGCAAGTTGAAAATATGACTTCACTTGGGTGTCCTTGAATTCCCAATTTTGTCACTCAGAATTTATCAGCTGTTTGACTTTTTGGTAGTTTTTGAATGAAACAATTACTAAATGACCTAGTGGCCTGTTTGTTAAATATTAGCAAGCTCATTTTCCTGAAGGAAATACAAATACCCGACAGGAGGCTTACATCCCTAGCTGGTATTTCTTTGGCAGCGATGAGAAGCAGTTACTTATTCCTCCCTGGTTATTCATTTTCTTCATTTTTCATTACAGCAGGATGAGCTCTAGTGTATTCAGCCTCTTTAGCTTAGTGCACATACTTAAAAGTGAATCTCACTGTCTTTTCAGCTGTAAAAAAAGAGAGAAAAAAAAGTATTCTTAATTGAAAGTGATTGTGTCGGGTCCCTCTGCAATCAGGAGAGAGATGGGCACCTCCTGCTGGCAGTTCCTGCTTTTTCTGAGCAGGAGCTGTGTTCCCTGAGGTCTCTGCAGGACTGGAAACACCCTAGTTGTGTTTGTAAGGCTGAGCTGTGAGAGTCAGGACACTGGCTTTGGATTTTCCCCGGTGCTGCAGGGTTTGCTTGTGAGCATGTTGCTGTGGCTTCATCGGGCACCCGCCGACATGGCGCGGTGACCCACGCCCCATAGGCCACACGGACGAGGCCGGCCTGGCCTGAGCAGTTCAGCTGCGCCGAGCTCAGCAAACCCGGGCGTTCAGCGAGCAGTCCTCACCCGTGTGAAGTCAGCAGGCACTGCGGGGACAGCACTGCCCACTGCCTGCTACCGGGACCGGGCAGCTCCACCGAGCTCCACTCAGCTCTGCTGTGGGTACAAGCCAGCAAGTGCTGCTGCAGGGCAGGCCCGAGGTCCTGGCAGGGTTATTGCCCTCCTTCTTCACAGCTGGAATGCCAGGCTTGCTGGAAACAACGGCAGGTCATCCCTGTGGAGACCAGCCTGCTTCTCGCCCTGAAACACCCTTGGTTGCTGGCAGGTCTCAGAAGGGCCTGTTAAAACCTTAAATTAATTCCCATCTACTCCCTGCTGCGGTTGTGTTGGTCAGTTTTATGTTGAGATGAATGTTTATTCCGTCTTGGTCCCTCTGAGGCAAGTAGCACTCAAATCACCTCCGACTCGCTGTGTGATTTGGTATCTTCACATTTCAAGGGAAATCCTTTTTTCTTTTAGCCTAGACATAACTATCGTGAGTGAACCCAAAGGCAGCATAAGAAAGCAGGTCCACAAGTAATTGTTCTTGGGGTTTATGAATAAGCTACTGTTCAATAAAACATGAAACTGCCTTTTGAATAGTTCCTGGTGATTTCTAATTGTACACGCAATTAATTGTTTTGCTCAGATGGGGGCCATACCAAAGATGAGTTGCATCCTCTTCTGCTTGTTGGAAGGGAGCAACTGCAGAGGCATAATGTGTTTTAAACTAAGTGCTTAAGAAGAAGCTAAGAAATCTTCATAATCCATGAAAAGCTTTTTTTTTTGTTTGATTATTTTAGTAGTAAAGGAAGCATTTTCACTAAAAACAGATGCACAGAGGAACACAGATTTTGGTTTGAAAAATGTCCTCTGGAGGGCTGAGATGGAGATTGAAGTCCCTCGTGGAGGTCTCAAGACCAGGATCTCACCATGCTGCCAGGGTGCTGAAGTGAGCGCTGAACTGAGCACTGAACTGAGGTGAGACATGTCCTTATGTGGTCACACTGTTGCAAAACAGGCCTGGCAGAAGGTTAAAGCCATTCCATCTGAGTGTGAGACTTGCATGCCTGATGCAGACACTGAAAGATGAGCATCTGGTGATGTATCAGGCAAGGACTTCCCAAAACCACTGCTTTTTTTAGTTTACATTATAAATGAAATCCTCACTGAGCCAACGCTGAATTAGATCAGCATCCAATGCTCTTGAAATTCCCATGCCATAAGCATTTCCAAGAATTCTTCCATGCATAGGCAGAAATAGTGGATTTTTCCTTTGTTCTTGCTCTTCACCTTGCATTAAAAATGGAATGAAGCCTCGGTCAGAACTCTTATTTACCCTTTTAAGAGGTCTCTGTAAACTGCCCGAGTAACATACAAGTACACAATTACACAAATATAAAACAAAACAGGTAACAGGCTGAAGTTTATAACTCAAACACTGATATCATTAATTACTTTTAAATCATTACTTGAGTCCATGCTTCTGCAAAGCTTCCAAGCTTAGGCTTTCATTTTTTCAAAAATGAAATAAAAAAAGCAAATACCAGACTGAGGACAGGGGGTTGGATTTTCGGAAGTCTCTTACTGCTTATGTCCTGGCAGTTAGTAGCAAGACAGCATGATCCTTTTGGTAGAGGAAAGGGGATACAAGCCGTATTTCAATACTCTGCTGGGCTGGGACCTGAAGTTACCAACAGATACTAGTTCTTCATTCTCTCACGTCTCAGTTCCTCAGTTCTCGTGGTGCTGGGGAGCAGCCTGCCAAGTTCACAAGTTGTTTCACATCTCCTCTGCACCGTGTGACTGCAGTGAACTTTCCTCTTGGCACTAAATCTGGAAACACAACAGAAACATAGAACCCTTCAGGTATATTATTACGGTGCGGCCGAGCTTGCATGCAGCACTTCATGTCCCTCTAGTGCTAATTACTGCTTTCACTCAGAAGTAAAGCAGAGGCTCTCTTGTTTCTGATGCCACTTCTAGAGTGTTTGATTTCTTTCTTCCTGCTGTGGTTGCTCTCTTGGGTGAATGGAGATTATATTTAGCTCACTGAGAGATGTTCTGAGAGTTGGTTAACTCATGTCTGGAAAGTCAGGTGGAAAACACGTTTTATAAAACACAAAGGTTTATTGGTTTTGAGCAGTGAAAGCAAGCAAGTAAACATACATTTTTATTTGACTGAATTTGTGCTTCCAGGTTAAAATCCATGGTTAGTAAGTACAAGAAGGACATCACCTTCAGATAATGCACAGCTTGTAGAAAGTTAAAACTCATGAATTTTAATGAGAAAAACACATTTTCTTCTCTCTGCTCAGACCTTCATTTTATAAGCCAAATTCTCTGCTCTCTTCTAAGGCTCTGACTCCTGACAAATCAATAGAATTGCATAGATTTTAATCAGCTGCCTGTTCTCAAACCTAAGGGAGTTCATCCGATGAGAATTTTAAATTAAGCTGTTTTAAGGCAGTGCCAGGTTTTGTGGCCTAGTTTAAGGTGCCTATTCTGTAAGCTATTGTTTTTTTTTTTTCTTTTTTTCTTCCACAAGTGCGGATTATGAATGTTTTCTGCTGCTCCTTGGTTGCTGTTGTAAGGCAACATATCTTACTGCGGTTCAAACATCTGCTGCACTGAGGTATCACAATCTGAAATCAAATCATGATCTAAGTCATGTCCTGTATGAGAAATTGTTTCAGCAAGTTGCAGAGAAGTGATACATGTGCTGCTGTCTGCCAAGTATATTGTGTGAGGCAGATGAAAATGAAAAAGGATTTTGCTGCAGTGTGAAGCCTCACCATTGGCTGGCTGTATCTGAGAATGAGATACCCGCAAGTGATTTACAGTCCATGATGGATCTGAAAACTGCTAATGTTTCCACTCGTCAAACAATTTCTTTTAGACTTTAATGATTCAGTGATAAGATCTTTTTCCCCTTCCTATTCAAATGCAATTTTTCTTTTCTGATATTTTTTGCAGGGCAGAANTTTTTTTTTTTTTTTTTTTTTTTTTTTTCCCCTGATGATTTATATCAAAGGCTCAGTTCTAGTCTCAGATACCGGTTGTCTTAAAATGTTGAAATGTTGGTCTTCTGTTTTCTCACTGTGTTGTGCACAGTATCTTCTCTTCATAGTACTGCATATGATGATTGACAATGAAGTCTTGACAAATTATTTTCCCTTTTAAACATTAAAACTCTGCGAGAACTGAAAATTCTTCTGGCTTTCATGGAACACAGTCTAACTATAAAGTCCAGGTTTTAGCCTAAATTGCCTGCAGTCAAATCTTGAATCTTTGCATTAATCTTTATGCACTAATAGTCAAATCAGACAGCAGTAAAATAGAAATTTGTTTCCAAAATTGCTTTCAACTTCAATGCAAAACAAAGATTCTCTAATAGACCTTTGCATTAAAGACCTGTTACTACTGAGGTGAGGAAATGTTTTTATTTCCATTGCATGTCTCACAGAAGTTACTAGCTCAGAAAAGAATACAAACAGCTGAAGCCAGTAAGTCTAGTTGTCTTCATGGTTTTGGTGCGTTTATTCTTTTCCACTGACCTTTATTCTTTTTTTGCTTGTTTGCATCTCTGCGACTGTCTTGCGGATTCTTGTGGGAAACGTGTATCACACACACAACTATCTCTAAGCAGAGTGCCAATCTAAAACATATCCTGTGAGGGAGCACCTATGTATTTTCCACCTGGGAATTAGCATACGCCTTCTGTGCATCCTGTACCCAAATCATTCCTGAGTGTGGTGCATAGGAATTGCACTTTGTGAGTTTTTTGTTCCTCTGGAGAGTTACTAGCAGTCTGCGTGTTAAATGAAGTAACCGAATAGCAGCGCTGCCCTTCCCCCTGTGCTGCAGAAGGGAAGGTGCTACGAAGCGTTTCCATGCCATGCTTTAGCCCCTTACAGGTTGAGAGCACGAAGTTTGAATCTGCGCACAGTTTGTCATAAAGTCTTACATTGCACTCCAAGCACAGAGTAGAAATGTCTCCTACTTTCAATTAGAAACTTGCATTTTTTTAATGTGTTCAAGGACAAATATGGATCTAAGTTCGCAAACAAAATCTTGTCGAGATGACACAGAATTTCTGGCTTCACCCTTACTGTGAGGACTTCCAAACTGTTGTGTCTCCCATGTACACAACACACTCCAAAAGAGAGACCGGAAGGAAATTAAAGGTGCCTCGCTGTGATATTTGTATAGAGTAGTAAGTTACTTTGATAATGAACTGTGAAATGTAGCATGCGGATGCTGATGAATGTAAATGACTGCATGTGTTTTTACTTTAATGTTGAGTCCATGAGGTGGTTTGTTAGTATGAGCTCTGTGCTTTAAAAACACAGAAAAGAGATGTGAAATGGAAGGAAGATACGTCTAGCAATTTGTCACATCCTCTTCCGTCTATCTCCCTTTTCATGACCAGACTCAGATTCTGGTAATGTAAGCTTTATAGTTATGGTGGTAATAAACAAACAAGAGGAGTAGCCCTCTTCCTAAAGTCAAACATGCTTCCTTCCAGCACAGATGCGTTTCCATCCAGTCAGACCTCTTCCCAGGCTTGGGCTGGCAGGGCTGTGCGGGCTGGGGGCTCAGTGGGGCTCACACATACCTTGTGTTTCCTGCCCACAGAGTTCAGTGCTCTGTTTGTTGCCACGCCAAGAAATAGGTGACTGTGGTTTGGTGTGTAGCTGCAAGGCCCCTGTTCTCACCCTCCTGTCACGCCATCTGCTTATCTCAGACCTCCTGCTTTGTGAAGTCTGAACCCACCTGTAGGCCTGGCTCTGAGGGAGGCCTGCTTGCCAGGGCCAGACTTCTTGCTGGGGGAGTGCTCAGGCTTGCATCGATGGAGAAATAGAGCTTAATTTGAGATACCACCCATGTGTTTGGTAGGAGCTCAGTGTTTGAGCTCAGACTGACCCACAGGCTGACTTGGGGTCAGTCTGTGGTTTGCAGTAATGCTGGTATGCAGGAGCACAGGCAGGACAGACACAGGGTGTCTCCTGGCTGTTAGGGACTGCAGATTTTGCGCTCTTGTGCAAGGCTGGTGTCAGCTGGTGATGACATCGTTTCTCAAGGAGCAATGTGATGTGGGACTTCAGTGTTAGCTGGTGAATTTTGCCCTCGTGTTATGCTAGTATTTTGATTTGCATTTGTTCTTATCTTGACAAGTTTATTGAAAAAAGTGATGGTAATGTGGTAGTTCAATGTCTTGAGATGGTTTTAAAGTGGATAAGCAAACCGTTATGCCTCTGAGGTTGTGTAATTCCATGGATTTGTCTCACCTCCAGCGACTGACATGTAATATTGATGGTATCACTTGAGATGTATGTATGCTTTACAGGCTGGAAGTTGTGTCGAAATGATGTGAGCACATGGGTAAACAGCTTGAATCACCATCATTCTGGCATGCTCAGGGGCAAAGGTACTTGTGTAGGGTGTCTTAAACATCACAACGTGTGTTGTTGTTAGAGTCTCGTGATTAGGGCTTCAGTCCAAATCTCTCCGATGTAGTGAAAGTTTGCTGATGGCTAACACTGTTCTGAGGACTAATGGGTTGACTTTCTTTGCCTGGCAATAATATATTTTCTATTATGTCAATAATCTGTTCATTTTCAAGTAGAGTGCAGTGTGCCTTTGAAGAATGTCTTTTTTTTTTCAGGTGGTTTCATTGTGAATGTACCCCAATATGTCTAGATGTCTCTCAATAGCAAAGATTGCTTTGTTATTGAATATATTATTTATTAATAGTACTTTGTTGTCTTTTTCTAGTCACATTTTACAAAATAGACCACAAGCATCTCATGTGATTTTTATAAAGGAAGTCTTATTTGTAATATTCATGCAAGTGGACAGAAACGAATCTCAATTTTATAGTAGTCCATGCCTTTTTGCATAACTGAAGAGTCTTAATGAACATGATCAGAAGGAACAGGCTCACTGTTTTGTTTAATTTTGATGGAACTTTTCAAAGGTAACTGTTATGTTATTTTTAATTTGGATTTACTTATCTTAACAAATAAATATCTCCATTTTAAGAAATGAAAATATTACTTGTGGGCCTTCTTTTTCTTCTTCTTCTTCCCATTCTGTAACTCAGTATGTCCAAACTATGAAGGTCGATTCCTTTTCCACTTTATTTTGTTCTGCGTGATCTATTGTTATGTCAAGATTTGCATCCACTGTCCTCATCTGATATTTCTGTTACGTTGGTCATTCTGCCTATGGAATTCCTTCTCTTTGTAGCTTAGTCAGGAGACAACTTTATCTGTAGCGTACCTGAGAAATAACCTAGGAAATACAGCCATTTTGTTGAAGAGATGCCCACTCTGCACTCAGATCAGTGTAGATGAACCCCAGTTGCGCGGAATAGGTGTTCCTATACTCAGTCTAAAACATAAAAAGTTTTTTTGCTTTCTTATAAAGCAAATGGTGACTAGATGTCTCAACATCCAATTGACCACACTTAGATTTCTACAGATTTTCAAGCAAAATTTTCCAAGTACAGATTTTCTGTGCACAAGTCTCTCAGAGAAGGGTGGAGCTCGACATCAAGTTCCTATTGAGATTATGAAAATGTCCTTTCTCTGTGAAACTCCTCTTTTAAAACCCAAGGAAGATATGGGATGAAATGGTCCTGGCCATTCCAGAGGTAGTTGGAGTAGGATGTCTTATTCAGATAGATACAGTCAAGTAAACATCTCTTTATCTCATTTTATTTATTCCCTTAATATTTCTCAGTTTTCAGAATATGCCACCTCCCTCTAGGTTGCTCACTAGATTTCTCCCCGTGTAGCAGCACTGCCGGTTGTGGGGAGGGACAAATGTCAACAGGGGCTTAAAGGATAAGATCATTCCTCCAGGACTTCTGCCAGGTGAGTTGTCAATGGGTGGCAGCTTCTGCACAGGGGCTCTCTGTTGTTTGCTTGCTTGTTTAGTGCACATTTGCAGTAATGGCTTGAGCACTGAGGGACTTAGGAGAAGAGGGATCACTAGTGGTTTTTGCTACAGATTACCTGCTTACCCCCTCAAACTGTTTAACCTCATTTTGTCAAATGGCTGCTGTCTGTCGGTAAGGACTAATTCTTCCCAGTCTCATAAACGGTAATGTAAAATATTTTAATATATTTTGAAAACTATGGGAAGAAGGGATTGGACTCTTGAAAGCTGAATCCAATTGAATGCTAGTTACAGGTCACCATGGCATTTTGTTTTGCCATAGTTGGTTAGAGAACATTTCTAGTGTGCCATAGCCACGGCAGGTTGTGTTATGCCCATCTTGATTAAACCGGTACTTCAAAAGCATCTTACTGCATTGCCCTTTCAGTGTGGGAGGTAACTTCCCGTCATATACTGCAGCTTTTTTTTCCCCCTCTATTGCACCAAAGGCCTTGAATCCCCTTTCCTCCAGATTAAGACTCCTTAGCCTGTTTAGTTAGTTTTCTTAATGCAGTAACCTTGTGTTTTTTAATGTTAATGTTCTATTTCATTTCTATTTCCCTCCTGTTTTGTCATGAGAAAGCTTAAGATACCCACAGCAGACATCTGTCTAAAGGGGGAGCAAAATTAAATCATTTACCATTTGGATGTTTTTCAGAAAGAACACAATTACTTTCTATCCAAACATCTGTATAGGCTTATTTTCTAAAGGAGGACTCAATTTCTTTACCGTGAAAGATACTGTGAGATGGAATCTTTGGCACTGGTCTGCTCTGCTAAGTTCTGCTTTTATGCATTTAACAGTAAACAGACTCTAATGTGTTTCAGTCTCTACCAGCCCAAATTGAACCAATTCTCAAAAACCTCCCTGTAATATTTTCATTATTTTCATCTGTCAGTTCATCCACTTTGTACTTCTCCTTTGTTATGTACCCACGAGTGCAAAAAGTAGGATTTTCTTAATCAGTACCAGCAATGTAGGTAACTTGAAAAATGTTAAAAAGTAAAGCACGTGTGTATATGGCCAAAGAAAAATTCAGTATCGCAAAAAAAGATGCCAGATGATTTTCAGCCAAGATATGCAAATGGATTTCTTGGAAATTTGTATTCACTATTTAGAATTAAAACTGGTGATAGTTACAGATGTACTTGTTAAAATTAATCTGTACCCATGTTATTATAAAAAATACTTCATACTCCATAGAGTACTCTCACAAGATACACAGCATTCTTTTACTGTGTTAAGCAGGCTTAGTACAAGAAATACATTATAGATCATGAGGAACAGCTATTCAGATGTCTTAGCAATGATCTGTCATAATACTAAAAATAAAACACAAATATACATGCCAAATCATCATCAGACTGTGTGTGTGATGTTTAAATTTAAAAAGAACTTTAAGATAAAGCAATGTGCTTGAACACCATGTGAAAGAGATGTTGAACACAGGAAAGAGATGAGACTGTGAAAATATGCCTGGGAGAGGCAACATAAAGTTCAAAATAGTTCCATCACAATCTCCTTTACAATCCCAAGCCAAAAGTGACCATTTTTATCTTGAGTTAACATATTTTCTAGAGTTCCTTTCAGAACAGAGATTGCTCAAAAATTGTTTCATTCAAATTATTAAAAAAAGCTTTAATTTGAAGCTTTTAATTTGAACAGTTTGAGCATGTATTTTTAGCAAAGGCAATTAAAAAACCTAACAGCCCACCTACTGTAGGTCAGGAGCCCTACCCTTCAGCGTTAACCACTTGCTTTCTTCAAGTTCCTGTCACCACACCTACCTCCCACTGCCATTGCAAACACCCCCTGACTACAGACAAGTGCTCTCCCAGAGAGGCCACTTTAGGCGAATGACAGACATGACAACAAAATTACGAGTGACAGTGGTATGGCCTTAGGTTCATTGAGTGACGTGCCACTTCTGGCTTAGATTACATGTGGCCTGTCAAATGTGGTTTAGCTCTTGGGGTTATTAGCTGTCCGCATGAATAACTGTTGGAGATATCAGCCATCAGCAAAGTTCCTGGCTGATAGGAAGAGACAAATGCAAAGTTTTTCACGTGGGACAGACTCAAGCAGACTACAGCACAGCTTTTGTAGCAAAAGGGCCCGAGCAAGTGGGTAGCAAGTTAAGTGGTAGGTCACCAGCACGTGCCTGTGAGGATGAGCACCAACACATGGCATAGCCAGGAGGATGAGGGAGGGGGGTTTTCGCATGTGAGTCTGCACCTGGAGCACTGTGTCCAGCGTTGGACCCCTGGTACAACAGACATGGAAAAAATGGAGTGCCAGTTAGCAAAAAAAAAAATAAAAATTGCCCAACTCAGTACAGACACAGGGAAAGTGAAATGAGCTGGGAAGGGAAGTTACGTGGGCAAACATAATTCTTGTATTTTCTAATGCTGAAGTGCTTGGCTTCATGACTTCATGTGCTTTGAATGTAGTTCTTTTTTTATTAGTAATTTTGAATACTTTTCAAGGAGGGAGAAAGAACAGCTAGAAAACTGGGGTAAACGCATAACCTTAGCTCGATGTAACACACTGACTGTTCCTAAATGAAAATTTGCAGGTACTTCTACAAGCACCCACCTCTAAGCAGGTTCTGAATCAAATAGAATGTTCATGTCAAGGCTTAGCAGTGTTTTGTCTGGGTGCACTCTGCTCTGGAACAGTCTGTACGCAGGTCTTCAGAGAGAAAGGGAAGAGAGAGAGCCCACTAGAGCAGGAAGCAGATGAGGGTGTGAAGGAAGTGAAGCAGATAAGACTCATTTTGATATTCATGCTGCAGTGTGAGTTTGCTCAGTTTTGGAGCTGCTCAGCAGCCTCACCAGCTCCCCTTCCCTCAGATTTAGCCTTTGAGATTCATAGTTTACCCTCCAGATTCTTTAGGTGAAACCAAAATACAAATAATATTTTGTACTAACATAACATAACAATAGTATGACATAAGGGGTGCTCTTGCCCCTCTGCTTTCCTTCCTCGGACATTTCTACTGCTTCCTGAAGCTGTGGAATGGAAAGTTGTGTGATGGTGCTGTCTGTCTTGTCAGCACGCTGTACATCCCAGAGGGTCAGCAGGTTTCCACTGAAGCCCCCCGAGAGTCCACTGCTGCTGATGCAAAGGCACAGGAGACCCTCTGCTTGCATGCTCCTCTGGTGACTTTGAGGTCGGCTGCACCTCAACGCTCTCTGCAAAGTTCATTCTCTTCTGCATTTGGATGCCTCACTGCAAAATCTCCAAGGTCATTTCAGGTACTTCTCCATATTAAGTTGTACGAGAAATTCAGGAGAGAAAAGCAACAGTTTCTGATTTACTGCTGCCTTATGTCTGTGCTGCACTTTGCTCTGCTCCACAGCCCAGTCCTCTGCAACTGAGTGTCGGCAGTGCGCACCAGCGTGTGCTGTGCAGTGCAACAGTGGGCGGAGAAAGAGGAGTACAGATGATCAATCCTGTTAAAAGTGTGCTTTTGCAGATGACGACAATGTCGTGCTTCTGACAAATACTGGTATCTATCAGTAATCCAGATGGGCATTAGCTGCTGCATAAGCCTGTTATAAAACTCCCTATTTATATAAAAGCATGTGTAGTTCTGTGTTCGTAGATCTTCTGGTCTTAATTTTGCAAAGCCTGCTGGCACCAAGCAGAGCTCAGGGCAGATATATTTAGAAAGTGGAAACAAATATTATGCAACATTTTCCGCAAATGCCTGGCACAGGCTGTCCATCTCCAGTATTTACTGACAGCAGTACAAACCCAGGGAGAAGAGCATTGTAGCTGATCTAAAATACTCTAGGCACGCTAGCAGAAGGAAGCCTTGTAAATAAAACCTGTTATCATTTGGTGTCACGAGTGGTGTCTCTGTGAACAGATGTGTATCCCCTACTAGGACACCTCTAAAGCAGTGTGTCTGATGGAGACGTCACCGGCAGCCTCACTGGCACAGCTGCGCTAGGAGCCATGTGAAAATGCAGGGGGTGATCTACGGGTCACATTGGCGTGCCCCTCAGCAGTACAAGGCACAGTAGCAACCTGTTATAGATATCTTACTAAAATTTGTTTTTGTGGGTAGGGAGTTTTACTTCTCTGGGCTTGGCAGGGATGAGGGAGGAGTGGTGCAGCCTGAACAGAGAGCAGTGAGGGTATATCCCAGAGGAAAACGGGATCCCCTTGGGAAATAGGATTTCCTGGCCATGGAAGTGTCCTGTGTGTGCATGTAGGAGCCATCGGTATATTATATGCATATTATATGGCAAAATTCTGTGACCAGGGCTACAGACACTTGAAAAGAGGTAGATTCTTCCTTCTTTCTTGTGTACCTCAAGAAAGGCCTTACGATTTTGAACACCATCCAGCAAGCAAGCTGCAAAGCCTCAGGTAAAAGGGCATCACTTGATCACACTGTAGAAATAACTTATAGTCTCTGGAACCAGCAGGGTAATGTCTGGAGGCTAATGAAGACAAAGTTTATGGAGGTTGTTAAATAAACAATCCCCAGCATAAATTAGGTAGTGGAATTGATCTGCTTACGTAGGCAGGGTTAGGGAAGCTGCACTGCAGATGAGTCAGTTAATAAAGCATTCAGTCAGTTCAGTAAAGGAAGCTGGCTGACTTCTCTATCCATTTTTTTTTTGTCTCAAGTAACTGATTTTCTGGCCTGAAATAATCTTTGCTTGGTTCAGATTCAAACATGATAATAATTTATCCTCTAGCTGCTGAAGTATTGAGTAACCAGCAGCTGATGGTTGAGCAGTTTGCCATCACTGGCCCACTCCACAGAGCAAGGACCTTGTGTTCAACTCATTGCGTCAGCAACAGCAATTAGGGCAAGAGGTTTAGATCTTTGTTTCTTCTTCATTATCTTTTTTTTTTTTTTTTTTTTTTTTTTTTAACAAATTGCCCTACTATCATTCGCACATGCTTTAGTCTTACAAAGGGACAATTACAGGACATTCTGCCTCAGTCTGACTTCTGCGTTGGAAGTACTGGGTTTTCAAGGCTCCTGTCCCCAAATGCATTTTGTGTATATACTTACATGTGTCTCTGTCTTGAAAATGCTGAGCTTGAATCCAGTTAAAACTAAAAGTTTCACCAAGGAAGATAAGGTGGAGGTGTTCCCCGTGTGGAGGAAAACATGAACCTCTTTTCGCACCTTTCTTAGAGAGCTGGGCATTTGCTACTTCATAACTTGCCAGAGTAGTGTTTTTTTCTGCTTCTCGTTAAGAAATGTGATTGTCAAAGTCTGTCTGAAGATATAGAGCAATTAGAAGGAAGGTGTTCTTGTTTTAATCTGTTTCCAATAGTTCATAAGCCTTTTGCCATGCAATTAATGCAACAGAATATGAACAAGACTTTGATTTCAGATTGATCGTGAACTGTATAAATCTGATGTGCAAAGGGGAAAGTTCACTTCTGTGCTAAAACAACTTGTAGACAGATGGTTTGGATTTAAAGAGTATCAGGATTTCTGGAAAAATTACACAGGATTAATAAAAATGTAAAAGTTGAGTTCAAGCTCAGTTCACTAAAAATCTAAGGGCAAGAGAATTAGAAACTCTGCTTCAGTTTGATTTGGACAGAACAGAAATGCAACTGCCAAGAAACATATCTCACTAGTCATTTACATTCCTGTTAAAGTTTCTGGGAATTATCCATGTCATTGTAGGCATTTAATACTGCTGTTACGTTCAGATTATTGTCTTTAAATGGTTGATACACAGTTATCCTTCAAAGACAGACCTTCAGAGTAAAATTTAACTGTACTCAGGTACTACCTGAGCAGAGTTGGAGAAGCATGTATGAAACAGAAGTCATCAGCAGAGTTTAGAGTTGAAAATTATTGATATTTTCTCTTAACATGGCCTTTTTGCCTTTTTCAGATGCAAGTATCTGAATAGTAAATATGTAATCTTAACCTTTTTTTTTTTTTTTTTTTTTCCACAAAAAAAAAGTTTAGGGTTGGGTTTT
>VXAV01005020.1:86581-97547 GCA_013399715.1 Alectura lathami | reverse complement strand
CAACAACAAAAGATTAGAGTTTGGATTTTCAAAAGGATCCAGTGGTGGTTTAGCTAAATTCTGGGCAGCTTCCAAATTCAGCCTAGGGCATGGCTGGGACCTGGTTTTCAGCAGATGTCTGCTTTACTCTTTCTAAGAATGCTTTTAGACAGGCTCTTCTACTAAAACTCTCAAAAAATAATGTTTCCAAAATCACTGAAAAACACAGCTGGCTTTGAGGATAATGTTTTGTTTTGTTTTCCAGAGAAAAAAAAAAAAATCCTCTACAGTGGTCTTACATCATTCTGCAAGACCTAGATATATTAACAAATGCAGGGGTCTAGGAGGACAAATCCCACGTAACTGGTTAATGTAACCATTAGCCACAGCTATTGACACTGGCTGATATCTGAATGCCAGTGGGAAGTTTGTGTAACGCTTACAGGGCCATGCAAAAAAGCTTTTTGTCTAAACACATGCGAGCTATTTGGCAGCCCTATTTGGCAGCCGAGTAATGATAGCAGTGGATGCCAGAGTAAGAGCATTCATTTCTGTAGGGTGTGGTGGGTCTCAGCGTAGCATAACAGAGTGGCTCCTGGTGGTTTGGGCTGCCCTTGGTGGATTCCCACACTGGAGAAATGAGGATGAGTTATGATCTGCTGCTTGTCAGTGCCAGAGACTTTATGGCTTCCTCTGTGCTAGTAAGCTCTGTGGTGCCTGGGTTGGCTCCCAGACACAGGAACCCCATCACTCATCCTAGTAAGCTGTCAGTACAATCCCACAGCTCTGCCAGTTGGGGCTCTCCCAGTTGGTTGCCAGGCACAGTTTAGGAACTAGGACAATTCATAGACCATTCCCAAAAGCACTTTGTATGTCAGGGTCTTGTTTTGGGCAGGATTTTATTCATGTGGATGTGGGCAAGACCAGTGGGAAATCAGTGGGCACAGCTTATTGGTACAGGCATAGTCTAGGCCCATCTGTTGAAAGAAGGTTTTGGAAATGGATAGTGCTTTTAGCTTCTGCTTTGCAAATGTGAAGAAAATTGTTGCCAGTACTTATGGTAAGCATAAGTGAACCAAAAAGCATCTACAAAGCTCTCATACTCTTCTGTACCCGAGTATGGGAACTGGGTCATGTATAAAATGAGGTGAAGTAGTTTAAGGTCTGTGTGGGAGGAAACAGTGGTAGATTGGATGTGTTTTTCTTATTTTTGTTTCCATGCCTGACTTTTGGCCCCCATATGATATGTTGTAGTATGTGACAATATCAGCCCTGAAGACCATACCTGCACAGGCCTGGAGCCTGAGCTCCAAGACATGGGGTCACACAAATCGTGGGCTTTCTGATCATGGTCCTGAGGCACAGTGAGGTGGTGCTTGGAGTCTAAAAGCAGATTAAGCTGTGTGGTCATACATGCTGTCTCTAACTAGATTATCATGGGATCATAGAACCCTAGAACGGCTTGGTTTGGAAGGGACCTCAAAGATCTTCTAGTTGCAACCCCCCTCCCATGTGCAGGGTTACCAGCCACTAGATCAGACTGCCCAGGAGCCCATCCAGCCTGGACTTGAACGCTTCCAGGGGCAGGGCATCCATAACTTCTCTGGGCCTGTGACAGTGCCTCACCACTCTCTCAGTGATTATACCTTCTACCTCAAAAGCAAAAATAAAAACAAAAAATTGCTAGTACGGTCTATGTTATATGGTATATATTGGCAGAACATAGTACATTCGGGTATTTGCAGGATGCACATTAACCAGTGACTCCAGTGTGTAAACAACATTAAAAAAGGAACAGTCACAAGACAGAAGCTCTTTCTGCAGCAGTTAAGGTGACTTCTGCAGGGCAAGTAGTTATGCAAGGATTGCACTAGCATTCATCTAGTATGTCCTGATAGATGAAGGTAATATCTTGCAGTGTGCAATTGTAATTGTGGCTGGTAGTTGATTTTGGTGTTGCAAGGTTATCGTGGGTTTCCTAGAGCAGTCATGCTGTTCACACTCACAGTGGTGTCCAGGAAACACTTCCTAGGATCCATATGTTTGCAGATATGGAAATTATGATTAGAGATGCTCTGAGAAAAGGCATGGGCAAAAGTGTAAGAGGAAGAACAGTGCCAGGAAACACTCACTGTTCTGTATGGGCCAGATGTGTACAAGACTAATGGGAGAAACAGCATCAGTGAAATGTGTGAAGCAGGAGCAACGGACGAGCGTGCTAGCTTGATTTGGAGAAAAGCATGTTTTTGGCTAATTAGCAGCATTTTTTTATTTTTTTATTTTTTCTTGAAAAACAGACTGGAAATATCAGGAGGCTACATCTTTGGACAGCAGTCCAAGTATGCCCCAGCTGGAGCAAAGCGGCAATGCAGCAACCCACCCACGGTGTTTTCCCACATCCTTCCCTGTGGCCAGCTGGCCTCTTAGCTCTGGCTCCAGTCTTGGTCAGTATCTGAGGCTGCCTTGGCATGGGCTCAAGGGAGACATCCCGTTGCGACAGGGTAGTCTCTGAGAGGCTGGCTGGGGAATGTCAAACAGCTGAAAACAGCACATAAATTTCAGTGCTGCTGAAATATTTTTTGATAAGCAAGGTAAGATGTGTAGCAGAATGTCCTTATTCCCATGACGATCTCAAGTGAAAATCAGTGGAAGTAACTGTTTGGTTTGATTTTTTTTTTTTTTTTGCTTGATTTTAACCAGCTTTGAAGGAAGTGGAGGAGGACGTGCACACGTTTTGTCTCTTAAAGCCCCACTCCTGTGAAGTCGAGATGATCTCGAACTATCTTTAGTACAACATGACACTTTGCAGCTTGTTTTTTCTTCCTTTTTTTTTTTTTTATTATATTGTTGCTCCCCTGGTAGCGGCTCTCCAGGACCAGCACCTGGTAGCGATACCTTTGGTTTAGCGAGGTGTTGTGCACTGCTGCGGCCATTGGTCTCGCTGCATGTGCTCAGCCAGCTCTGCACAGAGGCACAGGAGGCCACGGATGTGATAATGGGATCCAGGTTTTGCGCTACAAACAGCAGATCACCTATTTTCCAACAATGAGATGTTGACTTCAGCAGCTATTCCATTGCACCTGGTTTTCTGGTTCAGATGTGTTTCTGATAGCACACATCTCCCAATGCATCTGGTGTGTTGCTCTCATTTTGCTTTTAAAATGTTTTCTAATTTTCATTTAATTTTCCTGTATTTAATGCTTTTCATTATAAATAACTTCTACATTTTTGTTTTACTTACCTATGGATTTTTTTTTTTTGGTCATTCATATTCATATCTTACTTATCTCAATCTACATTAAGCCTGTTCTCCTGTTAGTAACATCAATTTATTTGTAGCATGCAATGACTAGTCTCCTGTGGATAGTACTAGAATGATTTATTTTATGACCAGAACTGCAATTTGCCTCCTTCCACTTCCTAAATTAGCTGCCATCTATTAATAAAATCAAATGTTTTGCAGCACAAAAATAAAACATTTCACATCTTTTCACCCCTGGGATATGCGCAGCTCCCATTCCCCGCAGCCACTCTCCTCACCCTGGTGCTCCCAAGGAAGCACTGCCCCCCCCATGATGCTGCAGACATGATGAGTCGTGCTGGTCCCAATCCAAACTTGGCAGTTGTGCTCAGCCAGCTCATTTTTTTGGCTGTTTAGAGCACAGATGTTGACTTGGTGATAACTGCCTGGGCATTTTTCAAAGCTGGCAAGCCCCGTTGTGGCTCCTGTTGTGTGACAGCCAACATTACCCTCGCCAGAGCCTAGGCAGAGCAATGCAGATTTCCAGGGAGAAAACTGCTTTCTGTGGAACACTTGTCCACGTCAGCAGTGAGAAGCACCCTGCATGGGGCTGGGGCAGGAGCAGAAGGAGGTGAACTGGAGCAGCCCCCCAGTGCTCTCGAAGCGTCCTTAAAAACAGGTATGTGATTGATAATGGGATTCATCCTTTCAAAGGGCAATTAAGCCTTTATGTGTTCTTCCTTCTTAGTGTTGGGCTGGTAGAAGTGGAGGAAACAATAGCAAAAGAGTTATTTTAGTGTATCCTCAGTACAGCCTCATGAAATCAAAGCTGCCCACAGGTCCGAATTGCCTATAGGTTACAGCAGGCTATTGCAAGGTGATTCTGCTCACACTGACACCATGTCTCAGTGCACAGCTCTCTCTGATGAAAGCAATGCAACAGCATCCACACAGGTGTGACCTTCTGCAGCACTTCTTCTGCACTCCCCTCTAAAAGACAGATCTGAATATGTGAGTGGCTGTGAAGCAGCCTCCTGAAGAAATCAGGGGTCCCAGGGCTGCTTTGTGGGGTTCCTGTGGCTGTGAGGAGGTTCAATGCCATCCTCATGTTGTATGCATGTGGTAAGCATGCCATCCCAGGAAAGAGGACCTGTACTTGAGTAGTACCCCCTGCTCAGGGAACCCATACCTTTATATCCTAGTGCCTCTGGGAGAAAGGCTGGTGGCCCTGGTAGGGAACAATTTAGAAAGGGAAGTTACTATTGTTTTGCAGGCCTTGCAGGTAGCATGAGAGAAACACCTGGTTCTTAGTTTATAACAAACAGTGACATATATTGTGAGCCAGATGCTACAGTTTCACATGCTCTGTTCTGCAGCCAAGAGAGATGTGGTTTTTTTTTGTTTTGTTTGTTTGTTTTGTTTTGTATTTGTCTGTCACTCCTCTCTCTCTCTCTCTCTTTTTTTTTTTTTTTCCCACGCAGTTAATCCTGTATATCAAGACAGTCTCCTTTGCACAGGTACTCCCATGCTTTTTGCCTTTCAGTTCATTGCGCCTTGTCTGGGAGGAACTCTGAAGTAAGGCAACACCCAGCCTCTGATCCTACAACACTGGTGTTGGCATTGAGTTTTTCACCAACATACCCAGCCTACTCCTACTGGCAATGTTTTGCTGGGCTATACAGCCTCTGGAGCCCCTTTTCCCTCCTAGTGCAGCAGCGCACGGTGAAATAGTTCCTGCAGCCATCCCAGGTGGCATTCTCAAGCCTCAGAATCTTCTCTGCAGGGAGGTGGGATCTCCTTTCTCCCACTGCCGATGTTGAAAGCCCCTCTCAGCCTTGCACATTCCTGTATGACTCAAGCAGAAGGTCCCTCTGTGGGGGGCATGCAGGGCAAGCCAGCCCCAGCCTTCCTGCCTGTTTCTGCATTCCTTGGACAGAGATAATTTTTGATTTGATAAAGTACTAAATCTTCTGTCTCAGAAATCCGCAAAGAAATTGGACTGTCGTCAGATAATTTTATAGCTCTTGGGTTTCTTTGCTGTAGCTGTAAATAGCAGAAGAGCCAGACTAACATTTCTGTCCCCTCTGAGGATTTCTAAATGCTCAACTGATAAAAGTCAAGGCTGTAAATCCTGCCCGTATGTATTATCAGGTAATACTGAAAAACAGATTAAACTAATATATTACAATAACTGCTGTATTACAACAAAACCAGAAATCTAGTAAGCAGAGGCCTGTTGGCAAAATGTGGTGCTGTAGATTGACTAGGAAGGCTTGTAGAAATTTTTCCTTTTCGTAGTTTTAGAGACAGGATGACTTAGGAGTGATATTTACTAAAATAATGATCTTCTAGGTACTCTGTCTCCAGAACTATAAATCAACCGGTGTATCAATCTAACATATTCTTGAGAATCAGTTGACAAGAACTTGGGCACCTTACTCTCCCTTTAATAGAGAGATAAATATTTGAAGAGGTCTTGAAAAAGCTTGACTGATTTTAATGTATTGAGCCAATTGCTTTTCAAGGTCACCTCCTCCACACGTGAAAGCAATTGGACTGTGGCTCTGTGTGTATTTGGCACATCATTTGTATCACTCTCCTTTTGTGCTTGCTAACAGAGAAGTGCCACAAGCGCTGACCTGAGGGCTGGCAGTACCTGCCATGATCAAAGAGCAAGAACACTGCAGGTCCGTGCAGCCCTTTGAGGGAGGGGAGGTAGGTGGTGGAGAAAACATGCATCTGGAGGGTCACAAGAAGCCCTTGTGAACATGGGGAATGCGGTGGCATGTAAGTTTTAGTCATGATCCCTACGGAATGCTCACCTACATTAGGAAGGAAAAACAGAGTCGTGGTCCTTCCTGTTCCCTCCCACGTACCGGAACCTGCAGTCCCATCTGGAGGTGGACGTTGTGGTGGGCAGCCTGCGAGGGAAGGGCTGTGCTCAGCCCCTGCTTGTCGTGCTCCTCTTCCTCCTCATCACCATGGTCAAGTGATCTCCAGGTGTCATGCAGGAGGTGCAGGAGGGGCTTCACATGGTTGCTTGTAGAGGAAGTGGCCTCTTCTGTCTTGGGGAGATCTAAACACAGCATGGGGAACTGCGACATCCAGCTAACCATGCTATGTCACTGAGCTTTTCTCAAGGAGAAGACAAATTGTCTGCCTAAAACCCACAAACCTTATTAGGATGACTGCTACCAATGTGTCACTAAAGAGAAAATTACCCAGAGGAGGAAAATTATGGCTAGGTTTGTCTGAGCCCCTGTGAGAATCAAGATCACAGCTGATATAAAAATACAGGCTCAGTTTACATGCCACATTCATCAGCGTGTGAAACACAGCAACCTCAGCGATCGAAAGCAAGATGATCTCCCGGCTATAAAGTGTACTTGCTGCTTCTCTATGCAAAGTTGCTACCCTGTGGAGCAGGTGCAGAAAAGCCTCACTAAGTGATTGCTCCAGGGCCTCAGAAACAGTCTTTGCACCTCGGGAAGGCGTGATTATATGAGAACAGAGGCTTCTAGTGGTGTCACCTGAGATGGAGGCTGTGAGCACTGTACTGTGAGCAGGGATTCCAGGCTAACTGGGATAAGCATTTTGTTTTAACACCTTCAGGGCTGTGTTGGGTTGGTTCCCTGCTCCTCCAGGACTTCCACATAAGGTGGAAGTCCTAGGAATATCTACAACATTCCCTCTACTAGAGAAATTCTTGCAATGGATACTGAAAAATCCTGCTGTCCTGTTGTGATGCTTTCTTTAAACTTGATCTGTAATGGCCTTCAGCACGTGGAGCTCTGCCTTCTGCCTCCCTGGGAGCTGTGTTAGAACATGATGGTCCCCAGGGGAACTTCTGGTTGTGCAATGGTGAAAGCGCACACAGAGGAGAGGCACTGCTCAGGCAGTGTCCTCTTCCCCGTGTCATTATCCCAGGTGCCAGTTTTAGTCTTTCATGGTGCTTAACAAAAGAACTAAAACAAGCAAATGAACAAAAGAGTAGTTATGAAACCAGCAGGAAGTCTGTGAGTTTACTATTTCTAATCCTATAAAGGGTAATTTCTGCTTTCAGAAAGAAATCTGAGGGGAAGAATGGCTTAATTAAGGTATGGTAATTATTTGAGGCAGTATCAATTTTAGTCACAGAACCTTTGGAAGGTATCACAGTAGGTATTACATTACATTACTCTCATGTTTTTGTCCCAATTCTTGCTGGGAGAATGAAGGAATCATAATCCCTGCCCTAGACATCAAGCCAAGGCCCAGTTTTGTTTAGCAAAGCTATGTGGCCATGGCCACATTTACTGAGAAAAGAGAACTACTGACCCGAAACAGTACAAAACTCTAAGGAAAAAAAGAATCAACCACCGAGAAAAATAAAATAATAATAATAATAATAATAATAATAATAATAATAAAACAAGCAAAAAACCCACACAGAACCAGAGGCAGCTCAGTGACCAAACCTACCCAAGAAATCACTTGTCCAGCTGGTTGGTACCTGTCCAGCAGAGACTTGCTAGGTGCATTATGTTTACCCTAGAGGCAGAGGCATGTAGGTCCTTGCTGTTTGCTGTGTGGGTGAGTCAAAAAGTGGTCGCTCTGTACCTGCAGAAATCATGTGTATCCTGCTTGCAAAGTGTCTTTGCGTCTCTTTGCATGTATCTGTACAGAAGTGACCCAGTGAGGGATGGCTGGAGAGAGAAATTTTCATAATTAGGAAGGAAGATAAAGCAGGGAGCTGGTGTTTCTGATGGAATAACTACATAAATAAATNTGTTTTTGTGAAAAAAATAAAAAAAAAAAAAAAAAAAAATTTTTTTTTTTTTTTTTTTTTTTTAGAGATGGCATCCGAGCATGAGTAACAGTAGTTCTTGAAAACAGTTCTTGAAAACAGATGAAAAGTAACTTCACTGGTAACTGCGTGCACCTCATTTCTACTCTGAAATCAAAATCTGGTTTTATGGTGAGGTCACTGGCTCTTCTGCTGCCTGCTAGGTTGAAGAAATCAGGGTCACTACCTGCCTTCTAGGGTGAAGAAAACTATTTGCATGCATTTGCCTCTACAGAAATATCTGCAGACCTATGGTCACCATTCCCCTACTGCCTCACAAAACTTAAATTTGAGCTCCTCAAGACTGTCTGCAGAATGTATTGCAATCCTTTAACAACCCCCAGGCTTCTTTTCTCAGCCTTTTACTTTTCCAAAAGCTTTCTTGAAATGTGGACAGCAAAGCAGCTTGTAGTATTCCTAGAGCATTTGTACCAGCGCTAAATGTAGATTTAATAGAGTATGAACCATCATTGTCTGGATTGTATCCTAACAGAAGGTTATATTTTAATTAGATCAGCTCATGAAGAAGATTTTATTTCCTTCCTTCTTCATAAGGCTTATTAAATCTTTTCATATGCTGATAGTCTAATTTTCTTATAGATCTCAAATGTCACATCAACTATAACTGGTGTGTTCAGGTTGCAGCATTGTTCCACAGGCTGAGCCTAGGGCTTGGAACCTGATCAAAACCTGATTACATGAAAATGTTGTCCATTATTGTCAGCAGGTTTCTTTTTGCTACCACCTATCCCCGTTAGTTTAAAGCTCGCTCTGTTCAGTGCAGTCAGAGCAGCTACAACAGCGTGGACAGATATCGGGCTGGAAAGCAACATGTGCTTCAGCACAAGCCATTTGCTACTCTTTTAGTATGAATGGGACATTCTGTCCAGTAACTTACAAAGTACATTTTGGTTTGATTCTTTGGATTGTCTGCGTGGTGGGTGTTTGGCTTTTGATTTGGGATAGGCAACCCCTTCTGCATGCTCTTCCTTTCCCATGCAAGGTGACCCTCCCTGTGAAACATACAACTTCTGGTGCAATAATGAGCTGTGCAAGACTGACTGTTGAGACAACCAAAACCAGAAAACTCTTCAACTGTCCAACAGTTGACAGCAATTGCCGAAATGGGTAAATTACAGTCCTTCTGGTAATTGCTAGTTCGGCCCAGAGCAGTGCAGATGTTCTGCTGCCACAAAAGGCAAACACTTGGAGATGGAACAATGGACACAAATTAATTGCCATTTCAAGTGAAAAACATACCTGGGAATCATATCAAACGCTTAACTAATGTCACTGAACAAATCATGAGACCCCTCATTCCCATGCTATTGCTACCACAGATGCTCTAGGTCTTATACAACGATGTTGTTTTATTTTTCTTCATCCTGTTACTAACTTTCTACCTTCTCCCAGATAATGGCTTTTCATTGTTTCAAGTTCTGACTAGCTGGTCATTTAACAGACCTGGAGGAGAAGGCAAAGTAATCAGATTGCCAAAGCTCCAGCTCCACCCCATGACACCATGCTTTGTGACAGTCACGCTTCCAATTTCCTTCTCTTGTTGATTGTGGCTGCAAGTGTGGGATCTAATCACTGTGGCAGGAAGTCTGATCGAAGCAGGAAATTTTCCAAGTTAGAAAGTTTCTTATGAAAGTTCTTCAGTGAGAGTGCGGCATCAACACTTCATGAATTTACACGTCACAGGAGCACGTACAGGCAGAGCTGAAAAATCCAAATTGCTGGTTCAGGTGGTTATGGCCACGTGGCATCTGCTGATTCAAGAGACAAGTCCAGCCTATGGGTCTTTGTGTTGCACAAACAGCCTTGCATAAATTCATAAAGAATGAACCTCTAATGGCTTCACATTAAAAAAAAAGTCTGGTAGTCAGTGGGAAATTACAGTTACAGGCATCCAAGATGCTCCCAGTGGTAAGTGAGGAGGATAAAAATAGAGTCTGGCATCACTGTTTTCAGATTAAAAGCATGTATTATAAACCTCTCTAAATATATTAGTTTTCTTGTAGATTTTGAAAAGTGTGCTGCTGTCCACCACCTAGAAACATCTTGAAACTCAGTTCCAAACCTGACCCTAGAATGATTTGTACTGGGCACTGCTTGTTTGCCTGGCTTTCTGGTATATTCCTTGCACAGAGCTGTGATAATAACGAGACAAATGTATTTCCAGTTTAGTTAAAAACAAACAAACAAAAAAGACTTGAGAGTGATGTAGTGTCAAACTTCCATGGCAGAGTGGTTGTGCTGGTTTTATAAATATTTCGTGCTACCATCTCCATGCACTGCACCCCCACATTGTGTTCTTTCAGCCACATCAGTCAGTTATTTGGCCACAGCTACAACTCAGCTGTGGTATGAAATGCAGAAGAACCCATGCGACAAATTCACTTTTAACAAGAGAGTCTGTGCATTTTCAGTCTTTCTTGTGCATCTTGCTTGGTCCTGGTGCCCAAGGTGCAAAAGAGAAATAACAGGCAAGGTGAAGCACGGTGAAATACAGCTGAAATAACAGTAGGTGGGATTCATGCCTTGCTGGTGCGTCCTTGGTACAGAGCCAGAGCTGCACTGTGGTACTGAATTAGTGCATAAAAATAAAACCTGGCTGCCACAACACTCTCGTGATCAGCGTGCTCCTTTTCAAGAACCAGCTTTTCTACAATAGAATCAATGATTCAAATACTTAAACACTAAGCCATGAGTTGTCTACTAAACAAAATTAAGCCAAGGAAAGAAAAAGAAATCTAATTATTACGCATATAAATCTTGCTTTCAACAGCTCAGATTTGGAAGATGAATTTTAAGTGCAAATGGCTGTAGCTGTAAGTCTAATGTAATGATAATGCAAACTAATTTACAAAAAAAAAAAAAAAAAAAAAAACAGATGAGTAATCCCCCCCAGTTTATGA
>VXAV01005020.1:46158-86524 GCA_013399715.1 Alectura lathami | reverse complement strand
GCAGATGAGTCATGCTCCTCAGTTTATGAAGGTACATTTAATGTTATAGTGAAATTATTGCATTATAATCACTTTAAATTATCTTGCTTTAATCAAGTAAAAAGTCTTTTCTGCTATTTTGTACAGGTTATTAAGCAACAGTGACTGGAAACCATGGAAGTGTGAGGAATTTATTGTCAGTTTTTGAAGCTTTCCTAGTATTTGTAACAGAGGTAATATAATGACTAATCCAGTTTGTTTTAAAACTTGATCACGCAGTATGTGATTTCATAGCTCAGGAGGTAAAAGGAAGGTTTTTGTTCATCTCAAAAGTCTGAGTCACTGGTGTGTGTGGTGCATATGTAACTCCTTATGGGAATGAGTTTAGCACGGGTGTAACAGGGCATGAAGTCTTTCATATCCCTTGAGGACAAAAGCTCATTTTGTAATCATTTATTTTGTAATCAAAAGTATGTGATGCATGGTTCAAAAGCACTGGGTTGCACAGGAGCAGAGCGCTTCAATTATGATACAAATAGGAGGTGTAGGACGAGACACTTCCATCAGTGCAAAGTAGCAGCTGCACAGTTTTAGAGATATGGGGACAGAATGATTGAACCGGTGCATCTCAAGCATTAACCCTCAAGCTATGTTTCTGGAAGGGGAGCAGCGAAATCAATGTATGTTTCACTGTGAGTTGCTGGCATGTAGGCAGATGGATCTCTTTTGTGCTTATGCAGGTCCAAGGTATGCACTGGTTAACGCTACTCACAGAACTTAATTTTAAAAATCAAGACAATGAGAATTCAAGTAAAAAAAAATCAGTTTTTCCTTGCAGTAGTCTTCATCCATTGACCTTTTCTTTCCTCCTGAACTGGTGGTTTTAACAAAAACTTCCACTTTTCCCAGAGGAAAAACAAACTTTAGAATTGTTCCAGAGAAGGAAAGCATTCAGCATTACCTCGTCTCTCACAGCTCAGCAGTTCCGGGGATTAGCCCTATACTATGAGCTTTCGGTCTCACTTCAACAAATGGTGAAATCAATACCAAAATTGCATCCACTGAGGGTGATTAGTACAAAACTAGCAGAGTGCATCAACAGAGGTGTTTCTCTTCATGTTGAAATGCAGAAGGCTGAGGATCTTAATGCCCAGAGACGAGTAGTAGATGCAGTTCTTTCTGAATGCATGGGAGAAGATAATCTTCTTTACTATAAAGTGATCTGTAATTCTCATTGGTTCAATTACAGGAAGCCTTGTGCTAATCCTCTTACTTTTTGTCCAGGAACTATTCATTCAAAATCTGTGAAGAATCATATTTAAAAAANCCTGTGAACAATGTTTGAGAACCCCAGGAAAGAGAACATCGCTGAGTACCCGCAGGCATGCTTTTGCTGTGCTGCTGCTGCTGGAGCTGTCTCAACAGATGATGGTCGTAACAAACTGAAGAAGCATGTCAGAAAGTGTCAGAACTAGAGCAAACCAAAGCTGGAGGAGGAATAGAGTCGTGAATGCATGTGTAGGTATTTAAGAAGCAGGTTTCTTTTCAGACAAAGGGAGACATACTGTGAACAGGACTGGTAGATGCACCGCCCCACACACTCCACTCCACCCCAAGATCTAGCTTCTAGTTGCCAGATTTTCCTTCTTCTGAAATGAAAAAGCTGTGATCTGAAATGGTAATGATAAGGGCTTCTGGCCTTACCACGTTTTTCACCTACTCTGATGTTGTAATGGGGCAAAATTTTGTCTAGGAAGGGCCTGAGCTGAGCTAAATACTGTATGTTTATCTAACTCTCACCCTGCAGAAAGGCATTCAGGACTGGTTTGGGTGGGATTTGTTTTGATAATTTTCCTAGTTTCTGCAGTGGTTTCATACTAATTGCTAGTCACTTTTATTGAAAATGTTTGGGAGGTTTTTGCCCTCTTTCCGATTGAAGTTTTCAGGCTTTAATTCCTAGCTCTCAGTTCTTATTCAGCCTTTCCTAAGCAGCATTAATGAGACTACGATGACATTGTCAGAAATGAATGCAACTTCAAGAAGATCCCCTCCTTTTCAGCTCTAAACAAATTCACTGATTGTTTCAAGGTTTAACTCCATGATATGTTATCATGGAGTTATGGATATATATATATCTATTATGGATATCATGATATGATATCCAATATCAAACATGTAAATAACCTCTCATTTATTGGGAATAGAATGTATAATAGCTTGTTGATAGGTCTAAATGTGCGTCATGATTTTTTAAACTTAGAAAAATGCTGATCGAAATTTTGGGGAATTACGAATTTTGTCAGTTATATTACCTTTGAAGGAACAGTGGTTTTAGAGGAGAGGGGAGAACCAGAAAAAAAATTTATCTCCATTTCCTACTAGGTGAGATGGATTTTATATACATGAAGTTGATGAAGGATCACAAGTCAGAAGAAAATGAATGGCATGCTCAGAAAAATGTTTCTTCCATCAATATAAACTTGCTATATCATCCTCATCGATGTCATCCAGCTAATAAAACCTCTTTTAACAGCTGGATGGCAAATGAATACTCTAAGATGGAGAAAATTGATATGTCCTATACGTATTTTGGACTAGATCCAAAAAGAGATTTAATCACTGCACTGAACCTGTGCTGGCCCCATTTACTCTCAGATAATATACCCAGTGCTACTTACACATGAATACGAAGTAGCTCTGAAGCACTTGGTTACCGGAGTTCACACTGCAAAGCAGTAAAAGCATCTCTCAGTTTTTACTGCCATTATACACACTTGTTGTGCTGTGCTTCCTCCCAGATCCCTGCGCAGCATCAGTGCACTCCCAGCCGCAGCACTGCACAGAACCTGCCTGCGCTTCCCAGGAGCAGCAGCAGCCCCAGGGAAAGGACTGCCACACATACTTAGCAGAGCCCAGATCTTTTCTCTAAGTACAGGAGCCACACCAGTAATAAACCTTTGTTTGGTGTTGCTTTCAGGGCTTACCCATACCCATTTCCATAATTTTTTCCAGGAGACTGTAGGAACCACAGATGTTGGCATCAATAAAACTGGCAAAACTCCAATCTAAAGCCTGAATACCTTCCTCAGACTATATTTGCAGTCCCTGACTGGCTTCCCATACTCTAGCTAGCAAAACTTTCATCTTATGTTACAACACTTTTTCCTAAGTCCTAATAATCTGCATTTGTCCATTTGGCTTTCTGGTGTGCTTGCCTGATGCTGGCTGAGTAGGATGTGTACGGAGCCAGCTGAGGAACATGAGCAGTAACATCTGGGTGTGGGAAGGTGGCAACGCCAGCACCAGCAAGGCAGGAGGGCGTGAGAGGAGGGAGGTGATGGCTAAGCGTGGACAAAGCCAGGAATAGTGCTGCCTCCCTCTCCCCTTGAAAAGCTGCCAACATTTTGGTATCTCCTTGAAGCAAGTCTTCCAGGCTTGCTGGAGTAGCAGTCCCCAGGGAAGATGGACGCAGCTAATGGGCCACTCATTTAGCTGGAGCAGCACAGCTGTCTGCCATCTCTTTGCAGCATGCGTCAAAGTAATCCTTTTTAATGACCCCCCATCAGGCACTTCCCCATCAGGCGCTTCCCTAATGAAGATGAGCAAGGAAGGAGTGCAAGGTGGGAGACAAATCACCACAGATGCACTAATGAGGCTGTGAAGGACAGTGACATAAGTTCACTTCTTACTGCTAATTGCCTTGCCAATAACAGGCGTATTTGAACCCCGCACAAAAAGAACAGCTTATACAAGTGTGCCTTCATCCACAGGAAAACTCAAAGAGCACTGGGCAGTGTAAGCTTTTGAAAAACACACGGCTAGCATAAGGAAAGGAATCTGAAGAGGCCACCCAGTCCTTTCTCCTGTGCCAAGGCCTGATCACATCTAACCTGGACTACATACAAAAAAACATTTAGCTAATTTTTCTTTAAGAAGTCCAACAATGGAGGTGGTCTCCACAGTCACCTCTGTCAAATGTATTCTCGCGGTTTATTATTTCCATGATTAGAAAGTTTTTTGATTGTTTGTTTGTTTGTTTTTAATGGCTACCATAAGTCTCCCTTGCTGTAACGTAGGTTCATTATTTCTTATATTATTTCTATATTCATTATTCTTATATTATTTCTATAAACCTGATGAGCGCTGGACTTGGAGAACAAATTATCCTCATCTGCTGCAGTTGTCTTCTGTGTTTTTGAACGCTGCCATTGCGGCTCCATTCAGCTGGCTCTCCTTTGAGTGAACTCTCCCAGTTCCTGCATGGAACAATGCTGCCTTTGAAGGTACATATGTTGGTAGGGATCAAACCTCAAGAGACTTTCACGTCTGAGATGCACCTTCCCCTCTGTTATCCTCAGTGACTTTCTGTTATCTCTGTGGTTAGGGTAATAGGTCCCGTTACTCCTTGTTTCAAAAGAGTATTCTCCTTTGCACTCTCATGTTATGTTGTTATGTTATGTTATGTTATGTTATGTTACGTTATTTGTGTCTGCACTCATTAACTCTTTTTGATCAATCCTGGTCAGTTCTGCATGGCATTTTTGGCACTTCACACACGAGGCTGCAAATTACTGCCTGCTATAGGAGCACAAACACCATGGGGATGTCTGAAGGCAAACTGGATTTCTGGATTCTAGAACTGCTGTCAATGTCCCTGGCAGGCCCCTCTTTTTGTGAGGCACAATGTGAAGCCAATGCCAATAAAACCAGTGCTATTTCTGTTAGTCACAGGAATTGTCGCTACAAGTAGGGTCCATGGATAGATACGTTTATTTGTATGTAAAAGGCCTCAGTTCACTTACAAATGAGGCTCAATCCTATTTTGCCAGCGTATTGCTGAGTAGTAAAATCTGAGCAGAGTGGCAGTAAATTCTCTCTAATATATGCGTATTTATTTAGCTTTAAGTACCTTCATGGTTCCTGGTTTCATAACCTCCCTTAGCTGCTTATTCTAATGGTTATAAAATTTTTTCTCTTGTTTAATCTAAATTTTCCCAACTGCAGCTTAAGCTCATTACCACTTGATCCATCTTCAGTGCTAATGAGAAAATGTTTTATCCCGGTAGTCTTTAAAGCACGTTTTTGTCCATTAGGAAAATATTAATGTTTCCTCTCAATCTTTCCTCTCCTCTGCTGAAAATCGTCATTCCCCGATACAGCTGGGCATTTTCAAGGTCCTTTGTTTCTCTCCTTGACGTCTTTAATCTGTCTCTCTTTAAGCAGAGCACCCAGACTGTAAATGCAGTGCTCCTGGCTGGGAGCCAGTAACCACCACGGAGAAATATCTCCTCTCCTACTCTGTCAGCTCCGCTCCTCCAGGCAGCACAGCAGAGTGCTCACATCGTGTGTGACAATGTCACCTTGCCCATAGGTATCCACCAGGACAATGAGATCCTACCATGTTACCATTTATCATCTGCTGGCCAGAAACTGCTTGATATATGGCTGGTTTCGATCATGAGTATCAGGTTTTTTAGTTGCTGTTTCACCAGTTTTAGATTTCTGAGGCTGAAAGAGCAGAGATTTTGTCCGCACTGGAGCAGGTAAATCCATCTGTCTTTAATCGCTTGGATGAGGGTGATCTGGGAGCTGTGAAATGCCCAGGATGAGAGTCTCACCTCAGCGCTCCTACATGGGATGCAGAGGACATCGTGGTGGCTCTCTGACTGGATGGAGGAATTTGCCAAAGACCTGGCATGGGGCTCTTTGGGGATCAGGCAGGAGGACGCTGGAGGTGAGCATCTGGGAGCAGAGTTTAGAGGTGACTGAGAAAGCAGCTCTGTGGTGACAGGCACAGTACACATCATCAAAATGGGTGAATAGGAACCCCTACCACATCTTTAAAGACTGCCAAAATGTCACGAGAGGCCGTTACTCAGGCAGTCTGCAACAGGGAGGGCCTTGCTGTGTCTCAGGAGGAGTAAGGTGGGATGAGAACCCAGCAGTCTCGCGAAACCACGCTGTGGGCCATGCTTCCATCTGGCACCATTCAGCTTTTATCTTCAGATATTTACACAGGCTGAAGACTTGGAAAATGTACCTACCTGTTTGTGCACAGACATGCATTAGGTGTACATTAGATGTTTTAATTGTGCTGCTTGAGACCTCACTTTTATAATACCCTCATTTCAGCAGAATCTGTCGTCTTGTCAGACTGCTATCTCTACAGCACTAAAAAGTGACATTGTGCTAAACTGTTAAGAGCCTCCACGCTGCTGCATCCTCTTGATTACCTGGCCTAGACCCGGACCCCTGGCATATTATTTCTGCATATAATTTACAGCTCATCATGCTTTATCCTTTGGGAAAGGACTGCCATTAGAACCAGAACAGTAGCAATGCAAGGTGTTTATTTTCCATTCTTGGTAAGGACTCACTTTTAGTTAATGAATTGGAAAAAGTACATGAAAGTAATGGAGCGAGGTGTTGTCTAAGTGTAAAGCAGGGAGTGCTGCTCTGCTGGCTCTGTGGTTCCTTCCCAGGTAAAGGTCAGGGGCTCACTGACTTTGGGCACATCTTGCTTTGTAACTCGGGTGCCAGCGAAAAAAATAGCATCATCAATCCCATCACTTGTGGAATTGGAAGAGATTTTCAAAGGCAAAGAGAGCAATTGGATTTTAGCATCTATTGTACAGTAACAGGTGCCCAATTCACACTTGTCCTATAAAGAAATCTCTCTTAATTACTATCCTAGTGCTTGGTAATCCAGGGATAAAAATTCTTTTTATTAAAGGATGAACCAGCATTAGGAATCCTAACCATGAGCTGCTGGGCAGCCAAGCATGTACAGTTTTGGATGGGAACACCAAATCTGCTTCTGTTTGCAGCTCCGCTAACAACCTGCTGTAGGGCACTTAGCAAGCCATCTTCCCTTCCTACTGCCAGCTGGGAATAGGCAACTGGCAAAGTAACATCTGATGCCCATATTGTGGTATTGCCCTCTCTGAGCTCTGTGGATAACAAGTGCACTTTAAGATTTCACAGGCGTTATGATTATTCATTTTCCTCAGCACAGTGGAATTATACAGCATTTTGTGATTATTTTACATTGAAGTACCTAAACAAGATTGCTTATGGAAACTAATGGTTTCCTTCCTAATTGCTGTTGTTCGCCTGGTTTTTGGCTGGGACATGTGAGAGTGCCCTGATCTGTGCTACTGTTTGTGATACCCAGAGGAATTTTCATTCAGATGGAATTGTAAAACAGAAAGAAAAGAGACAGTTTATCTTGCATGTATTCTGCCTTGCTGTTCCAAGTGACTGTTCTCTAAGATCTTTCAAAGTATCAGGCAAAAAGGACAGGGTGCATTTGATGTTGGATCATTTTGTAACTAATGGTGACATTACCTGAAGAGAGGAAACTCTGCAGAAACTCTGTTGACATTAAGCACAGGGTTGAAAAGAAGATGGTGAAGAACACCCACATGCATTCAGTGGAATAATTGCAGGTGAGAGTCTGCTCTTGCTTCCCTGAAGCCAATAAGAATGCTATGATTAACTGAGACCCACTACTATCTTTATTTACTCAGTTGACGTCCTGTGGGTAGCTTTTCATGAAGTACTTCTGGGACATGTGTTTAGAAAGCACTCCAGCTCTGTAGAAATGACTCGTCTGTTCCCTGGTGGTGCTGGTTTTGACAGAAGCTAGGAACAGACATAGGAGCTGGCACTCAGAAATTGTGGGAAGAGCTGAACATCATCTGTCCAAGGGTGACAAAGTTTGGTTGGTTTTGCGTAGGACACATCTTATCTAGACCCAAAGGGAATCAGAATTTGAGGCCTCCAATGGCCTGAAAGAGGAGACTGCACAGGAGGAGCAATGCTCTGCTGTCTGCATGGGGAAAACCTTATTCTGTGTTTATCAGCAGAATGTCTTTTGTATGTCAAGGCTACTGTAGCACACAGAAGAAAATCGATCATGTAAAACCCGCAGTCCCCCCTGCCCTTTCCAAGCTACACTACAGGAGTGTCAGGGCAGGCAAGCATATCTCAACTTCATTGCATTCTCAGAGGTCATAATGCGTTTTTGACAGACTAGGAAGATGACATTCTATTGTTCACTCATTTATTATTTAGCATTGATATTTTATCATCACAATACTTTTCTTTAGACCTCACACCTGAAAGAGCAAGCATCCAAAAGTTTGTGGCATCTGGAAATAAGAACTGCCTGAAAATGGGAAAACCCAGACATGGAAATGAAGATCAGTTATGGCTCTAATTAAGTTATTAGGAAGGTATGGACCACATTAGCAATGAATGTGTAGAGAAGTGTGCTTTAGAGGAATGGTTATATAAAATATTTTGAGATATGTTTATCTTTGATATGGGTAACCAGGCCAGGTTTTATGTCACAGTCCGGGCAGAAAACACAGACCAGCTGATATAGCAGAGATGTGATTTTTCAAGTACACCTTAGTCTTCACCTTCTAAGTTGAAAGCTGTTGAGCAGCTGAGGGTCATTTCAGGTGATATAAAGGTAGCATAGAAGGTTGCAGCAAAGTTGTATACAAAGTGAATGGTGACAGGTGCCTGTACTGTGTATACGTGCATATGCGCTGGAAGCTAGTACAGCAATCAGAAAAAAATTCCATTTTTTTTTTCCAGAAAAAAATTCTCATTGTGTTTTGAAGAAGTACCCAGTGGTCTTCCTTCCCACATATTTTAACATGCCTCCTTTCCACAGGTTGCTGCTTTCATTTATTTTTCCCCTCCCAGAATTTTAAAATAAGACTTCCATTTTTCTCTGACTTACATGAGACTGACAGCTGTGTCAACAAAACATTCCAGGAAGCAGTGGGCCCCTTGATTTAAAGAAATTCATATTGGTATATCCTGAGAGGGAAAAAGAGGCATAAAAATTATCAATATTCACGTACTAGCAAAAATGGGTCTGGAAAAATGGTTTGAAAACCTCAGGGTGCTTCTGTTATGCCAGCAGAAAATGTTAATAAATGTGTCAGATATATGAGCTGTTGGAGCTGCCAGAAGCTGTGTTTTTTTCACTTAGAGCTTCATTGAGAATTGAGGGTGGGATATTTGGACAGGAGAGAAGAGGTCAGGAGATTTCTTCTGATCAACTTTTCTTCTGATCAATATTTTATAGTTGCCATCAGAAACTTAAGTAGTTCTAATAAATAGTGGTAATAGTGACCTGGAAAAATATACCCTTCAGAAAAGTTTGCAGTTCCTGGCTGGTTTAACAAATTACAGTAGATTTTAAAAATTACAGATTTTATGCATGGCGTACACTGTGAGTAAGTTATCACATATAAAAAGCTCTCCATCATCTCTACTTCTAATACTACCTGTAGATTGTTTTGCCTTTTGGGAAGAGCCATGTAAGTACTGATTTTGTATGTATGGAGAGCTAACTGGAGTGTGTCATGAAGCCCAAGAATGTCTTTTTAGCTGACAAATATACTGATATTTGTGACAGATGAAATGTGAATGTGAGCTTGAGATTTGACACCAAACTCATACCACTTGCAGTTAATCCTTCCACTTTATTCATTTATTGAGACCAAATGAAAAATTTACTCCAAACTTCACCAAAAGTGTACTAAGTAGAAAAAATATCTGGATGTTGAGTGTGTAGAATTGGAATTCAGATTCTTGATTTTCATTTTGTCTTCAGCCACCTGAGAATGATCATCAAACCACTTATTACTGTAGATTTTCTTCAAGATCCCAGTGACCAGTCAGATACCTCTGCTTAGGATAAATTTGTGTCATTCTTAGCTATTTATTCATTTTCAGAAAGTTATGATTTGCAATTTTTTTTTGTGATTAGCTGTTCTTCTGAAACAAATCTGTATTTCTGAATAATTATTTTGTTTGGATTCCTGTTGCAGCTGCTGCTGTTCAGAATAGTTGATCTTCCTGCATGAGCAATGCAATTTCTTATTGATCACATCAGCGTGGATCAATAGTTGCCAGATCTCTTTTCCTGTTGATGCATCTATTAGTATGAAATTCTATTAGCCACATAGCAACTGTATGTATGGAATGCCAGTTTTAGGCATGGGAAGTAAACCAGCTTTAATAAAAGCCAGAGGGCTTCTGTTGTATCAGACTGAGGTAATTTTCTATCTTCAGGCCATAGTCCTGTACTTCCGAGTGGCTTGACTCTCCAGTGTGCTCTGGGCTCCGTATCAGTGCACAGATTGGATGGGCAGGGTGCACATGTTTTTGCTGGTGGACAATTTGGCATTATAGAGTGGGTGTTGATAGAATGTTCTCGTATGTTTTCTCACCACTTCATTGGAAATGAACAATTTTCAGTATTGTAGAGCGCAGATACTTCTGCAGGGAACTTTCCGTGTCTTATGATTTTCTCATAATACAACCGATATCGTGTAGTCCGTGAGATCAAGTCTGGATTTTCTTTATCCATCCAGCTTTGGAATAATCCAAGTATCATCATTTCTGTAGGCTAAAATTGGATGCAAAACACTCGTAAGTATATGTTTAGGATGTATATTTACACAATATATATTTAAGCAAGAGTAGAGTTTTAATACTCTTAGCTATATTGAAATTTCAATGAAATGTGATAATTAAATATATATAAATATATAAATATGTATTAAACATACTTTGCCAAAAAAAAAATATTTTCTGGAGATGTCAATGTGTTTTGCATTGTAATGAAACGAAGAATTTTTGGAAGCTCTCCATGAAAAAAAAAAAAAAAAAAAGAAAAAAAGTAGCCTGGCTTTGCCCTTTCTAACCATCCCCATCTCCACCTGGCTTCTTCCTCCCTGCCCCTTCTGTGGCCCTGGGCCACTGCTTTCTCCACACTCTCTGTGCAAAGAGAGAGTGCACAAGGGACTGGGAATCAGCCTGGCTGCCCTTCTTCCCTCTCCTCACGGATGCTCTTCCTACCCTGAGGACAGGCAGTGCTGTGCTGGTGGAGGGGCACCCAGGCCTGCCTGGCCGTGGGACAGGGACTGCAGGGATGGGTTCCTTCCAGGGAGGTCAGATCTGGTAAGTAGGGTGAAGAATGGTTTGGGCAATAGGAACAGAATGGTGTTACCCATTGTCACTGTCCCCTGAAACACCACTGGGCTGTTGTCCAGAGGTTTAACAGTACCATATCTAGCAATGAGACACTTTTTGATATTAATTTATTTAAAAACACACCTGTCATGACACCCTCAGAAAATGGCCTAGTAATGATGCTACATGTGATACCAAAGTGGCTGAAGACCTGAATGTTTGCCTTTACCACTTTTTGATGAGGAATTTTATTCTGATCTCACTTTGTCAGCAAGCTTTTGACCAACTTTGTTCAGTTTATAAGCAATATTCAGTTGGTGGATACACATACAGGAGAAGATTAGCATATTGATTTACTCCTTCCTTTTGCGAAATGCTTGATTTTATATAAAGGTTTGGGGCTTCTTTTTGCCTAAATAGTTTTCCTGTTTTGGAAAACACTGAGTCCCTTGGTTTTTGGGTCTGCGTGCAGTGGGCTTCTGTGCCAAGAGCAGTTTGCTGGGTTAGGCTCTTCTTGTCTGCCTGGAAATCAGAGTCTGCTGTGCAGGTACCACAAGCTGCTCTTCCACATGTTTAATACCCCGTCTTGGAGAGCTGAGCTGACGCTTGCTGGATATCGCCGTTATCTTGGTTTGGCACTGCTGGATGGTGCCAATATAGTTTGAGGGAGGAGTGCCTGTGGGAAGGAGCAGCACACTTTTTCACCTGGGCGTAGAAAGCATTCCTTTTTCTCATGGAAAACTGCATGATTTAGGGACATTCATTTCCCTGGAAATCAGGCACGTTGCTGCTTTGATGTTTGATTTGGCCAGAAGGGACTGGAGATCTCTGGGCAAACACGAGGGCATCAGATCCCAGTAAGCATGATAAAAAAACAGGGGGTTAGAGGGTGGTAGTTGCAAGCCAGCCAACAAAGCACTAATGAGTTGAACAGTGAAGGTGGGGAGAGCCATATAACGAGATTTGCATGTTTTACATCCCTACCCACTGCTGGCTTGTGAGCTGCTCCCTGTGAATTAGCTTGTTGCAGCACAGTAAATTCTTTGTCTGTTTATTTTGCCTGAATTTTGTATTTTCTTACACAAGCTGATGCCAAATTGTACATACACTTGATAAATGCGTGTTGAGACTACTCTTATTTAACATTTGCTCTTCTTCAATGTGTCTGAGCGGGCTAGATAATTTAGCAGTGAGGTATTTTTAATTTACTTTACTTTGTCAGGTATTGTCTGAGCCAGCTGCTATTTTCTCATTTTAGATCTTTGTTGACTTAATCTTTTCTTTGGGGAAGAAATTACTGTACGTAATGGCAGACAATTACCATGGCATGCCCCTTTGCATGAATATCTCACATCCCTTCTGTTTTGTTGCATCACATGCTTCTTCTAGGCCTTTTATTCTGAATTTCCTTACCTTGTGTCTGCTTGCTGCTTTGTATAACTTGGCTGTCAAAGTCTTTGTCTTCCCTGCCTACGGATGACTGTGTTCCCTTCATTCATGTGCTCTCTCGTGTCTTGCTTGTGAGGGTTTGTCTGCTGGCTTTATTGCTCTCATTCTCATCTCCTAATTTTTATTTCCATAACTCAGCTCTGAACTGGCTTATTCGGGGGAATGCGTGAGTGAAGCAAGGTCGAAGCTAATTTTCATCTGAATGCAGTTACAGATCTGATATAAGTTAATTACCCTTGTCTACTCTATCCACACTCCTGCACTTCCAAAAGGCTTTGGCTATTTATACAGTGACACCTATTGCTTATTATGAAAAAGAGTTTTTCAGTTTTCAGGTCTAGTATCTAATTTTAAACCAGCGTATATTGAAAGCCATGACTTTACTGACATCTCATTTTCATTGCATGGAGTCTTGCTGACCCGGATGACTCATCAGTCTGCTAGCTCTATTCGTATTTACCATTTTTGGATAAAAAGTTCAAGCTGAGTTAGGAGACCAGTTCCTGTAAAGTTTGTGGGGTGGAAAGGTGTGTTTAAGGCTTTTCAGAAGTTCTCAGCTGGATTGCCCAACGTCATTTTTCAACATTTGTTGGGATTTGTGAGTGAAAGGATTTGAAGAACAAAGCTGTTGCTGCCATGAAGGTTGGTGTATCATCACACTTGGGAGAAGTGGAGCTGAGAACTCACCTTGGTACTTCCGCTCTTCCCTCCTTCTTCTGTTTGTTTCCCGGTGTGTTTACCTTACATTTGGAATGATTTTTGGCCAGTTTCCTGAACTACAAAAATGCAATCCTTTGATTTTCTGAGTCGTGTGGATGGAAGGCTTCACCCTGTCTTCCATTTCCAAAACTCTTCTGCCTTGATGACAGTGTTCAAGGAAAACCATTAGTCAATTACTTAATGTAACATTTCTTGGAAGTACTCTTGCCAACTCTAATTCACTGTGGGTTTTGTCAAGAGAGGCCACACATGGACTGCTAGACAGAACAATGAGCTGGTGTTGGGGACCGTTGTTCTCCTTTCTCACTGACCTCTGTTGCAGCCTTGCCCTCTTCATCTTTGTTTCTTCTCTCTCCCTTCATCTGGTTTGTCTGTTTAGACAATAAACTTTTTTGTGCGTGTGTTTAAGGTTCTTTCATGCTTCTGTTGTGCCTACGTCAATTACAATCACAGATGGAGTTGTAATGCAGATCTTTAAGAAGAATAAACTGGTTTCAGCTGATTTGATTGTATATTGCTTCTGAAGCAGAGGCTAATCCCCAGAAACAAGTAGGCAACCACTGCATACAAGGCCTCTAATTCTGTGGGGCCTCTAATTCTTAAGGGGCAACATTTTCTGTTCAGCCCCATACTGTAGCCTTCCTAAGATTAACGAACCTTGCTTTCTTCAAAGTCTGTAACAGGTGTTTTGTTGTCTCTTTATTAGCTGGCAATCCCAAACCTGGGAGCATGATTACAGGGACAAGTTAAATTTGAAAACAGTGCTCATTTTCTTTCAGCTGCTGATCTAAGACTCACAGACCAGTTCTTCCGTCCTTGCTGCCTGCATGGGATCCACGCAGATTGCACTGTCTGTAGCTGTGCTGGATGTCAACAGGAGCTGCTGCTGTGAGTTACAGATTTTTGGTATGGCTTGGGCAGGTATCATAGCCTTTGCTCACAGTGACCTTACTGCTCTGTAAGGTGAGGTTTTGACCTGCCTCATTCACCTCTGCTCATCTAAATCCTTTGGGGAGACGGAGACAGCTCTCTAAAGAGAACAGAAATGCTCCTGACTCCCTTACTGGGTTTGTGCTCTCTTTAAGTTGGGTTTAGACAAAGGGATTTCGTAAACCAGGAATGCCTCTTGCCTTTGTGTAGACCAAGCAATACACTGACCAATATTACACAGTGTTGTGCCAGACTTTTGGCTTCCCCATTCACCCTCTCCTGCCTTCAGGAAGCGTGTGTCACTTGCAACACTAGCTTTTAGCACGAGTCCTCCCCAGCCTGGCACTAGGCTCAGTTTGCCTTTCCTTCTTACCACCTCATCTAACCTATGCTCAGCAAACCTTGGCCTGAGATCAGTCAGCAGAGCAACCCTGCAGGAGGGTAGCTCTGTAAGCACGTCCTGCTCAAATCTGTCCTGGGAGATCAAAATGGGTTGGAGGCAGTGTCCTGGATTAGTCTGTCAAATCGCATGGCTATAGGACCTTTCCAGCTGTACTGGTCTTTCTCTACCAGTGTTTCACAACTGGTTTGTTTTTTTTCTTGTCCTTCTTACAATAATGCGTACACTCTTGTGTAGAGAATCTGAGCTACTAATATGACTGTCATTTTAGCAGCAGCACAAGGAAAAATAATCTTTCTCTTTATCCTCTGTATGTGTTTCCATTTGAGATTATAGTGTAGGAACAAAGCCTTGCCTCTGAATTTCAGGATCATGCCTGATGTTATTATTTGTCTCTCTTTTACAAGAGAGCAGATCTCAGGTCTCTGTTAATTTGCTCTGCATACAAGAAGGGCAGGACACTAGAGTTTTAAATTCTAAATATGCCAACACACTGAGAGTACAAAAGCATGAAGAACTTCTTGTTTTCTCAATGGCATAATAATAATAATGGTAAATTTTATTTTCTTGGTGAAAGAAAATAATAAAATATTATTGTTTATAGCTGACCAAAGTATTTTTGTTTTGTCTCCTAGTGTCTTGTTTGTTTACAGTTAGTGAGATCCTTCAAAGACTAAACTTAGGCATATCTTGAAACAAAACCCTCTGTCAAGGAGTCTGAAGAAGGACACGCTGAATTTCTCTCTGATCTCTTCCATCCATGCCTGTTCCTCTGAAGTGAAAGTCCTTCTTGGCTAAACATCTGTTCCATTTGACTGTGGCTGCAGTTTAAAAAATTCAGACAAGTGCCACACAGCTTTTTCACCAGGATTGTGGAGCAATAAAGTGTTCCCTGCCATACCAGTAAGTACAAATTTTAGGCAAGAGGCCTCTAGGGTATAAATACAGGCACATGCTTGCTGAATCCCTCATTTTGCCAAGGCTTCCTATTCCCCGTTCAGGAGCCTGTACTCCTATGCACAGGTTAGTTTATATAAAACCAAAAATGAACCCCTGCAGGTTTCTTATTTTTCTTTTTTTTTTTTTCTCCTGCATGGGAGATGCAGCTGCTACATCTTATGGGAATCTGCCGTGAGAGGAAAAACACTTAATTTCTGGCATTCAGATCATCCTCTGATGACATATGACCCCTGCTCTCAAAATTATTTTAGAAGTCTTAAATGAGATCTCCCTTCAGCAAAACACTGTTGAGCTTAAGGAAAAAAGCAAAGGTAATGGTGTCCACATATGACTTTATACATTTCATTGTTCTCCCTTTGGATGGAGGGGGAGGTGGGCCACCAGCATCCCAAAGAAACTTCAGTGCCATCTGTTGGGAGACTATTTTGTTATGGCGGTAGCTAATGCAGCCTTTTTCACTGCCTAGTACAAGGACAGGCTGCTAGGGTCTTTACCACCTGATGATGGTGGAGGAAGAAACCCCTGATGATGAGGCTGGGTCCATAACCCTTTCTGTGAGAAGGTAAGCACCAGTATCCTCCCCAGCTAAGGATGGAACATCTTGGGCTGGTGAGCTGCTTGTTCTGGTTTACTTGTCCTCCCAGTGTGATACCTGTAAGTCATTAGTTGGAGTTACAATTGGGAGCGTCATAGCTGAAACTGAAACAGGCTAGAGGTTAGGGTTACTGGAAGTCCTGTCTGGGGGCAGGACCTGTCTAGAGGGAGCTTTCTCTTCCCAGTGGAGGCTGATGTACACGGTGATGTTGGAAGTGGTGAAAATGGTGGGATCGTCCGGCACTGCCTGGAATACATAATGGTCACACCACTGAAACAAGCCCAGGGAAGGCTGTGTGTGGACAGTGCCTTCCCCAGGGGAAAACAGCCAGGATGTGCAGAGAACATCATTCCAGGTCTTCAGGGCAGCACATGAAGGTGACGCTTCTCCATGGCCAGGACTGATTCTCCAAGACCAAAGATTGCAGATTCTGCCATGCTCCAGAAGCAGTGGCATGCCATAGCTTTGGTGGCATTTGGCATCGTGCTCCATGGGAAGTGTGATGCCACAGTGTGTCTTACTAGCTGAAAATGTAAAGTAGTTTATTTCAGAGCAGGTCTTTCTGGTTCTATGCTATTTCAGCTGATGGTAGAAGAAAAACCATCCTAAACTTCAGCTGAAGTTCTCTAGATAACCTTAAAAGCCATGCGGAGGAATCATCTACATCATTCCTCACTGCATCCTGGCTGACAGCTGTCATACCCATGGGTCTTGAATAGGAGAGGAAGAAAGGGAGATCTCAAACATAAACAATGCTCATGTCTAGGATTTGACTCTCAGGCAGGATTTCTAAGTAACAGGCCAAACCAGCGCCTTTAGTGCATTTACAAAATAAGGATGTTGAGAAGAACTGGAGGCTTGGATAAGATGGTGGTCAAATATATGGGACTGTCCTAAACGCATTTATTCTTCTCTGTACTAGGGGCCATTTAATGCATTTTCTGCCAGTGCAGAGACAGAGTGGCAAATTCACATCCTGGTGTTGCTGCCCTGGGGGGGAGCTGAACTGCTCCAAGTTTGCATCACTGCTATGATAGTGAGAATCTTAGTCTCTGCTTTGATTTGAAGAATTCGGTTTGGTGGAAAGGACTCTCTCTGTGGTTTAGCTGCCACTGTTAACAGCAACTTTTTTCATATACAAATATCCATGTAAAAATATTTAGTCAATCTCTGCATTCATAGTCAAAGGCTAGGCCTCAACAGCTTGGATCTTGGTTCATCAGTTAAACAAGTGCTTTCGTGAGATGCTTAAATGCATACTTAGAAGACTTGAACCCAGGAGTCTGTAGCTGCTCTGGAGGAAATGCTGCAGCCTCTTGCCTGGATCCAAACAGCTCAGTGACACACCGCATGCCGCCTCTGAACTGTGGCTCTCCATCAGGCATGTTCTCAAGCAACAGAAAAATGCTGTTAGAAGAAGTGTCACCCAGCAGGCAAGTGGAAGGAATGTGAAGTGCAGAAGTGCTACCCTTTCATCTGCTTATGGACAGACAAAACTTTTTGGTTCGAAACCCAGGGGAGACCCACTAGGTTTAAGACCTGGTTTAGGACACATTCTGGGTTAGCTGAGTGAATTGTGGTTACCCTCAGCTTTCTGTATTTTCTGTACTAACCCAGATACAACAAAATGGCCTGAAACAGACCTCAGGGTCTGGACAGTGTCTCCAGGAGAACCTCAAAATGGATATCTGTACCCACTGGAGTCAGACAACAAACTCTTTCTGTGTCACATGGAAACAAAATGTGTGCTTTTCCCTTTTGTCCTGTGCTGAAACTTCCTTGGGGGCTTTGGGACCAATTACGGCACCCCACAGACTGCTAATAAGGGGCAGCCATAAGGAGGAATGACCTCAGTTTCTAGTGTAATCACTATTTAGGGATGCCTCACTGCATGCTACTGTGGCATCATATTTACCTTCTTTGATTATAGTGGACTTAGTTAACTGGGAGAGAAAATGTCCATGAACATTTATTAGTGGAACAAATCAAGATTGCTTTCCTGGCATCAGTAAATACACCAATACTGTCCAGCTGATTGCCTAGTTTAGCAACTCTGTGTTATTGCACAAATACTGGTAGGGACTGATGTATTGACAGAGATATTTCACACAACAGTTTTGTCTAAACAGCTTCAATAATTTTGTTTCAATAGGCTCACTTAGCGTGTTAATCCATGCTGTACAACACATGTCACAATCCGTTAGCTCAAGAGATGGTAGACAGGAAGTTATGCCTTTTAAATGCAAAATAAAATCAGAGGTCAGAGAGGACAAAGAGGTGTTAAGATACCCAGTCTGATTCTCTCTGCCAGTGCAAATTATTCCCTGAAAAAACATTGTGTATGCATATGTGTGTGTATTTACATTTGAATGTGAAATATATGCATTTCCTCTTTTTGTGGAGAATATTTTGTCCTATCCTTTTAAAAATGAACATTGACAAGAGGTTGGTCCATGAAAGAGAATCTGCCGTTATTTATGTTGCTAATAGCTGTCACTGCAAGCAGCAAAATAGAATGAATACATTAAAAATTAATTATTCAGCAGCACCTGCTGGTGTCCTTAGAAACACTGCAGCACATTTCTGGTAAATCTTTCTTCATTGCCCTAATTTTTTTGCTACCTAACCAGGCAGTGAGAAGATTACACTACAAGGAAAGGAAAAAACATATTTTAATAGCCATCAATTTTTTTTTATTATTATTATTTATTATTAGGATACCATCCCTCTCTAATGGAGCTCTGCCTCTCCAGGGAGCAGCAAACCATCCACAGAGGATCTTGGTCCCATCTGTCAGCAACAATTAGGAGCATTTTAACTCTGTGTGCAGGGGGATGAAATTATATTGTTCATGAAGCTGTCTGGTGTTACCTCAGCTTTCTCCTGGATTTGCTGCTCACTCATTTGCAGTAAAAGAGGCAGCTATCAGCAGCTCCATGGCCTCGCGCAGTTGCCTTAGCTCATACCCTAGGGTCAAGGAAGCACCACCAGATTTAGCAACAACTCAGAGTTATAAAAATCACTTGTGACCATAGGTGGGTAAGTTTTCTATTTTCATTCCTTTGTGGGTAAAATTTCCATTGACTCCTCTGAGAACAAAAAAGGCTGCTATCATGTTAGGTGCTTTCTTGCATTGTTACAGAGCTTCTAGTATGTCCTGGTTTTAAGGAAAAGGCATAAAATTTTGCTCTTCTTTTCCCTTGTTGGCTGAAAGAAGCAGGCTTCTCTGCACCTGCTAGTTGTAATTTCTGGCCAAGCTCAGACCCACCTGTTTCCTCTGGTACACCAGAAATTACAAAACTGCCTGTCTATCTCCTGGCAGTGTGTGGGTTGTAATTCCTAGGCAGTGTCAGCCCCAGAAACTGCCCTTTTCTAGGGAAACACAAAGCCAACAAGGGGCATTGTTGTCCCGTCTTTTACCCAAGCCAGCCTCAGTGGGGACAGAAGACAAAATCATCACAGAAGGTACAAGGATGAAAGAGGCATTTACTATGAATGCGGCACCACTTTGCTATTAGGTGACATCAGCCATCAGTGTGCATTATTTTTACGTTCACTGATTTTAACAGTTTGTTATTGCTGTAGCAGCTACTAACATCTACTTTTTTGTGTTCGCTGATGAGCTCTGAAAGCGAAAAGATGTGCCTGCTCACGGGACCTTCTGCACTCTCCGGCATAGCTGTGAAAGGAAAATTTCTCATCAAGAAGTAAGAAAGGGTTAAAGGATGCCCATTTGCTCACACAGCAGTGCAAAGACATGCATGAATGGAGACACTTCTCTCACAACTTTCTGTGAGGTACCAAAATGCAAGGTTGGGCTGATGACGTGTCGAGCTTTGGCTCCTTGTACCTACTAAGTGGACAGAAGAGGCAAGTTGTCACAGCAACAGACCTCATTGTTTTGCTCATTTGATATTGCTTCTTTTTCCCTGCTCTGTAGGGAAAGCAGAGCAACTGACGGTCTCTACCTCCAGTTCACATCTGTGATGTGATTTACCCTAGCCAGGCTGCACGGTACCAGGGTATGGAAAGAGAGATGTTGTTTGTCAGATAAGTTATGGCTTGTAAACTGCTCATTCAGCTCTCCCTCCATCTCTAGATTAGTTAATCTCTGAAAAGGGTGTGCTGATATACCTTATCAGCATAGAGTTCATGTTGATTTGTATGGGATCAAGCAGGATTATCCTCAGCAGGAGGACGTGTATGGTGCTCTGTGTAATGTGGTCTCCCTGTTCTATGTGTATAAAAATGAGTGACTGCTTCTGCCAGTNTGTGATGTGGTGTACCTTTGAGAAAAGTAATAGGATGGGTACTATCTTTTAACTTTCAGCCACACCTGTGCTAATCCCATGTAGGTAAATAGTTTGCCTATTTTTGACCTTGGAGAAGCTGGAGATTATAAAATTAGAAGAGAAACCATTCAATTAGAAATAATAGGAAAAAAATCTATAGTACAGAGTCCATTCGGTGACCTTGGTGACTTTTCTCAAGACAGAAAGTATCTACTTATTTGATTATTTTCTTCAAGAATTCCAGTTATCTAGCACAAAATGGTTGGACTTGATGATCTTGAAGGTCTCTTCCAACATAGATGGTTCTATTGTTCTATGAAACAATTAAGATACTTGCTAAGGTCCATTCTGAAATCATTTATGTCCTACCCTAAGTTTTTTGTTTTTCCCCATTGAATCTCAGCCAGACAATGAGACTAGACTGATTTCTTCTCATGCCAGCATCTAAGCTTTACAGAGCACTGTTTCCTGATAAACAAACGGCTGAAAGCAGGAGCCACTAATTATTCAGCCTGCTTCAAAACTAAGCCATCTCTCTCTGCACCCTCTTGTTTCACGCTGTCAAGAGGAATGAGTTGTGCTGACAAGGGCATCCTCATTATGATGAGGCAAAGTTTCTTCACAATGAAATGCAATTCATTCAGCAGAGACAGAAAGCAAATCGTGTCCAATGACTACGTAACCAGAACAGAAAAGCTAAAAAGGAAGAGATTGTATAGGCAACGGGGATTTGAATAAAATACGGTGAGGAAAAGAACCTATGTTGTTAATGTATGTCAAAATGTGTGAATCAGAAGAAATATTAATAGAGACAAGTATAAATACTGCAGTGAAATACTTCTGAGTGTTTTTCTCATCCCACCTTTTCTGCAGCTGCCAGGCCCTTGTGGGACAAGATCTAACCGCTTGCTGAATTTAAACTAAGTTGAGGAGGAGGTCTGCAGCACTCATGGCTCTCCCTGAATTACACAACCAAATAAACGCATGAAGAAAAGATCTATTGAGTTTTGGAAAACTAGAACACGATTGGTCCAATTCTGCCAGTCCACAAGACTCAGCAGAGACCGCTTGCACTGTTTTGGGGGGGGCAGTTACATCAGAATGGAAGAACTCTGTCCTTTTCCAGCCTTGCACTGCAGCTTTTCCCTTGGTTCTGCAGTGCAGTTGTTGAGGCTCCAGTCCAGGGTCCAGGATTGAAGTGCCCCATTAGGGGCAGTTTGAGAAGAGGGGCGTGACTCAAGGGCTAACAGCACAGACCGACCTTCCCCCAGCTAATGCCCCACCTCTGCTGCCTGCTGTTTTGTGATACAGAGGGCAAACATTCCCCCGAGATTTATAATCCTGCTAATTAAGCAGCAGCTGCAGCCCTCCATGTAATTTCATCTGCTAGTGGCATGCATGCTGTTTGGAGAGCTGTGAATTCCCTGGTCATCAGGTTTCCCTGGGCATGAATTCGCTCCCTCTGATGCTGGAGCAGTAAATAACAAACCATTGAAGCTCAGGCTCATTTTACCTTAGCATTCCTGTGAACCTTAACTGTGTACTTGATTTGTTTTGCTTAAGGTAAGTAATTATAGTCCAGGGGCTGAAATATCAGCTGCCGCATGAACACAGATCATGTCATTACAAACAATTCTATTGACAGTGATACATCTCAGATTTAGTTATTTGGAAGTTGTGTTGCACAAAATTTGTCAGTTCCAGGTGCATATACACGGCTGTAGGTAATATTTAGACTATAGCTAGCAAGTTGGTTTTGCTTGCTGGATAATTATAGAACACTACAAACTGAATATCTTACCAGGTTTAGTATATGTCTAGTATTTTGTTTCTGTCATTTTCTTTTCCTTTCTTTCAGCATTCAGTATATCAATCTAAATTCATTGCTCTCCTGCTTTTTGATGATAGATGTCCAAATCAGAATGACTATTTTTCTGAGCATAACTGATGTGCAGCACAAGGCAATGAATGCAGAGATAACCAAGTTAGTTGTGAATGAACATAGTCACATTGGCACAGTGACACCCCTGAGACCCTGCGTAGTTAGCTCAGGCACAGTGGCACTGCGGTGACCATGCATGACTCCAGGGCCAATGTTCGTGCTCTGGCACTTAAAAAATACACAGCACAGCTGGGGTCAGGCCTGAGTCAGCACATTAACAAGTAAACTGTTTGTGAGGATTTTCTGCTTTTAAAACATAAATGACACTAACCAAACAAGGAAAAAGACCATAAGTTTTAAATGTTGTTTTATCTTCACTAAGCACAAAGTGTTTCCTGGATGCAGTTAATCAACTAACATGAAAATAAATTCTAAGCAAGTAGAGACATGCCATTAAAAATGTCCCAGCTGCTAAATCCTGTCCAGCTGGTAAACTTCTTGTCTGGCTAGAGAAGAAATTAAAAAAAACATCTTATGTTTTCTATTAAGCTTCTTTTTACAGCTTGCAGTCAGTTTGTATGTCTGTATGTAATATCCTGCAAAACAGAGGTAAAAATGTACTGCCAGAGTGTTCATTTAACTTTGATAAACTGATAGCATTTCCTGGTCAATAGCAATTCACTGTTTCAGATAAGTGTGAATGTCACACCTGAAATAGGCTAGTAATCCCTGTGAGTTTAGGTCCATATGCTGCTACCAGGAATGCACTTTTCCTCAGAAGTTCAGGAAAAAATAATGAATTTTCCTTTACAGCCACCAGCTAAATGGTGTAGGAGATGAGTTGACTGGCAACAGATTTAAATGCTTACTGTGCTGTGAATTTATTTCTCCAGAAAAGACCATTTGTCAAATGAAAGGTCCTGCTCAGTCCTGCTCCTAGTCCACCCATCACACTCAGCTTGTGCTGGCAACTGCTGCTGGGGTCAACAGCAAAAATGATCGGGTTTGCCAAGTGGAATATTTCAGTAAGGGTAGGAGGAGCCTCAGGTTCATTTAGCTGAAAAAGCATATGCTGCATTTGCCTTTTTCCTCTTAAAAAAAAAAAGAAAAGAAAAAAAAAAGAAAAAAAAAGTAATTATTTTTGCTAAAACTCTGTACCGTGCAACAGACTGTGCCATGCAATTAGCACAGCTGCTCAAGAGCACCTGGAGTTTTCAGCCAGACTCATTTTACAACCCAGGTGTCTGCAGCATACATCTACTCCTTTAAAATGTAATCACTTAGCAAGAAGGGGCCAGCCAACCCCCCTATGCACAGTGCATGTTTGCAGACACCAGTCTGGGCTCCACGATGCCTTAGCACCAGGGGCAAACAGCACGTACCCTTCTCTGTTCAGTGCAAGCTGCTGAGGAGTTCGGAGGAGCTATGATGAGCTGTCAGCAAGGCAACAGGCTCCAGGTTCCATGTCAGTCTCCTTTTTTTCTTCAGGGAAAACTGAAGGCAGAGCACTAGGAGGCAGATAAATTCACTGCATGGAGGGATCTTACCTGCAGAATGGTGACGGAATGAGGGGATGACTGTGGCCATAACGCAGAGCAGCAATTGCACAAAAATGGAGTGGCAGAAAAGTCAGGGAAATTGTGCTAATTGCTGGATCTTCACCAGTAGAAGAGAGCTTGTGGAATGATATGCAGCCTAGCAGACCTCTGAAGAAGCAAATGTCATAAAGTCACTTTGTGTGCCACCACAGCTCACTCTGCCAAACTTCTTATTCCTGAGTCCTTCAGCAAGCTCATGGACAAGGTGACTACAGAAGCTGTTCAAGATGTTTTCCAGTGTCTGCCTCACCAGGAACCATGTCTGTAAGGTCAGGTATACTTAGCTCCTGGAATAGTTTCTAACTGGAGAAGGCAGGTTTCGTCTTTCACAGCCTGCTGAGGCCTTGTTGTTTGGAGCCTCTGCAGTTAGAGGGGTAGGGTTCTCAGCCTTCCCCTTCTTGCGACAGGCCTGGAAGGTGATATGAGGCACCCTGCCTGTGGTAGAACACAGTGCCAGACACAGCTCTGTGAGGACTTGAGCCACATGATGTCCAAGCAGAGGAATAAGAGCATAGCAATGCTCAAGGTGGCCAAATGCAACCTGCCAGTTTATGTCATTGTGGCTTTATAGATATAATTTCTTACATCATTAAATGGGAGAAGGCAGTTGCTGCTTCGTAGCATACATGAGTAACTGCAGCAGCATCTTCAACAGATGGCTCTCCAATCTCTCAGCCAGAGGCAGCTGGAAGCAATAATGCAGTCCCAAAATATCAATGGGTGTACTCAGGTGGCTGAATACACACTTTGTCAGCACAGCTCTATGTTGGTCCCCTACATGGGCTGAGGGCTTCCACTCCACTACATAAAACGGTTGCTGGTTCTGACTTGCACACTGGTCTTGCCTAAGACAGTTACTCAGGATGTGTGGGCAAGGACTTTGAGTTTCCCTCAGCCAAACTCAGAGAAACTTCATTGGAATGGTGCATATGTACTTAAAACCAGGTGCAAAACCAGGTGCTGGGGCCTGTGAATTAGAGATGGATGTAGAAGGAAAGAGGGCCTAGTAACGAAACAGAAAACTCAAGTTTCTTTGAATCCTTCCAAAGGGTGTTAATTAGATGCATTATTAACAAGAATTGATGAGGACCCACTCTAACCCTTTTTTCCCCCTCAAAAATCACATTTCTTGCAAACATCAAAGCTTGTGTATTTGGGAGAAGGAAGTTACAAAACCCTAAAAGAATATCTGTTATTAGGGTAAAGCACAAGGAGTTAGACTTTTAACACCACTGCCACTGCCAACCCTGCCAGTGGGGACTCCTGCCTGTCCCAAAACGTTTGGGAGATGCAGCCTTTGGTATGCTTTCAGACATGTTGCCTTATGCTATTGCCACCAAGAGGCTGCAGCAGAGAACACTCCTGAGTTGCTTAGAAGCAATGTACAGGTCAAAGCTGGGGCTTAAAAGGGAGCTCTTCCGAGGCGTTATCTGAACCCTCAGGTTTCCACCACAGTACACATCATGGGAAAGAAACACATCAGTCTGCTGCAAAGGGCCACAGTTATATAGTGTAGCTATTATTTTATGAAATGAAAAAACAAACCTGAAATGTCAACATGTATGGGTACAGGTTTTACCTGGCAAAAGTTCCAAACGTCCCAAGGGGAAGGTGTAGTTAGTAAATGGGTTTAGCAGATCCCTCCTGATGTTCCCTGTAATAGTAAGGCGCATGATGTAGCATCACACGATATTTATTTGAGGTTAGGGAGCAACTGTGTCCCAGACTATGAACTATTAGGCTTGAGTCGTTAAAGGGTCATACTGGGCAATGTTATTTTTACCTTCTGGCCATAAATCCTTCAGCATTGCTCAGAACCTTGTTTATGCCATGAAAAATAAATGCCCTCTGCTTAAACCTTTTGCTTAAAATGACACGCAGAAATTTTAATCATAATGATAAAAAACAAGGTCTCTATCACCAACCTTGGTGATAGTTGTCACAGCAATAAACTTTTAACCAAACCTTTTTCTCAATTGCTTGTCTTCCACATTTGTGTAAGCGCATCTGATAGTCTTCATTTCACTCAATATGTCTAAGCACATAGGTTTTCTTTGTGGCATCATAAATATGGATGGTCACTAGGGGAGATTTAGGAGCTAATAGGTTCCATATGTCCAGCCTGCAGCCTGGCTTCTGCGTGACTGTTACGGGAACGTGCTTGCCTTCAGCTCCATGTCTGGGCTGCTCATACAGTATGGTGGCAACACAGAAGAGGGAGGTGGATTGTGACTGAGAATCACAGCCCAGCATAACAGAGAGCCCTGTCTCATGAGCCTAAGAAAATGCGCAAATGCAACCGGGGGTGCCACACAGGCCCATGTGCTGGAAATACTGTGTCTTCATTTAAAACGTTTTGGGTCTGGCATCCTGACTCCACACTGGGGTACATGAAAGCATTTGCTAACAAGAAATGCTGGAGCAGCTCAGGAAAGTCTGGTAATTTCCTTTTCATCTAGCTCATCTATGCAAAATTTCATAGGGTCTTTTTTTTTTATTATTATTATTTTAATTGGCATGTTTAACAATTATCCACTGAAATGCACACTTTGAACTTAGCACTCAAGCTCAGCAAAGCATTTAGACAATGTGGGTTCTCCCTATGGATCAATCTGGAAGTTTAACAGGTTGTCTAATTTACTGGAGAGAAAGGAATTTTGTAATGGCTTTCCAAGCTATTAATCTCATGGTGTGAAAGCTTTGTTTCAGTCACTTTTCAATGAGTCTAAGACTTTATGGCTTCTGTCTCTTCCTATCAGAAATTGTTTTGAACCTGTGGCTGCTCTTTTGAATTTGTGAGGAGAACAAGAGTGTTAGGCTTTTGCCAAGTCTCTGCTATATAGACCAATATTATGCATTTGGTGCTGTTGTGTAGGATTATTTTTTCCAGTTTGTGGACTGCTTTATTAGTGTGATGGATGCAGTGTGAGTTTCACAGCTGAAGGAAAGTACAATAGTTGCCAACTCGTTCTTCTGAAGCATTTGTGTAACTTGGAAGCTAATGCAACGACTGATGCACACGTCATGCAGTGGAACATCATCTTCCTTGGTATTGACTAGCAAGACCACTGATATTTGTTGGTTTTTGAAGCCGTTGTTGTTTAAAGACTATATTTACTATACATTATATATTAACCATAAAGTTATGACGTACTGCATCTGACATAAGCTTTATCTAAGGGATATTTTATGCAGGAAGAATGTGCTAGCAAGCCTTAATCCGTTTTGTGAAGACATGTGGCCAGCTGCGTTCTTAGGGTAGGGTTTCAAAATGTAGCTAAAGGAGTGGGAAGCTGACATTCAGGAGGACTTGGGAGTCAGATTCCAGTAGGTTCCTCTGAAATTCCAACTTCATTAACATGGCAAGAGGTGATGGGCTTCTGCCTACATTATTGCAGAGTCTTGGTTCTGGCTGCACACTGAGAAGGCCTCATTTTGGGACAGAAGCAAGCACATGCCAAACTGCACACAAGTAGCCATTTTCACTGCAGTAACTGACCACGTGCACAAGAACTTCCCTAACGGGAATGCTTTCTTGAATTGGAGTTTGCTTTAGGACTTTTTGGCAAGCCTGCAAAATGTGAATGTTGTTTGACTTACGGAAGTGTTAACAAGTCTGATTTAATGAAGAACAACCCCATGCTGCATTAGAAGAAGCTGCACAAGTATTCTAGTTGTAGAGCCTGTTTTCTGTATGATCCAGGCATGCGGTATAAATTGCAGGCTTTCTGTAGATTCTAGCACATTTATTAACTTTGCCTTTTTGATTGTTAGAAATAGTTTTATCCAGCATGCCACTGCTGGCTGAGGTTTTTGGTTTTTTTTTGGCTGAGTTTTTTAAACTTTTTCCAAAGTCATTAGGATCAGAGCAGTCTGAGTGTTTCAGTTGCAAAACAAAACAAAAATGCAGTGGAGCAGATGGAGAGAGAGGAAGTGTCCACTTTCCTCTTGTTATACAAGGAGCAGAGCGCATCCAAGGAACTCCTGGCGCTGCTCCTGTGGGACTTCTACTTGGAGTTTAGGTGCAGATGTTCTGAAATACACAGTATTTAACAAACTGCCTCAACTCCTTCAGTGCTGTGGGTGTCCAGCATACTTGCACACCGCTCCTTTAACTGTAAAATGAGCACCATGATTTTCTATGCAGTTCTGTGGCTAGATTCACATACTGTGAACATATCACTGCACGTTACAAGGAGACAGGATAACCGGATGGAGTGAGTAAGAATTAAAGTCAGCAAGTTAGAGAGTAGGGAAGTCAACATGCAATGTCCAGTACCAGAGAGATCATGCGGGGGAGCCAGAATCTGATCCACCTCCTGCTGATTTAAGTGAGATATGTGGGTTGTACATTTGTCTCTGTTGTATCCGGATGAAACGTTATCAAACCAGATCAGCATGGATTTAAGCCAAAAATCTGGTTCCTTAGTCATCTGGTACAGAAGTGAGTATTCAAACTGTTGCAAGATCTTAAATTCACACATTTACATACCTAATTGTCTTACTCATAAAAGAAGCGGGAAGTAGCACAAGCCTAATTCTCCTTTCCTTCAGAGCAGATGCTCCTTCCAATTTATGTAGTGAATTATTCATATCACAGTGATTGGAGCGTTATCATTCTTTGTGTTAGAAAATTTCCATAGTGGACAACATACTGCACATAGAAAAACTCTTCACTTCATAGCAGCTGAATAGCTGCTATGAAGTTTCCTGGGATTTCTGCATCTGCTCTGTTTCTATAGCAAGAATAAAAATTAATTCTTCCTTGCTCAGTTTGAAATTCACTGTTACATCCATATTGGTTATAAGCCCTCTTTAGGTGTTAAGGTACCTGTATGATTTTTAGGAGCTATTTGGTCTTCAAGTGTTTGAGATCCAATATTAAATTCATGGTGATTCCAAACCTTTAGATGCTAGGTATTCTGTCTTATAGTTGAAGATTCCTCATTGATGTTTTAAAAAGCCTTTCTCAGAGACACCCGGGGCATCATACAGGCAAGTAATGCATAATATAAAGATGTGCTTTCATAAATCCAAGCACTGAAAGCTATAACCTTACACAAATGCATTTTCAGATTTTGTTTTGAATTGCGTCATCAATAGTTTGAGTGTTCTATGTTTTACAGTTATTGTGTGCTTTATTTATCTAGCTTATCAAATTATTGTTAAGCATTTATACAGCACCATAAATTTGCCATTAGTGAGCAGAGTACAGTCCCTGTACAAATATTCTTCTGCATTTTGTAATACAGCATTCTGGGCCAGCTGGCTAACTCTGTATGCGTCAACATCTCAATGCGTGGTCTGCCCAGACTCCAAGGAGCAGAAAGATGATCCAGCTGCTAAAATGTAGCAGAGGTCTGTGTGATCAGGTGTCAAAATCCACCTCTGAACTCTGTGTCAAAGGATCTCAGTCATTTACAATCTGCCCTTTCTTAAATGGATACTGAAGGAAGTATAGACTTGTCACAGTGATGGTTTTAGATGAGGCACTATTTACCGGTTTTACAAATTATTGTTTGCATTTTTATAATGATTGGTATTAATGTTAATGCACAACAAATAAGTAGATTTCAGGGTTTCTTAGCTACCCACATTTTGTCGGCGTGAGACTGTTCAGTCTGCATGTATGCTGAACTAACGAGGTCTCTGTGAATGTGAACGTTCATGCTGGAAATACCGCACACTGTATAGAAAAATTATGGCGCTTGGGCCTGTGATTGGTGTCTTCCTGCCTGAATGCTCCAGCTGTTTGAAACTATGCTTGCTAAAGGTCCTGCAGTGGGCAAAATGTCATGTAAGTTCCATATATAAAACTGCCACATGTTTGAAATCAGTTGTAGCGGGGATGTTTCTAGGATTAGATGAAAGTGCTTGAATGCCTCATACAGATGTTGTACCGCTTGATGCGCTGGGGAATTGATGAAAATAAATAATCACAGCTTTGTGGGCAAGAGCTGTCTTCTCCAGCAGTGCTGGAAAGCCTCCACTTCATGTTTGCTGTGTGACTTGAGACCGTGGTGTTGCAAAATTGTGTTTGCTTGGAAGAACTTCTCTCTTTCCCTCTTTCTGTCGGCCTGTTTGTTTTTCTGTTTTCTGCCTCTCTCTCAGAAGCGTGGATGGATAATTTCAAAGAGTAAATCCTGTTCTGGAGATGTGAGGGGCTGACTTGTCAATCCATAGGTGCTGACAATCTCAAGAGGCTCAGACAAATCCCAGAAGCAAAGGATAAGGGGCCAGAATGGGGGCAGTGAGGCAGCGCCAGCCCTTGTGTTTACCTGTGCCCTAGGGCAGCGCAGCACTTCTCTGGCCAGCACTGTCGCCTCACCATCCTTCAGCTCAGCTCGCTCTGATTTTAAATCATTGTGGTGGGGTTTGCTTAATGTATTTTTTTTTTTTCTTTGAGAACAGTATTATTTGCTATTTGACAGGCCCTTGCGAAGGTACTGGTGTCTTAATGTGCATGCATTAGGCACACAGCTTCTGCACACATTCTGGTGGGAACAGTTCTTTATAATTTATGGATGTCCTTTCTCAAGTAATAACTCAAAATTGCATTCTGTTTTATTTAATCTTTTTTAATTGGCATCTCAGAGGCTTTGCAGGAGTCTGGTCACAGATTTTCCACTTTCTATTGGATTATAGTATTTTTTTGGAAAAAAAAAAAAAAAAAAAAAAACTATTAACTACTGCATGCAGAGAAAAGCACACTCTTTGACAACAGTCCCTGCATGAAGATTCTTAATTAAATTGTACGCAGCATGCTGTAGAAATCACAAGGTTTTGGAGGCATGAGGTGCACATATAATTTGGCATTTTACACGACAGCTTTGCATTTCAGCAGGATTCCAAGGCACTTTCTTTGCCTCCAACATAAAATACTGTTAGAGAAAATTATCTAAAAATTACATATAATTTGTCTTCTGCTAAGTTTTAATTGCTTATCTTTCATAAGGGTTGCTAAATAAGCCCCTTACCATTGATGTTTGTGTATATATGACATTTATACATGCACACAAAATAGATTTAGGATATGGATAGTTTTTAAAGTCACTGACAAACATATCCATTGATGTAACAATCTGTTAGTTTTTATTGTCTACTCTGGTGATTGACAGGCATTCATTTAGGAAATTCCTCTATTTGTCCTGCATACTAGATATAAAAGAAACACCCATTATTTGTCTACGTGGAGAAAATTTCATGCCAGTCTAGCACATCTGAATGCAACTTGAAGAGCTCACAGAGCCTCCAGGGAATCAGTAACAAAACCTTGTCAGCACTCAGCAAACTCCTGTTTGGAGTAGGCTCACTATAAAACAGAAACAAATTTTCTGTTTTACGTTGCACAGAAGAGAAAACATTCCCCACCCTTCAATATTCAGGTCTCTGAGCAATCACTAAAACAGTCTGGCATAGATACATGGTGGAGAAAACCAAATCTGCAACACTTGCAGTAGAGTTCTCTGGGCTGTGCACCTCTTTTCTGCTTTTGTACTGAGAAAGCCTTGTCCTACACATAAAAAACACCCCCACAACATTATAATTGCTTCCTTTCAAGTGAAAGCTCTCTATTATCAAACACAGAGATTCAGATATGCCAGTTACTGCTTTCCTGCAGTGAGCTCTTAAAAAAAAAAAAAAAAAAAAAGCTATTAGGACCTTTATAAATTCAAGTAATTTATCAAGTAATCTATAAGGACAGCTCTCTTCATTATTTCTGCAGTGTATATGGGTGTGTTGGAGGTAGTTCTTGCAGGGAGGTAAAGAAAACCCTTGTAATCTCAGGAATATGCTAGAAGAATCCAATAAATTCTTTTGTCACAAGATTTATTTGGTCATTTTCAATTATTGCAAAGAGTTGGATAGAAATACAACCACTGTAACTGAAGAGGAGAAGAATAGATTTGCTATTTCCCTAGCTTGATATGAGCATCTTGCTCCTTAGCTCTCTGTCTTCATTTGTGTTGGTTATGTATTGGTAATAACTCTTCATCTTGAAGAATTCCAAGCACAGCCCTTCTTGAACCCCAGGGAGCTGGCCTGGATCATTTCCTTGAATAAATCCCTGTTACCCAACAGAGCTAACCACAGAGTGGAGCCTGACCCTGATCCAATGGTGGGTTGTTTTGTTGCTGTTGTTGTTTGTTCTTTTTGTTTTGTTTTGTTTTCATGGGTAATCTGTGTGCGATAGAAGCATGGGAGTGCCTCAGTTTTCAAGCCAGCCTTACGCTGGTAAAGTGGACATCCATACTACACAGCATGCATTTGGTCTGGTTTGGGATATGGGACTGGAGGCTCTGGTTGCTTTCTGACTCACAGTTTTCCCTGCACTAGTTGGTTAGTTTTGCTGTTGTGAGTAGGGTCACTCTGGGTGCTGTGCATGGAGAGGCTGCTTCACCCCACGCAAGGACCTGACCCAAGGAACCAGCTTTGAACAAAGGGAAGGGGACTTTTCTTCCCATCAGTCAAAGAAAGGGAAGTTTCTGCTGGTCAAAAACATTAAAGAGCCTCCAACCTCAGCTGAGGCTTACCCTCACAACTGATCTTCATTCAAGCACCCAGCCCCATATGCTTCAATTTAGATTTCAGATTAATTTGAGCCACTTGTTCATTAGTACAGTAGTTAATTAATTTTGCTAATAGCTATATTCATTTCTCAGCAGAATAATAAGATATCTCTTTTCTACTAATCAAACCTGCCTGCAGTATATCAGAATGAATAAGACCATCTATTTAATTTCTCACTCATTAAATAATTAAAGCTTCCTTGAAGAAGAGGACAGTGTGTTACTGCCAATGGTGAGCAGATATGACAGAGATATACTTTCTTTAGGGCAACATGCGGAGGCAGAAATATCTCCTATCTGTGTTTGCCCTGGCTTATCTCTATGCTTTGCGTTTCTTACTAATGAATGCTACTAATTAACTATGTTAAAATACCTCTCAAGGGAGTGCCACATATCTGCAGTGTGATATTGCCATGAGCACTGCTCAGGACAAGTGAAATCTCTGTCAGTCCTTCAGCATGTGCAAAGCACGTGAAGAGCACGGCGGGAGGAGATGCCCCAGCCCGGAGCAAAGCTCCTGTTGTGCTGGGCTCACACAGGGCAAAGCCACTCCAAAATTCCACCTTTGTCATGCTAGTCTTGCCATGAGGAGTGAAGAAGGCTCCCCTGAAAATAGAGGCAAAACCTGAAATGAAGGAAAGCTACAGCTGGAGTCCTTTTTTCAACATTGACTCCTCTCTTCATATCACAAAACCACTCATGACTGGGAGAGGTTTGTGGAGACCTGAAGTTCAGTTAAGCTGTGGGAAAAGGAAAGATGAGAGAGGCAAAAATAAACTTTTAGAAAACACTGGAAAAAAACATGAGAGCTCTATTGTGCAGTGTGGTGGTATTTGTGTAGCTACCTGGAAGAAACTCAAGGTCTGCCCTCAGAGTTCAAGAGAGATGCAGCAAAATTTGTTCAGGAAGGAGAAGTTACCATAGGGAAGTCAGGACACACCAGCTATTGAGATGGAGTTAAAAAAGGTCGAGGGCGGGATGTGTTTTGAGGACTGCAGTCACCATGATAAAAGGCATCTGAGGCTGACCTGCAGGCTTTTCCCTGCTGAGACTGTTTTTGTTCTTGCAGAGCTGTTGTTAAACTCCACATCAGTAGCTTTCAACGTCTGACTGTCAGGACCTTCAGTAAAGAAAGGCCTTCCCTGAGGCCAGCTACAGAAGCTACTCGGCCTAGCTGTGCTGGTGGCAGGTTTTGTAGGGCAGAGAGAGGGTATCAAAGATAGGACCTTGGCCTACTGGAGCCCCTAGAAGCAGCTCGGCGGGAGCACGCCCTCATGCCCATCCATGCCCAGAGCATCATCCAGCCAGTGCTCTGCTGTAAGGGAAACCTGCACAGGGTCGGGTGGGAGGGAGAGAGAAAAACACCTCTCTGTGTGCATTAAGTGCTGTGATCTCTCCTTTGGGCTTGGCTTCTCCTCTTGTGGAAGAGAGGTGAGCAGCACCATGTTATAGACTTCATGGGATTCAACATACTTATTCTCACAATGTTTGCTTTATAAACAGGTCCAAGCATTGACTCAAAATAATGAAGGAAGTCATGTGCCAATAGAGATTCATACCAAAAGCACATCTTCAACCAGACTATGTGACTAAACCCCAAACAGACACTGAGATAATGCTACAGGTTATGCTAATCCCTGTGATGCAATAAAATTATGTTAGTGGAAGTGAGTACCACAGCCCCGCTTGCCGTGGTACCAAGAAGCAAGACAGCAGCTTGCGCAAGCTAATAAAAACAAGAGCTGTTTCATATGATCTGATGATGAACGAGCTGAGCTTTAACCACACCAGGCAATCTGAAATGATTCTACATGCAGGTGTCCAGCAGTTCTGGAAAAGCAGGCCACTGGCTCTTACATACTCGTTGCTAGATCATCTTTAGGGCCGTGGTTCCATGTAGAGATGTATGGCCATGTGCATGTGTATATGTTTGTGGCACAAGTGGAGTATCTCTTTGAATATTTCTGTGTTTAAAAGAATGCTTCACAATGGACAGGATAATACAGGTAGCTATCATATCTGAAGCTTATTTCCACTCATCTTCAAGATAATCAAGATAATCAGATTTGGCCATTAAACTGAGCCAAATAGTCAGAGTTGCATTTCTAGCTGTTTACGGATATTGGATAATCTGTAATCAAATTGAGTGTAAATTCCAAACTTTACTGTCCAGGATCATATATGAAAATTCAGTGTAAAAGCTCATTTTGCTATCTANNNNCCCCCCCCTTTTTTTTTTTCTTGCTTTAGGTTGTTCAGTGAGACAAGAAAGATTAAAAAAACACCAACTGAGAGGAAGCAATTTGCCACCCACCCAAATAACGGTCAGTGAGTAGCTAAGTTTCCCACTAGCTAAAAAATTGGCAAGTTGATTACCTGACACAGAATTGCATGTAATGGATGCATTTCCAAGCATCAGGTTGGCTGTTGAAAATATTCAGCCATTAAAAGAGAAGCCTGCCTGACAACAAGGAAGTATGAAAATCTCAGTGACAGGCAGTTGCTGTTTCTAACCTTTACCTCACCTTATTCTCCTTAGTCATTTTTGACATTTGCTTCTTTGTTCAGTGTAACAGGTAAAATGCTAGTGAGCACATGTAGACTGATAGCATGTGTCTGAAGCAGAAAAGTCATTGCATAGGAGATCACATTATTTACTGGTGCTGAGACACTAGGGATTTGGGATATTTTCTCTCCAGATCTGTCAAAAATTTTCCTCAAAGTTGTAATGTGAGTGGAGCAATGGTGTGTGTGTGTGTGTGTGTGTGTGCATTTTCCTGTAGGGTTCAGTAAGTGGTGCAGGCACAACAACCTGTTTCACCCTACAACAACTTGTGGACACAACATCCTACCTCTGTGCAATCACACAGCTCTGAGGAATCCTCTTTACTAAGATTTTTGTGGTAGCCTTTGATTGCATAGTAGGGTATGCTTTCCACTTTAACTAAGTGGTTTATGTGTGATTTATTAAAAGGTAATAAATGGTAACACTGCAAGTCTTAGGTAAAAATGCCAAACGGATAGGACAGTATGATCCTGTTAATGCCTGTCCAGCAAACCTGACATGTCAGGGGCTGGGCAGGAGAGGATGTTCTTAGAATTTCCTGCTTATAATATTATGTTCCTAAGAAGATAAAAAGCTGGGGAAAAGTGGCTTCTCTGGCTGTGGTGATGGCCAGGAACTTTATTCTTTGTTNTTTTTTTTTTTGTTTTTTTTTTTTTTTTTTTTTTTTTTTGTGAAGATCTAAATACAAGAGTATTATGAAGATAACATCAAAGCTTTCCCACTTGTGTTGTTGCAGCATCACAAATTCCCTAAGCTGGTAATTCACGTCTGATTAATTGGGTTCTAAATCACTTTGATCAATACTTAGTGAACTTCACCAGCACAGCAAATAGGCTTTTATTCATGCTAGCAGCAAGAAGCAGACACTGTTCCCAGACACACCGCGTGCATTTGTACGGCCACGGCCACATAGGGGCTGGGTACAGATGAGACTAGGGGTCTTGGGCTTTGCCAAAAGAGCAGCCTCAAAATGCAGCTTGAACACATCTGTTATAACTTCAGACTGCCATGCTGTGATAGCCCTGGTCATGCACGAGTGAAGGATGATTGTAAGCTTTGTACTGACACATTTTCCTTTTTGTCATCATAGTTACTAATCTTATATGCAATTCCTTGATATCCTTACAGGCATTTTCTTTTAATCTAGGTGAACAGTCTGTAATGGCATCATTTTAATCTGTTGCATGTATTTTAATCCATGGGGAAGAAAATGTGATTGGATCACCACAGTTAATGATAAAAATGTCTCAGTGACAATCATATGCATTATTCAGCTTACTTCACAATCCACAGTTACAGTCATTTTATTATATGACAAAGCTAGTGCATTAGAGACTATGGAAAAGACGAGTTATATCTGTAATGTGAATCTTTATTAATATCATTGCTTTCCAACAACATTTTTAAAATCCATCCTGACTTTTTAAGAGATCATAATACTTCATCATTTCTCTTCCTTCCCTTGGGAGAGTTACTTCAGTAGTAGATCTTAATACACTATAAAATAGATTTGCCAAGTAAAGGGTAAGCATTTGCTTTCCAGGTCAAGTTTCAGCTTGCATTGTATGTATATTTTTCATTCTTGTCTGACGGTAGATAGGCTTATGTACCATTGCACTGGGGAAGAATTTTTTATCCAGTGGCTCATCCTCTTGCCAGTATCAGAACGACCCAACACTGCATTTATGTCTCTATCATGGTAATAACATTATGCAATGCAGTGGCTGTGGTAATATGATTTGTCAGTGTTTTTATTTGCTTATAGGGCATACCAAAGACAAAATCTCTTGCTGAGTGATTTCCTTTTCTTATACAAAAGATTAATTTGGGGAATCTTGTATATAACCAGCTCTGGGCTAAATCATATCAATACTCAGCTGCAGGATCTGGGTAAGGATTGTATTAATCATATTTTTTTTACTGCCAGGAGAAGAAATTAAAATTTGCTGTGTAGTTGAACATTTATTTTTAAGGATGATGCAGCTTAGCAAGACTCCATCAGCCACTTGAGCTCCCATAATTAGCAGTGCGTACTTCCAGTCTAATTAGAAAATTAAAAGCATTACTTCAAGCTGTGCCTTTACTCTTCTGACCATATACTGACTGTGATTAACCATTTTGGCCCAGATGACGAACTGTATCCTGGGCTGCATCAAAAGAGGTGTGGCCAGCAGGAGGAAGGAGGTGATTGTCCCCTTCTGCTGTGCCCTGGTGAGATGCCACCTGCAGTAATGCTGGATGGGGCCCTGGGCAGCCTCATCTGTTGGGATGTGTCCCCTGCCCAAGGCAGGGGGGCTGTAATTGGATGGTCTTTCCAACCCAAGCCAGCCTGTGATTCTATGATTTACCACAAAAATGCTGCTTCCTTCTGGCAAAGAGACTAGGTTTCAATCTCTAATATATCAAAGCCTAACGTCCTTATGTTTACAAGGAGAAACACAGAGACCTCATCTCCACTGATGTGGGAGAAGCTCCAGCTGCTTTTAGGAAGTTTGTTCTGTTCCTTCACAATAAGGAGACTCTCAGTCATCGTGCGTGTGGCATTGCAACCAGCCAAAGGAGCAGATTATTTGCCAGTCTGTATTGTTCTGACATTTGAACATGCAATAGAAAAGATGATGATAGATTTACTCAGGTGTTCATAGATGTGTGCATCTGACTATTTAAAGCATGTTAGATACTTTCCAGCTTAATTAAGATCCTTCTGGGTTTGACATTTCATGACTCCTGTAATTCTTTTGCTGTTGTCTTCCAAATTTTTCTATCTTGTACTTTTTTTTTTTTTTCTGCTTTACCATTCCTTCCCCTCTGCTGTCCATACCACTTATAACAAGAGACTATGACAAGCCCAGGCCAAGGGCGGGAAGGATCAAGGAAGAGCACAACTACTTTAGAATTTCAAGCATCCTCAGCCATACCATTCCTTTCACAACCTTAAATCCAGTCTTTTCTGGGAATAAAAATATCAGCCCTTTTATAAATGTAAATGACTAAATATCTTTTGGGTGAGCAAAAAAATCAGGTAGCTATGACAGCAGAGGGAATTCAGAGATTTCAAGTGGCAGAAGTCAAATATTTGAAGAATTTACTGTTAGAATTAAAAACTGAAAAGAAACTAAGAAAAGAAAGCTCCTCAGCGACTCTTAGTGTCCAGACCCAGAGCACACCTGTACCATGGTTCACCATTCACATTCTGTCCAGTGAAGACCCCGTGGCACATTTTGGCTTAATTTATAGTGGTTGAACACTTTTTCCTAAAGCTCTGTACTCTGTGGTTTCTCAAGGAAAATGACTCTGCAGTACATCAAGCAGCTAAAATGGTTCCTAACAGCCCACATCAAGGGCAGCATTAACACATTATTCCTTACTTTTCCCTTTCAGCCCTTCACACAGTAAGTGGCACAGCTATTGACTTCATGCAGACAGCAATTTTAGAGAAACTGAAATGCTTCAAGACAGTTTCAATGCAAGTTGTTATGTTGTTGTTGGTTTTTTTCCTCACTACAGGAGGTTAGAATCAGGTTACTGAAAAGTAATGTCCTGACAGAAAATCTCCATGCTTCAGATGTCAGAATAACCACTTTCAATGCAAGTAAATGACTAGATGACATGCCAGAGGTGTGAATCTCAGTGAGTATCAGTTTGTGTAAATGTTTGACTCCTGTGCTTAAAGTGTCTCAGTGCAGATACTTCCTTTAAACATTTTTGTCAGCTCTATTTTAGGCTCCACATCTGAGCTAGCCAGAAATCGAAAGAGCCCAGTAAAAAGGAGGTGGCAGGAAGAGCTGCACTTGGCAGCTGAAGCGGATATCAGAAAAAAAAGAGGGGCTCAGGAGGTGCTGGGGATGCCCTTAGATTTGCAGGAGGACAAAGGAGATCAAACGGATCACAGGGGAGTGGATGGTTGGACCTTCAGGCTCCCCACTAGGTACTCCAGCTTTAGGGCCTAAACTGTCTGGACCCAGGATGTAGTCCTGAAGAAAAGAAGGAAATATCTACCTTGATGCTTTTGCAATGTAAGGAAGTTAATGTTTTCTTGACAATAGGCTCTTGGCTTATCCCCTTCATTTCCAGTTTTCACAGCACTTGCAGCTGCTGAGGATTATTACAGATGCTCAACAAATTGATAAACACTGTGGATGAAGGCCCCACTGGAAAAATTCAGGTTGCTTGCCTTGTTTATTGAAGATATATCTGTTGCCTACAGCTGCTGCATCCTTACACAATAATTGCATTCAGATTTTAATTGTACTGGAACACCTGAATTGTTAGAAAGGTGGGGAGAAACATAAATGCAAAAATATGGACGATCATATGGATATGCAGAATATGCCTACAATTTCTTAGGGTCATATAACTTTTGCAGTAAAGGACATGGGGCACAGTAATTCAACGGCCATTTCAAAATTTGAGAGCTTTGCTTCTGAGCATTCATTGACTCTGAAGCAATAAAAAGCTGTTTAAGAGTTTGACGTCCAGTAGGCAGTGTTTTCCAAAAAGAAGTCTTTTTGTCCTGTTTTTGACTTTTTGAACAAGAGTAGCCATGCATAGGAAGTCGTATCTAAAGCTAAATATGATACAATTCTCTCTTGACATTTCTCCCTTACAGAAAATTACAACTTTCAAAGAGTTGGGCCAAACTGCACTTCAGAAAATAAATAGGTCTTTATCACAAAACAAGTCAGTCCCTCTCCTCCCAGCTTCTTAATTTCCTGTGGTAGCAAAAGCCTTCCCTTACAGGGTTCTTCCTGGCTGGTTTTCGATTAGTCTTCTCTGGCTACCCAACTGTTTGTGCAATGGAGAGGAAGAGTCCTTCAGTCATTAATGAGGAAAAAATACTCCATAAAATAAAACGGCCAAGATTTAGTCTTCTGAAAGAAAGCAGAGAAGGCAGTCATTAATCAAAGTTAAACCTGAAGACTACATTTTATGTGGAAAAATGTCAAAGCTCTGTAATCTGCTTACGCATCAAGAAGACAGAGTAAACTATCTGATTAACAGTGAACAGCAGTGTCGTGTGAAAGTTTACTGCAGGAAGGCAGAAGAAGAAGGGGAATGTTCTGAACTGAAACCACAGGGGAAATCTGGTATCTTGTGTTTTATTAGCTAGGTGGGAATTAAGCTTTGCTTGCAGCCTGAAGAAAATCATGATTTCAGAATTCTAATCTGTCTGCTATTTGTTGTTGGGTTTCTATTCTATTCTGTTCTGAAACACAAAATTTCTTCATTCAATAACCTTCTGTTCTTCAAAAGAAAAGAAAGCAGTTATTGAATTTCCTGTACTCTGTCACGCTAAAAGTATTTCTGGTCCTCCTTCCAGATACCGTTACACTCAGCGCCTTTCTTTGCAAAACATAGGGGAAAACATAGACCTGGCTTGGCTGTGACATTGGGAAAAAAAACGCTATAGGTAAGCAAGTCTTC
>VXAV01005020.1:29113-46137 GCA_013399715.1 Alectura lathami | reverse complement strand
CTTCAGTGATGTCACTCATGTATTTTCTACTGCAATTTAGACTTACTCATACCTGAAGGAGTGCCACACACCTGGAGAAATGAAGAAGTAAATGCTGAGAGAAACAGTTATGGGAGTCCCACAGGGATACATTCTGTTAATGTATTCCATTTCCCATTAGTCTGAAAAATGATGCTGAAGTTGCTTTTCCTAGGAGCACAGATAGAAACTCCAACTTGAAAAAGCAATTCAGTAGATATATCAGCTATTTTTTTTTTTGTGACTGAATTATATACATCAGATAGCAGCAGAGAAAGATACAGTTTACTTCTCTGTTGATGCAAAATAATAGGGATTTGCAAGCACATTGCTTTTCTGTATATATGCATCAGCCACAGCTCAGCAGAACTTTCCATGATTCATGATCGCTTCTCTCATTAAACTACATGCCTCTGTATCCTACCCTTGGGACACAACCTTTAGACGTCAGTCTTTTATACACCATCTACAACAGAATGTGTAAGAGGCCTTCTGAAGGAGAGGTATTGATAGGAAGTGCTGTGATCTTTCCTATCTCTGTTGTGATGTGGCTGGTTCATGAAGAAAGGCCAAGGTCCCTCCCAAGGGCTGATAGCAGTAAGCTGACCCCTCAGCCTCGGGGAAAATGCTCACAGGGACTGTCAAACAAAGAGTAAAATTGGTGGCTTTCAGGTCACAGTACTCGAATTTGTCTGGAACTGTTGCAGCATCTAAAACCAGACATTAGAGTTTCCCACAATTTCACATGGATGTAGATTTCACCACTATTTCTTTCCCAAGCTCTGAGAACGACACCCTCCCGGCACACAGGAGGCAAAGTTCAGGCATCCTATGTGGGTCATACAATCATCCACCACATGCTTGTCTCATTACGTGATCTGCTGTGGGGACTGTCCATTGGCGTTTGCAGCTGTATATGGAAATAGTCTCCTCTCACACCGTGCAATTCAACCAACTTCAGTTAAATTGAAATTTATTTTTAAAAAGTCATCATATCACAATTTAAGGATTGAGTGAGGATGAATATTTCCTTTTAGCTAGTGTGAAGGACTAGGACACCTGTGTCTATTAGCTGGTGAGATGGTAGGTGAGTGTGTAGGAGGACAGAAAAGGCAGAGCTGGAAATGAGTCAGAAACCCCCATGTTCCGCTGGCCAGGCCTGGCTGCCTCCCACTGACTGTCCTTGTCATGAAGGCAGCCTTCCAGAGGTCAGAAATAGTGTGTATGCCTATAGCTTTCAAACATACATTTCAGCTTTCAGTGCAAGACATTTTTGTATTCAAAGTACAAGCTGTCATGGGCCATTTAAGGTCTGTGAATTTAAAGTACGTGGAAGGAAGCAGGAGGACACCACGTGCCCTGGACTTGAGCCCATGGCTTTGTTCTGGGAAATTTCCATAGGTATAGTATTGAAGATAGGTCAGAATCTTAGAAATCTTGGATCCAGAAGTAAAATACAGAGTGTTCATTAAAATCGGCTTTGGTTTGACTGGGACAGCTCTGTTTTAATGCTGATCTGTCTTACCTGTCTTCTGAGATTGATAAATGGCAGCACGATTTCCTTGCCACCAGCTTTGAACCTAATAGTTCGGTGATTGAACCACTGACTAATTTACGTGATAAATTTCATACTGTTTTTGAAAGACTTTTCTCTGAAAGTTGCTTTTTACTTTCCTTAAATTTCTGCCAGATAAGTGCTAGAGGAGTTCCTGAGGAATTTCTTGGAAGTAAAAGCAATTACTGTTAGCAAACAGCCTTCAAAGAAACATATGTTCGTCCATTTCAGTCCTGCCTGTGTTGTGTATCTGAAGCTATAATGTATTTTCACTGGAGAAGAGCCTATGCTGTTCTATCAGTCAGTGGACTGTAGCAGGATACTGCCAGCCAACAAAATGTATTTTTAAAAAAGTGGACAGCTCTGGCTCTTCTGAAGATAATTGTCTTGGCTGTTTGAGATGAGTGATGAGCTGTTCTAGGAAGAAATATGTATTAAATGAAATGCCAGTCTGAACACCTCAAGAATGATCCCTCCTTCCATGGAAGCATTGTTTTTCATCTTGCATTAGAGGTTTAAAAACCTTCCTTAGTAAAGCAAGTACCTCACAGAATCATTGTATTTTTCCCTTTGGACGAATGAAATGCAATGTGTCCATGGAGAGAAACTTGCTCTCTTTCTCCACAGAACCATGTCAGTGTTTCTGTGCTCCTAGTAAGACAGATGGTTTCCACAGCAGAGGATTATTTTTGGATGGTGGTGAAGAACAGAAGTGACAACTTATAAAGCTTTCAACAACACTGAAAAGATCCTCCACCCGGGAGCAGCAGTGTGGAAAGACAGAAAAGAGTCTATTTTGTTCCCATCAATGTGAAATCTCCCATATGTCCCAACACTTTATTTACTCCAGTTTTGGAACAAAACAAGTGTTGGGATTTCCAAGGCAATCCTTCTTGCTTTATTCTACATGTCCACATTCTAGTGTGTGGAAGTGTGAGTTTCTCTGCCTTTTTCATGTCTTTGCTGATTTCTCTACTCATAAACTGGTGTTGTTCACCTCCTCTACCAACCCACAATTAATTATCTCCTTGTTGAGTAGTAGCACAGGTAGTGCCATCCATCCTGGGAATGTGTACAGACTGTGCAACAAATCTGACGTCCCAATAAATTACAAACGTGCATATACAAATACAGTGTCAGAGATTATAGCGCATAGCACTCGCCTCTGTTTAGGATGAGATATATGCCCTACCCTACCTAACATGAAGCAGATGGACTGGGGGATGCAAAAGTCTACTGAGAGAACAGTCAGGCACATCCAAAGGCAGACATTTACACGCCTGGGAAACACTGATGACAGAAACTTCTGTGAGGCACTTCAGTGCCTAAAATGGAGCTTCCTCACCTAAATCTACAGAGATCCTGCTGTAACATCTTACCCCAAATCCTCTAGCAATATCGTGGTAAACTGGGGAGCAGAATTCAGATTTTCTGGGATGAAGGCGGGTTACTTGACCACAGTTTTTACCTATTTTGTTATCTTCTTCAGTTTGACTTTGTTCACACAGGGACAGAGAGTTTGTTTCATGCTTTCAAGATTTAAGCCATTCAGTTAAGTCCATAAATTAATTGAAAACAGAGCAGATTTTTAATCTTCAAATTTAATAGAGGACTTCTGCATATCCTAATAACTTTTTCACCTTTGGAAAGAAATCATAGAATCATAGAACCAGTAAGGCTGGAAAAGACCCCTAGGATCATCCAGTCCAACCATCAACCCATCACCACCATGCCCACTAAACCATGTCCCTGAGTGCCACATCTACACGTCTTGAACACCTCCAGGGAAGAAGGCTCCACCACCTCCCTGGGCAGCCTGTTCCAATGCCTGACCTCTCTCTCAGAGAAGAAGTTTTTCCTGATAACCAACTTGAACCTTCCCTGGCACATATTTTAACTTTTACTCTCTCTCTCTCTCTCTCTCTCTCTCTCTCTCTCTCTCTCTCTCTCTCTCTCTCTCTCTCTCTCTCTCTCTCTCTCTCTCTCTCTCTCTCTCTCTCTCTCTGTGTGTGTGTGTGTGTGTGTGTGTGTGTGTTTAACCTGCAGTAATTAATATACAAACAGTGTTCCTAATTGCTTCAGATGCCAAGAACAAGATGGTGATATCACGTTGTGTCAAGAGACAGCAGAGCACTTCCTGAGAAAATTTATTTTTCTTCCTAATTCTTATAGGTGCTTGGATTTTTCCCATGTCTCATTTCTTGTAGCAAAACAGCTAATGCCAGGTTATAAGATGTTTCATCTTCTCAGGAGGAGTACTGAAAGGATACAGGCAGTGTTTATTTTCACCTTGAGAAAGTGATCTCAGTGTTTTGGACCTTGGATTACTGATAGTAAGCTGATTGCTTTCCTAGATGGCGTCTTTCATTCTCTCCTGATTACTGAAAACTTACCACCTTTCATGAGGCCACAATGGACAGCCAAACCTGCTTACTGCAGGACATTGCTGACTCTAGGATTTGGGAACATAATGTTTTTCCTGGGTCCGTACACCTGGCTTCCATGGCAACTCATCCTACTTTTGTGAAAGCATGGCTGTTGGTTATCTTTAATCTCTTTGAGACATCAGCTGACTTTTGAAGGAATGTTCTGGTTGGGAGAGGAACATGTCCCTAATTTTCCACTCTTCCACTATGCTAGGTTGTGGTAAAATCAGATTTCTGTACTTCTGGCATGCGGATCACCAGCCAAGGCAACACAAGCTATGGATTTGTGCCTAACTGGAGGTCAACCAGGAATACTGGAATATCTTATTTTCAGCTGGAGAAGTGAAAGTCTAGTACACAGTCCAGATAACAAGTTTTCCCCAGAATTTTCAAGGCCCTGTATTTGCAGGAAACTAATTAGAAGTTTTGATGAGGAATCACGTAAAAAATCTCCAGCCCTAGAGCAGAAATTATAATGTGAGTCTGTGGTTGCTCACAAACCTGCAGTGCACCCTGGGTATCTCATTCTGAAATAAAGCAATAAAAGAAACAAGATCTACTTTTATATACATCCATATACAGAATTCCAGTATGAAAATAGAAGTACAGATATTGTGCAAAAAGAAAAGCACAGTTTTTACTGGTTTAGCTACTCTTTACCTTTCTGCACTCTTTTTTTCACTTTGCAAACTCTGAAGCAAATTAGGACCTAAAACCCAAGTTCTTCTTACCATTATGCCTTAAGAATGGCTATCTGCCTTTTTACTTCACTTATTTATGTTCATTTGTGGTAAAAATAATGTCACTAACCACTTCTTTACATCCAAAGAAGAGTAAGGAAAAATCTTCAAGGATTTTAAACTAGGCAGGGAGAAGACAGATGCAGCAAGTCGTGATCCAAGGGCTTATTTTATAACAATGTGGCTAAGACAAGGTTTCTTTGAGGAAGAGTATTTTACAGTTGTCTGCAGAGAATTCACTTCCAGTAGGTGGAAATGAGAGCAGAGGCAGATGCACTGCCAGGGCTTCCACTTAATGAATTTAGCTTTTTTTGACACCAGCAACAGCACTTCTTCACCCTGGTGGTCTGCAAATTAAAACAAACTTGCAACAGAGTAGCAGAGCTAATGAAGCCAGATTTCCTACAGATTGGTTTGCTACATCCCCTCTTCTGCCACCATTAAAACCAGCTCAGCTAATCATCCCTCTTTCCTCTGAGTCCTCGCTCTGTATCAAATTTGTGCTTAAATTATGTCAATTATTCCTTCTAATCCATAGGAGGAACCGCTCCATTATCAGCAGAGATCGTTTAGCGCTATCCAAGAACAGCAGGAAAAGATCAGAGTCTTTTCAATGACTTCATTGACAGGAGGAGGTAAATTAAATCTGTTGGACAAATTTATCAAAGATGATTGGATGTGCATTGTTTGTGCCTTCTCTCAGTCAAATTACCAATTAAAAAACAGCAAGAAAGCATTTGTCACATACCCAGGTTAGTCCAAAATGCTCGTTAGCAGTCAGCTGGAAAGACATATGCTTAATGAGTTCGGGACCTGCCACCATGAAATACCTCCATGGGCCAGGACCTTGCACAAATGCCTGATTCCAAAGCACGCTGCTTTTTGCAGGGTATGTAACTGGGAGCACTCTTGTAGCATGAGACATTGTCCAGGCTGCACTATGCAAAAAGTTTCTGCCACAATATTTGCCAAAGTTGTGGCCATGACTTCACATTGCCCTTAGTGACTGGCAATTACCGTGTGTTGCCACGGTAATGTACCATTTACAACCAACCTCATTCTGTATGAGGTAAGGCTATATGTTCCTCCTGGAAGTAATTAAACTACTAAGGGTAAAGTATAAAGAGGCTTCAGCATGTTGTTCAGATATTTCCTCATTCAGTGGGAAGGCCTTGCTACAATTACCTGACCCAATACAGTTCCCTGTGGCATAGATGTCCCTGTCTGGACTGTTCCCCAAGTTCCCATTATGGTCAGCAAACAGCAATCAACAATTCTAGGACACAGTTCATCGCAGAATCTTGTTGACTTCTAAATTACGCGAGCTGCATCCTGAAATGCCTATGTCTCACCTTGCCAAAGTGAGCCGAGAGTGAGCACACCGGCTCCCCTCTGTACACGCTCTGTAGACCAGCTCCCCACTATCTCAGAGGGAGCTTAGCGAGCAGGCTCATAGGTCCTCCAGGGAAGACACTGAAGTTGGGTAAGACAAATCCCAATGTAAATGGCCGTTTGTTCCCGGTTTTCAGAAGCGTTTGCAAACTGCGTTGTCTGCTTTTCATATATGCTTTGGTTTCTTCTTACCCTGGCCTGGCTTTAGCTAAAAATGATATTAGGTAACTGATTTATGTTAAATAAATCCATCCTTCCCAGGACATCACAAAAACTGAGGCACTGAGATCCTAACAAACATTTAGCTTCCATGCAAATTTTGCCAAGGTGCATAAGAGCATACTGGATGTGACTCATCTTAGGCTATGCTAACCAGAGTAACATTTGGAGACAGGCATCTGAGGCAGCTGCTTAAATTGGTTTGAAGGTGCTACTTTGACAGGCCTAGGCAGCCCCTGCCTCTGGCAACTCCTGTTTACCCCTCTGCCAGCCTCTCTGTTGTGCTGTCGCAAATCTTGATTGCACTTCCAGGGAGTTAGGGACAGGAGTCTTCACAGTAACACACATGGTCTGCGGCACAGAGTCCAGAGGAAAAAATATCCCCCAGCGGTGGGTTGTGACCACTCTTTCAGGTATGACATCCCAGGTGAGCAACCCAACGTTTAGATTTAGGGTGCAGTGCACAAACACATACTGGTAAGAGGACAAATGACAGGACTACTTTTCAATTACTGAAAACAGAACTCTGCAAGGCATCACAAATATAACAGGACATTATAAGCAGTTTCAGGCTCTTTTTTTCCTTTCTCTTCTCTCCACATGGTTATTTCATTAGTATTTTATTCTGTCTTACCGGATCAATGTCATACGTATTTCAAATACACATAGCCACCTGTGTGCAGAAGTTGGAAGAAGGGAAGCTAGGACTGCAAAGCTCTCACACTTATGCCATCAAACGAGCTTCTACCTCCCAAATAAAACTTCCAAATTCAACTTTATTGGTATGTGAAAAGATGCGTTAAGTTGCTATTAACCCACTGGTTTGGAGACAATAATATCAGATCATTCTGTAATACCGTTTGACTGCAGAACACAAAGGAGGTCATTACCAATATCCCTGTTTCACCTCTGCTGCACAAACAGGGGCAAGGCCATCACCAGCCCACTGCCACTGAATTAAGAACTGAACACAGGAATCCTGAACAATAGTCCAGTACACAGCCCACTTCCTGCAAATTGCCAATACGCTGTCTAGATGAAATTTACTATTATTTTGCTTAGGGATCTCACAGAAGAGAAGTTGAATAAATTCTTTAAATCCTCAGTGGATTTTCTGCTAAAATCTTAAGTCTTTCCACACGGCATTTCTTTCTTTGCAGAATGCAGACAGACATGAGATAGAAATATTCTCAACATCTCTTGCACTTGCTGGATGTCCCACAGCACAAACAACAAGGTTCACTGTCGATGTGGAAAACCGTGTGGGTAGCCAGGGAATATTCCTAACAGGAGAACACATACCTCAGAAAATCAATAAGCTTTGGTGTAGGGAGCAACCATGGCAAGACAATGTGTTTGCTAAGGCCCAGCCTCACAATTTTTGCTGTTGGGCTCAAGTGGGAGAAAACTGCCGCTCACTCTCATTAGCTGAGTTGTGCTTTCTGAGAGAGGTGTTTCTCGCAGGCAGGTAACTTGGGAAACAATGCCATACGCAGCACTGGACAATCAGGAGCACATTTTATGCATGTTTATGGTTCTGGATGCCAGACAGAACATTTCAAGTGTCCTGATCCTTATCTGGATTTCATCTGTGAATGGTATCAATCAGTGGCATTAGTCTAGTGCAAGTTAGTTGAGAAGCCCTGTACTTGATTGCACAAGTACAGGGCTGCAATTAGGCATTCAGGTGGAAATAATGCAAAATAATAGATTCAGTCTCATCCAACAAAAATGTACGTTAAAATTCATGATACCTCACTAATCCGTTAGACAGCTGTCCCTCAAAGTTACCCCAGTGTATGGCTCTTGGTCTCTGTGCTGCCACAGTATGAGCCAGGTGGTAAATCTGAAAGCCTATACATCACAGAATCACAGAACAGCTTGGGTTGGAAGGGACCCTAAAGCCCACCCAGTTCCACCCCCTGCCGTGGGCTGGTTGCCACCCACTGGATCAGGCTGCCCAGGGCCCATCCAGCCTGGCCTTGAGCACCTCCAGGGATGGGGCACCCACAGCTGCTCTGGGCAGCCTGGGCCAGGGCTCTGAGTGAAGAATTTCCTCCTACATGCATTACAGGGGAAGCTGTGGTGTGAATTAAATGCAGTGTTGAGGCACATGGAGAAACAGGCAGTGCCTGGCTGTCCCTGGAGCTGTGGAGCCAGCACGCCTCTCTGTGCTGAGATGGGTCCTGAGGTTCCTAGGGAACAGTTGTCAGAGAAAAGGAGATTCATCCTCTTTCTGGGGGGGGGGAGGGGGGAAGAGTCAGACCCTGGAGGCCACTGTTAAATAGTAAAAGCTTTGGGGAATATACTACACAAGTCAGAGCAGACCTGCTGTGCATGTTAATAGTGTTGAGGCCAGAAAGAAGCATTGGCAGAAATAACAAAATGTCTGTTAAAATGGGAATTATGTTTAACCAGAGAGTAGGGGGATGGATTTTATAGGAAGAAGTTTAATATCAACACTCAAAGAACTGAGGCAGTCTGTATATTACTTCAGCTTGCCAGAACCCATCATTCAAATTGCAGATGGAGCAGAAATTGCAATAATTTAGTTCTGCTCCTCAAATATATGAATCAAAAAATGGTAACTGTAAACAAAGAATTTCTAGTCCCTTGTCTGCAACAGGCCATGGGGGTTGTCCTACTGAGCTGAAATACATTTTTTTCCCCTCTGCAATTTGCTCTGAAAATTGTACTTCTCTCTCAAATTAAAATATTGAGTTTCTGCTCTGCTTTGGGAAGAATGTAGTGTTTATGCCTCTGGGGGTCCTGAAGAAAAATTGCTTGAGTAGGCTTTACATTATTTTGCAGTAACTGAGGCTGATGTGATTATATTGACATCACAGAAGTCTAAGAACTAAGACCCAACACAAGTATAGTGGCTTTGGAGTAACTTCTCCCAACATTTTTAACATTTTCTATGTTGTTCTGTCATCATTCCTCCCCTCGCTCCCCAAATTTTCTACCTACTAAGTCCCTCTGTTTCGTTGTAAATGCCTCCAGGCCTCTGAGTGCAGCTTCAGAGTCCACCCTGGAAGTTAGCAAAGCGAAGCCATTGAGCTATAAATTCAGAGCCTGGCTGAGTCAATGTTGGCTTATCCAAACAGGCAAGCCTGCAGCCAGAGCTGAGGATGGACATCACAAGTGACAGACTTCCTTCCAATGCTACACCACGCCACTGAGTCTGATGTCCCAATTCCCGCACCATGGTCCAGACCTCAGGATGGCAGGAGTTCAGAGAGTATTGCATCTCCAGTTTGCTTCCTTATCAGAAAACTGAATCTCCCCAGGGGACAAGCTCACCACCTGTAAAACCTTCTCTTTGTTGCTAGTCCACACGACTGCAGCCAAATGACAGTCAAACCTCTAGGGCAGGTTACTAGCTGAAACACATGCATCGGAGGTATATTTCCCTTGAGTAAGGTAACACATACACACTGCTGCAGGGTACCACAGTGACTACTTCTGCACACCTGATTCTGAAGCATTGGTGCTTGCGCAACTATTTGTTTCAGTTGCAGCCTTTGTACTCTGTAAAAGATGTCTCTGTTCAAAATAACCAGTTATGAGCATAGGTAATTTTTTTTTTGTATGTTTTAGATTCACCACAACGTTGCGGTTCTCCTTGAACATCCTCTGGGATGCAACATCCTCATAGCATTGCTAATGGCTTCATTAACACAATCATGCCTCCACATTGCAGGATTGTTAATACTGTTAAGCCCAAAAACTGGTTCCCCTCATAGTCATTTTCCTGTAGTCATGAACAATCGGTCACTCAAACCAGCACCTGCTTTCTTCAGGTTGTAGCTGGCTTTTGTATTGCAATGCTTCTGTGCCCATCCACCTGCTCACACTGGACACATGAGCTCACAGAAAGGCTGTGTCAAGCCTCAAGTTTCTGCACTTCTCTCACATCAGTCATTTGGGATGGCCTCCTTTTGCTACATAGGCTTTTTTTTTTTTTTTTTTTTTTTTCTGCCTTTTTTTTTTTTTCACATTTTTTCCCCCTTTTCCCATCACAATTTTTTTTTTTTTTTTTTTTACATTTTCTCTCCCTTCTGAGCAACTATCCTGATTACAATTACAGTAATTTGGTATTTGGTTCAGAGAGTTTGATGTCCCTGCTGCTGACTGTGTGTAACTGAGGCATTTGTTTTTCAGGACTGGCATCTTTGGTGTTCTCTCACATAGGCAATATTTTTGTTTCTGCCCAAGGTAAAATAAACGCTGCAAGGAGCAGTTGGAGGTGCAGCTGTGAGATGTGGGCAAACTGCCAAGATTTCCTGTTCAGGAATCGATATTTTTTTATTCCATTTAGCTCACTTTGTAATCAGTCTGAATAGACATATATACATTTCTTCTATCGGTTCATGATCTATTACATGCAAATCATTAAAATATGCAGAAAACTCTCTGCAGTGTTTCTGCAGAAAAAAAATATTACTGGAAGATGATATTTTTCCATACTTCCATAAGCTGTATGAAAATTGTAAGGTGACAATACTGTTTTGATGAATATCAAGATCTATTAGCCCCTCCCCTGAACATATATTTTCATTTTCTTTCGACAGGTTTCAACGGTCAGGTCATCTGCTTTTGCAAACGACCTGACAGCAACAAAACACTTATCCATGCAAGGAAATTCCCTAGAGCCTTGCACTGTTCGACCACGGCCTTGGTCAGAAACTCATAGCCAGTGTTAGAGACTGATGGTATCATGGAAAACGTGGTCCAAGGCTGCCAGACCCAAACTCACTGTCAGCCCAGGGTGGCTGGTTTCGATCAGTGTCTGTGGCACAGGGATGAGCTGCCTGAGCTGCATCATAGACGTACAGAGTTGAGATGCCCATTTAGCTGCCCCGAGGGCACCAGCAGGCATTGCCAGCTGAACACCAAGAAGTGGGGAGGGGAGAGTACGTCCTCCAGCTGTCAGGGTACCTCCAGGGTGCTCTGACACCAAGACATTGGCTTTGCTGTGGGAGAGCATCTCTGATCGCTTTCAGGTCCCTTCCCAAGGCTGAGCAACGCGCATGGTCATTGCAGGTGCTTCTCTCGCGCTGTGCCTCAGAAAGAAAGTTGTTCCAGTTCAGAAGGCAGGTATGGACAGTATCTCAAAGGGGACAAAAAGGTCTTTTCATAATGATTTATATTTCATAATGATTTACCAACAGTTTTTCAGCTGCATGTGGCTTTGCTGGACTGATACATAAATGAAACAAATATATTCCATATTTTTCTCTTGGGCAGTGAATAGCTAAAGGTGAGAAGTACTTTATTTTCTCTTCATTTTGAAAACGGCCCTTTTCTCAATAACAGATTCTCCTTAAAATTACTACTGTGACAGAATTTCTTCCAAAAATTGAAAAACCCAGACCAAGCTACATTTTTGCCAGAAAAAAAAAGAAAAAAAGCTTGTATCTTCAGAAAGTATGTATTGGTGCTGTTTTATTTATTGCAGTTGGTTTGACAGCTCTGGAAATGGTCCCCTATTTATAATGTGGGTTTACTATATCATAAAATGGATAAAAATACTAGTGTACTTTAGTTCCTGTGACTATAGAAACAGTTAAATTGCCTGTATTGTTCCTTTAATTCCTCACTATAATGGCACCACCACAATCAGTTAGGAAATTTTGCACAATGTGCAGCTACCTGAAACAGCTGTATAAATAGAGACTTTAACTACTACAGGGCTAATTCCTCCCTGTTGTAATTCTTTGGCTTACAATGACTCACCTCCAGCAGTCATTTGGCATGAATAACAACACAGCTGACTTTTTTGCATATACATGCTCCATCTACTTATAGAGATGATGTTTCAATTAGAAATTTCTAGTAGGTCAACCAAACAGCAGTACATGAAAACAGACTCAGTAAATTATCTACAGCGTTAGATCCAGCTGTTGGAGCTCCCTGTGGGGGCTTGGCTGCATGTGTTTCACTCATGTTGATGGGAAACATATATTTGTCTTGCCTCCTATCATTGATGTTGTACTCCCCATGGCTAAAGCTGAGCAAATCTCAGAATTTTTATTTTCATAGCATCTTGCAAGCCCTCTGAGCATGCTGCCTGCCACAGGCATTCCTCCTGCCTACCTCTGCCTGCTCTTCTTTTTCCGTATACATCTCCTCACCCCTCTGCCAGTTTTATATTCATGAATCGCAGCTGCACACAGCAGTTCCAATTGCAGTTGGAATCCCACGGTGTTACCCATTGCACACATAATGAAGATACTAACTTCAAAAAGTACCACGTCAGTAGACAAAGCACTTAGGTGAGAGGCAGAGATTGATGAGGAAAAAAAAAAAAAAAAAAGAGAGAGAGAGATTTACCACTCTTTAGTGTGATCTGTCTTTCTGATTAGGCTCCTTCTTCCTCATAATTGCAGTTAACCCCAGGTCATCCTCCTTTCCCAGATGGTTCTGATTTCATGGTGTTTTATTCTCTCTGCACACGCTCTCTGCTAGTAACACTGTCATCCAGTGACTTTTCTAATCGCTTTTTTCTTTGTGGTCAACATACATTAAAGTTCACCTCTCATGTGAAGGTGACCTTGGCAGAATGTCTGTTTGTCAAACAATTGTCTTAAAACACAGCTGCTGGTGCATTCTGATCGCTGTGTTTCTTCTGCATTTGTCCCATTGGTTTTGTTGAACATTGTGATGGGTAGAGGGTGAAGACTGAAACAGGTGGAGATAGGCTGCCAAGCAGGCAGCTGGAGAATGTCCTTTCCCCAAGCTCTGACTAAATTTTATTTATGGTTTGGGCTGAATGCTGTTATAGAGTGCATATGTTTTATCCAACCTTCATTAATGCACTTCTGGCATCTTTAGTGGGTAACTGCCTGGGGAATTGAGACTTGTACCTAAATTTTTATTGTTTGCTTATTCTTGGAATACAGTCCCTACTAAAAGACCTGACTGTTTATGCATTACATCTCTCTCTCCCTTTTCTCAGTGGAAATTCTTCTGCTGATGTCTGTTACCAGGTCTCTGATGGCTGGGAGAGATTTAATCTAGAGACATTGGAAAAGCCAAAGTACAGATGCTAAGCCTTGAGCAACAAATCTGGCTACTAAAAAAAAAAAAAAATTACCTACAACGACTGAATAGCTTAAGGGATTAGTAACGGATCTGCACATCCCAATCAATGGCTCAAACCCAGTGCAGGTTAAGAGCAAGGGAAGCTTCACCCTTTGCTTTTATTCAGTCAGTGCCTTAAAAATTGCCCTCTCTTCCCTAGGGTTGCTGTTATCAGACTTTACCTAGTGAAGACACCTGAGCATTAATCCCGTTAGGACTCCAGGGATTTTTAACATTTCTTCATGAAATCTGCTGTGGAAATTCTGTCTGTGACTTTTCATGAAGTTACCTCACTGCATCTTAGTTTATCTACTTTGAGGAAGATTGAGTGCTCTGTAAAAGTACTCCATGCCCTCCGAGCTGTGTGAAATAGCACCAGCAGGATCACACATCCACATGAAGAATTACAGACACCCATGGACATCTGTGGGACCAGAGTCGAGCTCTAAAAGGATAAATGAAAAACATAATTTTTGGTGCAGCCAAGACACATTCTCCTGGGCATCCTCTACCTGGATTCAGTGTGATTCCTAATAGGGTCAGTGCCCAGCACTTAGTTCACCTCGTGGAATCACCAGCAGAGAAAAACCTCATGTACCTACCTCCAAGCTTTTGCAGAGGTTGATTAGATAATGGGCCACATTCCGAATACCCTAATTTCTCCCCGAGCTTAGTGTTTACAAAGTGCTTTGAATACCATTTGTGCTAAGTGGTGCAAGTACATACCTGTCACATTTGGGGATGCTGATAAGCAAAGTGATCAGACAGAACTGCTGGAGATGCTAATGGAGCTGGCTAAATAACTGGAGATATTTCTTCTGTTAGAAAACACCACTCATCAAAACCCAAGTAGTCTACAGAAACAGACCCCAAGTAGTCCACAGAAACAGACACTTACCTGTATAAATGTTCTCAGAATGTCAGAGAGTGGTTGATTTGCTTTATGTACAGACCTGGGCCACTTTGTTTGTTGTTGAAGAAATTTCCTTTTTCTCAGCATCCATATGAATATAATGCCTGCCCCAGCTGTTGGCAAGGGACTGACAGGAGTCGGCTTTTTTTTTTTTTTTTTTGCAGAGAAAAATTTGAGGCGGTTCATTTTTTGAAAGAATGTTGAAAAAACACCAGGGTAAGGATTATCATGGTTTTTGTTTGTTTGTTTTTGCTTTCATTAAATAAATCATTTATTTGCAGCCTTAATTATTGCATAGACCTCAGATTCTTTCCTGAAAGAAAGTTTAGAAGTGTTGAAATTTTAGGACATTTTAACTGGAAATAAGATCGCCTGTAGTCAGTGTTTGGTAGGCTAAACCATGTGGTCCTTCATCCCTGTCACGCATTTCAAAAAGAATTCCGCAAGGCAGAGCATTGCAGAAAATGTTTGTAAAGAAGATATTTCAAGCTTCCTTGGTTGCACATCTTGGGAGTTTTGCTTTTTATTTTATTGGTTTTCAATGTAATATATATTAATTTTGTGGAAAGAGAACTAAGCCCATTTTGTCCTTAACGCTCAAGTAACTGAACTGTCTGACTCAGCTAATTATATGGCACTGTCTAAAAGTAACAGCAGAACAGATCTATATTCACATTGGGCCAGATGAATAGATGAGAGCCTTTCTTTTGATTTCAAAAGGCTTTGAAAGATGTCTTCGCATTGGAAATCTGCCTGGTACTGTTGATCAGTATGCTTTCAAAACATTGTATTATATTTCAGGGAAGCAAGAAAACAAACACTGCTCCCTCAAAATAAACAAAACAGCATAAACCCAAATTAGTAGCAGAATAACTTCCCAGAGCAAGCAATCTGGACTATGATCTCACTGCGGTGCCTTTTGTTGTATTATGCCAGAACATGGTGAGATAGACACTTGTATTCTTACTTTCCAAGATTCAACAATATTTCCTTGCCTTGCCTTCCCTTCCCTCCCTTCCCCTCCCTTTTCTCTTTCCCTTTCTTTTCTTCCAAATACAGCCACTTACCCAAATATGAAAAAAAAAAATCTTTTAGCCTACTGTCAATACTGACTAGGGCAATTATCCTAAGCCTACACTGATGTGTACTTTCACTTGTAAGGAGTGAAGCCTAATCTAAGCCTACCAGACTCTGCATCTCAAAGTATTTATAGCTGTCAAATCTAAGGAAAGTGAGGTGAATGATCTTCTAGGTAGCAGCTGCAGCATCTTCCAGAAACTAATTTAATGTGAGACCTGTGACAAATCCATAGAAATAGTGTTGTTTAGATACTCATTTTACTTTCCATTTTTTCTCTGGTTTGTATGGACACAATGGGCCATGAGAGGATAATAAGGTTGCAGAAGCAGAGGTGAGAGGAGAGTTTGTCCCATTGAGTGTAACAGAATTCAGAAGGAGCTGGAATGGACTGGACATTCACAGAATCTCATCTACTTTGAGGATTTTGTGAACAAACCATTCATAAGTTGCAAATAGTTTCCTGACAGCATTTTGGCTGTTTCTCTCATGCTTTACTGATGCTGCAAATAATTGTATTATTAGTAGATTGTGGATTTGGTGTTGCTTTAACTGTTGAAGAGACTGCTAGTAAGAACATATTATTTTTCTTGTCACATGGCTGCTCTCAGTTTTGGTTTATTAATATATCCAATATAGCGATTCATTTGTCAGATTGCAAATACATTTAAGACTTTCCTGTGATTTGATCTGTCTCCTGGGCATGTTGGAATACAGGTGTTACACTTCCAACAATCAGCCCAAATCACAGAGTTAGGTTCTGTATGAGAAACAGACCCTAAAAGTGTCTTGCTCCTTTCAAGAACAAAATCATCCTGTCTGTAACCCTGTATCACAGTGGAGCATCATTGTTATCACTGTGTGATTTAAAAGTCAATTCTAAGTGGTTTAAATTGTTCATTCTCTTGAAATTTGCTTGCATATTAACAGATTGCAGCATAAAGCTAATGAGCCAAAAATTAGGGTCATTTGAGATAAGGGTTCCTCCAATATAACCATGTTGTTTTCAAAAATGAAACAAAGTATTTGCCAATATTCCAAATTCTCAGGGGTTTGTGCAGAGCTCCTAATCATTTTCATAGTTAACTCTACACTGTCGGTGCAGTACCAACACAGCGACAGGCAAAAAGAGAGAAACTGCCTGGATGTGCCTATGCACAATGCTCACACATCAAAGCACTGTCCTGCACACGTGTAACGAGACTTTTTCAGATGGTTTCTAGAAGGCTGATCTCCATGTGATTTGGTTAGTTCAAGTGGCTATGTTGTGGTATCAAACCCAATCTGACTTGGAAAATACTAACTGAAGCATGATAGGTAGAAATGGAAAAAAACAAGGCCACAAGCTGTCTCTGTTAGCATTGTAAAAGAGAGCAAGAAATGCTGCCAGGTACAGATGCCTTCAACTATGGAATATTTGAAGGACTTTTAAAAGAATAAAAATGGCATCTGTGAACTTCTGTTGGTAAAAAGTTCAGGAGAAGACTAACAGAGGATTATGAGGACTGCAGGTGACCAGAGAGAAAAGGTTAGAAGAGAAGAGGTACGGGTGAGGTTAATGTGGAGGTTCTGTTCTGCCAATAGTTGAAGAAATGTCT
>VXAV01005020.1:10066-29098 GCA_013399715.1 Alectura lathami | reverse complement strand
TTAGTATGTGGAGGTGAGAATGAGGGAAAGATGTTCATGGATCGGGAAGGCAGATCTGGCATGAACTGAGGGTCTCAGGTGGAAGAAAGAGACTTGAAACACCTCTCCAAGTGGAGTCATGGCTGAACCATTCTTCCCTTCTGCTCCTCAGAAATCTGGCTAGAATGGGGAGAGACTGGTCCTCTTTTATTGCTGCAGCGTGCATGCTGATGTCGAGAGAAGCCCACGTATGGGAAACTGGCCTTGAGTATGTGGAAGTCCGTCTCCTACCCTGAACCTGCTCACAATAAATAAGTTAGAGCTTGGAGGACTTAGCCTCAGGGTCCTGAGAACCTCTCCAAGACCTCCACCCAAGTTATCATTATCTTTTTTTTGTCTGAGTCTTGCACCTCTCTTTTGCTCTCTCACAAGAGAAAGAGCACAGGCTCTTTTATCTTTCAGAGGTGTTGAGTGAAGGGAGAGAGGTGAAGTCACTAGAAGGAGAGATGAAGCAGCAGTGAAGGGCCTTATCTGATGTACTCTAATAAACTGCTGGCTGTGATGTGCCGGCAGAGCAGCAAGAAGTGTCAGCCAGCACGGATCAGCTTTCTCACTGTCTTTATGGTACAATTAGCTCAACAGCACAGAGCCACAAGGGAGCGGTGGGAGAAGTGCTGGGAGGGGAAGGAGGAGAGTACACGTTGAGGGGAAATGTGAGTAGAAGAGAGAAATGTGTTTCCCTGTTAGCTACCAGCACGCCTGCTGATACGCCTGTCAAGATCTGAAAGCAATGACCAAGGCTGTAACTACAGAAAATGACAGCACATTTTACTATCATTCTTTGAATTTTGGAATGAACAGATTCAATACTCCTATTATTATCTTAAACCAGGGTCTTTGCATCGTAGAATCAATACTGAGAGAGAATACCAAGTGCATTCAAGCACTACTGTTTACCACATCTCAATTTATGTGTTTCTAAAAGAAATAATATTTATTAGACTAAGTTTTGTTTGTTGCTGGTCAGAAGAAATTTGCCTTAATGGTAGAACCGACTTCTGTTCACTACGACAATAAATAAATGCCATAAATCTAATTTTGTGGTTATTTAGAAATTAATTCATATCAATCAAAATGCTATCTGCTTGTTTCAAATTAACCAGCACAAAAAATACACCTCTAGACTTATCTCAAAAATAAATAAACATTAATTCTGCATGATGGTGCTTTCTCTTGGCTGGGTGCATTGTTTTTCTGATACATTTCTCTTTCACATTTTACAAAAAAAACGAGCAACAGAAATAATGGAAAAAAAGCGAGGGGATTTTAATACATCTGCATCAAATGAGAGTGATGCAGTCATTGCTGATTGTAGTGTCTGATGGCAAGGGCAGAATGCTGATGCTAAATCTTTCACTGTAAGCAGGATAAATAACTTTACAAGCCTGAAGAAAAGGAATAGACCTCATAACTTTGTAAGATGTTTGCACAAATCATAAATATGCATTTGAAAATCAATCTAAGAATAAAAGAAAATCCAGATTGCTTTTACATGTATTCATTTCACATATTCATGCATTCATTTCCAGATTCTGAAGCCATATCTTCCATATGTGTGACTTCTGCATACATGTTTAAATGCTTCATTTTTTTATTAAGCAGTCAAGAACTGTTGCAAAGTGATATTCTTGCAGCTAGTAATGTATTTTTATTTCCATTCTGCAAAAAATTTTCTTTCTCATCAGTCAGACCTCGTAATGAAAAAATCCAGATTTCTTAATTCATGCATAAACACACTGTTCCCATCAGATCAGTGCTATTTGCCATGTTCTAAATTTTCCATCTTCTGAATAGGAAACAATGCAGTAGTCACAAACATGTAAAACAAGAAGAAACATTTTAAAAATAAATATGAGTTTGAGGCAAAGTGCTGGCTATGCTTGAAACCTTGGAGAAATGTGAGTCTGGGTTTGATAATTGTATTTGCTCTCTTTATTTTATTTTACGTAAAGGATCATTTTGAGAATTTGACTACAATTGATTGTGCAGAAACGAACTGTGCATTCTTTCTTTTCCATTAACTTTTCTTTTTATCCCTCAGCCAGCTACCTTTTCTTCTTTTTGTATAATAATAACAGGATGTTACAAGTGTAAGAAATAATGATCTGTAAATGCAGGAAATTGAGGGCAATTTTGTGAAAAGCAGCTGGAATTCTAGATCTCTAATGCTGGCACTAATTTGCTCAATTGTGCATTTAACCTGTCGGTCTTCAGAAACATTTGCTTTTCTTTAGAGAAAAATAAAATAGCTCATGATGTTATTACGAAGCTGACAGGATGAGAGAGTTTTGAAAAAGTAGGATGGTTAAAGCTCACTTGAAGATATTACACAGTCAGTTAATAAAGATGCTGTTGTTGTGAATGGAAGTTACTGAAGCTGCCTATGCCTTGATGTGATGTGAAACCTACTGTGTTGAACAGAATTTTAAAAATGAACTAATAAATCATCCCACATTACACCTTAATCACACTAAACTATGTCTTTTGGCAAGGTGACTCTGAAAACAGCGAGCCAGTCAATGTAAAATATTAAGCCTAGGGACCTGGATGACATTTAGGAGGTCTTAATGTGGATTCACAAATTAAAAATTTGATGTGGATGTTGGCCCAGCAGTGTCTAAATGTTATCAGTTTAGTTAGTTTGGATCAGATTCTGGTTTTCTAGCCAGGTAAAACAAGAGTAACTATTTCAGTTCAATTAGACCATAGCTTTTGTGATATGGTTACAAATAATAAAAGATTCCTCAGTTGCATTCTAGAAGTTACAAAGATCTTGGAGGTCTTGCCCAACATTTTCAGGACAGAAAATGATCATTCATTAATGGTGATATGAAAGGTGATATATGGTGATATCAACAAAAATAGTGATACCTCCACTCTTCCCAGTTAACTTCTGTGATTATCCGGTACACTCAAACTGCAGGAAAAAAAAGTACTTGATAATGAAGACAGAAGACTGACCTAGACAGAACACTGTTTGGATTTCGCTGGCTGTTCTTTTATTGCTTATTTTGGTATAACTTTTGAATTTAAGATACGACTCAAAAAGATACAATCTTGTACTGACAGTTATCCTATCAGTATCTTATCTCCATTTGTTATCTGAAGTTTTGCGAATACTTCTCCTTGCTGTCTACAGAACACTATATATACAAAGATATCATTTATCAGATTAAACTGTCTGCTTTAGATTTGCACAAATGATTATTGTGTTTGAACAGTGTCTCTACTGTTCAATTCTGACATATTGAACCAACAATAAATATTGTGTTTATCACAGTTTCCTCTCAGTTGCTACAGAGATGAAGGTACCCCTTCTTGGAAACAGGTTGTTTCCCCTGACCTTTCACCTGTAGATAGGAGTCTTGCGGCAACATGAGGCCTGTACTGCTGATACAGGCCCAGCAGCCAAACAACTCTCAGGTCTCCATGCTGATGGCCTGAATTATACCACCTAGCTGAGAAGGTGCAGCCCTCGGGCCCATGTGTCAGCCTCCTTAGGTAAGGGAGAGGCAACACCAAGCTTGTTCTTCCTGGGAGAAGGGAGGTGCTTGTAGAGTTGTCACAGTGGGCTGGCTGGAGGGACAGCCAAGCCAAGACTGGCCGCCAGACTTATGCTGCTGTACAGTGATGCTTTAACTGGCCTTAACCAAGGGCCATGAGGACACAGTCAAAAGAGATGCGGTATAATGGGGCTTTCCACCATCCTGAGTGAGGCTCTCTGCAAGCTCCTCAAGCAGCTTGGGGAGCTAGAGGCCTCTGTTGGCCAAAGTGGGCTCCCTTCTGTCATTTGCATGAGCCTGAGGTTTCCAGTCTGTGCCTTCAGATGCAAATTGCATGGCTTCTTACCTCAGGATCCCCAGTTCATTTGAGTCAGACCCACCGGAGAGCTGGTGCAACAGGTTGCTCGTGGAACACGGTCTCATGGAGTGTATGGACATGAGAACTCCTCTTTCCCTTAGTACACTTCCACTGGTTTGGGCCCACAAGCCTTCACAGAAGCCCTTGTGGTTAGCTCACCTGCTGGGTCCCCCAGCTGCTGGATTTAATGGCAATGTGAGAGCTGACAGCATAGCATTTGCCTCAGATTTCCTTGTTCTGTTTTTCATGTGCACAGTGATGCTCCACAGCATGTAGATCTCTATAGGACATACTTCTCAAAAGGCTTTTTTTGCTGAAATGTATCTGACTTCTTACAGAATACTTTAACCTACTATTGAATGCATACTTCAAAATATCAGGTAGTTTCAATGTAGTCATGCTAACAAATCGAAATAGAAATAGTTGACACTACCAAGCAAAAAGGTGTGTTCTAGCAACATCAGGGTGACTCATCAGTTTCTGTTATATAATCCTGTCCCATTAATCCTGCACATTAGATATGACAATAAAGATAAGTAGAAAATAAACCGGGCTTCCAGGGTGTCTTCTCTCACCCTGGGGACCTGTTAACTTCCCAAGGCCACCCTAACAGATAAGTACTTGCCAGGGAGATCAGTCAGCTGGCTGAGCCCCCCTGTATGTCTGTTTTTTGAGCCCTCCTCATCTCTTTTACCCTCTTTTGCTTTTCTTTTTTTGTCCCTGCTCTTTGTTGCATATGTGTTCACCTGCTGAAGGTACCAGCCATCACATGCTGTTGCAGAGCAGGAGCTGGAGCAGCGGCAGTTACCTTGCAGCCATGACGTTTACCTGAGCTCTCCGAAGGGCACAGCTCTGCTGGCAGCAATGCTAGGATCAGCTGCATTGGCTATGGGTCTGGCACAAAATATCCTTGGGCAATGATGTGTTGCGAAAAGGATCAAAGGAGGTCAGAGATCTTTATGATGTGACATGTTGTAAAAAACTGTGACTCAGCACAAATCAATGACCTTTACAGAATACCTAAACATGGTGTAGCCACTACAGACAGCAAACATCTGAAATCATAATTTTTAAATCATAGTAGATAAATAGTATTAACCATAGAACAATGAAGAGGTGCTTCTCTGCCTACATGCAAGAGTCCAAGTACTGCAAAAATTCATACTAAGCAGAGGGGCTGCTGTAGGAAATCCAAAGCAATGCAATGCCTGTGTGAGTGAAGCGGTTTTGGCTAAGTCACACCACCTGGCAGCTCAGAACATCTCAGGGTGCACTGATGGTCAGTGACTACAGCTCAACAAACTCTTTATGTGCTGTGGCTGTGGCAAAACCTATGCCCACTCCACAGCAAAATATTTCTTTGAAAGAGGTGCCTGGGTTGAGATTCTTAAACTGGTGACATCTAGGAACTGAGGTCCCCTAATTTCCCAATCAGTTAAACACACACACACTATATTTAACATTTTGAAGGCTGTCTCTGTTGAATAGTCATGAACCATAAAAATAACTAGGGAAGTCACTCATTGCAATTCTGCAATACAGGAAGGCAAAGGATGGACATGGTTAGCCCTACAGAAATGACTGTGAGGTTCAGATCATTGTTGAGGCCAGCAGAGCCACAGTGACCAGCAGACCCAGAGCTGGTCCTGGTTTCAGCTGGGACAGAGTTCATTTTCTTCATAGTGTCTGATATGATGCTATGTTTTGGCTTTGCGTGAGAAACCATGTTGATAATGCACTGATGTTTTAGTTGTTGCTGAGCAGTGGCTGCACGGAGCCAAGGACATTTCAGTTTCTCAGCTTCTCATACTGTCCTGCCAGTGAGGGGGTTGGGGGGGCACAAGTTGCTGGGAGGGGACAGAATCAGGACAGCTGACCTGAACTGAAGAAAGGGATACTCCATATCATATGACATCAACTGAAAAAACTGTAGAACTGACAGGAGTTGGCCAGGAGGGGCTGCTGCTGCTCGGAGACTGGCTGGGCATTGGTTGGTGGGCAGTGAGCAATTACGTTGTTATTTCTCTCTTCCTTTTCTGTCTTTGTAAATTGATTTCATCTCAACCAATGAGGTCTCCTTTTTTTTTTTTTTTTTCCCCCCTGATTCTCTCCCCAATCCCACTGGGAGTGGAGGGAGTGAGCAAAAGGCTGTGTGGGTTAAACAACAACAGTCCTTGTGGCACCCAATGTGGGGATGTGGGGTGCAAAGGCTTGAGATAACACTAGATCTAAGCAGAATGGGTTAAAACAAAATTGTTATAAGCAGTATAGTAGCTTAATAGCTGCTGGTCACAATGCTGTTTTTTTCTTTCACAGTGTGGTATTATTTTCTTTCAAGGTTGTTTTTCTTAACTCTGGTTGGATTGTTTCTCATCTCTGAGAGCTGGTCTAGGCTTTTTTTATGATTTTGCCAGTTTGTATATTGCAAGAGCTCATGTTATAGTGGTCATGGATTTAATTTGGTACTTGTACTCAGCAGTGCCATCATTCTCAGACCTCAGGAACCTTAGTGCAGAAAATCTTAACAAGTACACTCTTTACTCCAGGCAAGCTAAAATTTTGAATCCACCTGAGATATTCAAACTAGCATCATCTTTTTACTATGTCTCCTGCATGTGTTTCCATTTTTATTTATGGTTAAGAAACTATTCAAAAGAAACCCCACCCAGAGATCTTCCCTGAGGCAGGATCCTTGTGAGTGATAAGGTGCGTGGGAGGATAGGGGTTGGTACCTATCACGATTGTCACGATACCCCTTCTGATGGGTCTGGAACTCACCTCTGAACAAGTGCAGAATCCTAAAAAGCTGATGGATATTTTAAAAAGGTATGCCCTGACCCTGGCAATACCAAAGAGTTACAACTTGCTACACTGTACTGGGGTCTGGTCTGTGCCTATCAAACAGTAATCAACACTATTCAGCACCCTCAAAAGGAAGAAAGTGCCTTTGGCTCTGACCTAGCCCCTGCGACAGGCTCTACTGCTGACCCAACTCCGGTGACAGGCCCTGCAGCTGAACCAGAGAACCAACCCATAACTGGTATCTGTCACCCATGTCCAAAAGCAGACACAATGGAAGTCAGCTTGTTTAGTAAGGAAGAAAGACAAGGATGAGGAAGGCTACCCCATACCAGGGCCATCGCGAGAACAGAAGGAAGAGACAGAGGTTACAAAGGAGTCAGTGACCAGCTGATGCCTATCTCTAGGTGAGCTGTGAGATATGTGGAAAGATTTCAGCCATAGTCCAGGCGAGCACATTGTCACCTGGCTGCTCCAGTGCTGAGATAATGGTGCTGATAGCCTGGATTTAGTGGGCACAGAAGCCATGCAGCTGGAATCCCTTTCTAGGGAAGGGGGCATTGACAAAGCTATTGCAAAAAATGAAAGATCCCTCCCCCTCTGGATGTAACTCCTGTTAGTCTTGAAGGAAAGAGATGATATTACATGTCAGCCAGGCAAGTGGACCACGATGGAAAGAGGTATCCAGTATCTGAGGGAATTGGCTGTGCTGGAGGTGGTGTATAATGCTGACCTGAACAATGATCAGTTATCCCAAAATCCAGATAGCGTCAAGTGCACACGATCCATGTGGTGGAAGTTTGTACAGAGTTAACCATCATCATATGCTACTTTCTGTTTCTCCAGTTTCTCAAAGATCATGCCCTACCTAGCTCAGATTTCACCTACTTAGGATAACTACCACAAGCAAAAACAAACAAACAAATAAAATTTCAAATTCCTGTTGGCATCTCCTTCACTGCCTTCTTAAATCTTCTCTGTGTTTGCCACCCCACTAGGACCACAGAAGATGATGCTGAGAAACCACAGGGGCCTGTTGCTGCTGCTGCTATGTAAGCCAGCTATGATTTTGTAAACTGTAACCTTCTGTGTCCATCTCAGGAACTGATCTTCATTCATTTTTTGGTAAATAGTTCTCCCTTTCTTAAAGGGTGAAGTAGGAGTGCTGATCTCAGTTTTGCTTCCGGATTGCTCCGGAGAGCAACAAGCTGAAGAGACACAAGGCAGAGCCCCTTCCTTACTGCTGGTGATGCAGGCGTGGGTACCCATGGGCCAGCCTTGGGCTCTGCTGTCCTCTGTGGATACAGCACAACAAAGACCTTACCTGTGGAGGTCCAGATGAGGGCTGGGGGTAGAAGGAAAGCAAATCCCCCAGGGGAAGCACAGGGAATAAAACTCACACCATAGAGATGACCTGTCAAGAGATGTTTCTGAGAAAAGCTCTGTCTCCTAGAAACACACTTCAGAACTGTAGGATAGAACTGAGCCCTGGACACGGTGACCATGATCAGGATAGGCTTAACTGCGTATGGCTAAAATTGGGCAGATCTTCATATTCACAGAGTTTTGTTTGTTTATTTCTTTTCAGTATAAATATAATTTTGGAGGCCAAAACAACTTTCCTAGTTAGCTTTCTGCACAGGGTATGCAGATACCTGTATGTAGTTTGCCGTTCTAGATGTATGCCTTTGTGTTTGTAGCACAAATGAAGTCATAACTATAATCTACACTTATTTCGCATTTTACTTAAGATGCTTCTTAATTTAATTTTTTTTTTTTTTTTACAGTTAATATAGTCCTACTGTAAGAGAATAAAAATTTCTTATTGTTTTTATTAGGAGCTGATTAAATATTTACCAAAATGCAGTTCTGAAAAAGCTAGTTAGAAATGCTATTAAAAAAATAGAATAGATGTTTATGAAATATTTAAATACATGTCTGGAAGGAAACATTTCAAATCTGCATTTAAAAACTATGATTAAAAAGTGAAGTTTCAAAATCAGAGTATAACCTTTTGAATTTACCTAATAAACACATTTTTCATGACCTTCAACCACTTTTAAACATTCTTCTGCAATATCTTTGGAACACTCTCTTTCCATAATGTTACAATCCTCAATTTTTTTTTTATTTTTTATTTTTTCTGTAGAAAGATGGAAAGCTGCTGTTTTTTGTTTTGTTTTGTATTGTGTTGTGTTGTATTGCCAATGTTTTCATAACTAGTTCAAACTGTACTTTCTTACATGAAAGTTATATCAAGATCACAAAAATGCTCTGGTAAATCTGCACTACCTTATTTACTAACATAGATTGGTATTTTAACCATGGACTAAAGAGAGTCAGAACCACAGATCAGGGAGAGAGAGGGAGCTGCTCCCACAGTCCCCTGGAAGTGGAAGTGTGGAGCTTCTGACGCAGTGTGGGTGAAGGCAGGAGTGACAGCAGCCAAACTCCCATGCGTATAAAGGGGTCGGCCTCTTCTCCCACGTAACTAGTGACAGGATGAGAGGTAACAGACTCAAGCTGTGCCAGGGGAGGTTCAGGCTGGATATTAGGAAAAAATTATTCTCAGAAAGAGAGGTCAGGCATTGGAACAGGCTGCCCAGGGAGGTGTTGGAGTCTTCTTCTTTGGAAGTGTTCAAGACACGTGTAGATGTGGCACTCAGGGACATGGTTTAGTGGCCATGGGGGTGGGTGGTGGTGGGTTGATGGTTGGACGAGATGATCCTAGAGGTCTTTTCCAACCTTAAAGATTCTATGATTCAAATTGTAGTCTACATTGTGTGTTGTAATACAGACATAAGAGGCAGCAAAAGTTGAAGGAAGGATTTTGAATGGTCTTTAAACCCATGCTCTCTTTCTCTTACACTAACATAGAAAACAGAAGTTTGTACCCAGTTCTGCAAGGTGCTGAGTAGCCTCTTTTTCTTCAAGTCACTGCAAATTGAGATTCTGCACCCTTTCAGGGATAAGTCTTATTTTCCCAGTATAGGCAGGATTTGATAAAGGAGCACCAATTTCTGCTGGATTTATGTTAACGGGTGCCAAAAACAGAAGCTAGACTAATAAAGCAATTTAGCTGAGGTAAAAGAATTGGGATTTGCTACTGTATTACTTCTGTTTTACAACTTGTCCATTTCACTTGAGAATAATTAATTAGGCTCTAAGTGGCAAATGTGCTAACTCAGAGCTTAATAGGAATGTACGAAGAAATGAAAGGGAAAAGGCATAGTAAACATGCAATGTATTTTACAGTGAACTTATTTTTGTTCAGGCAAGGGTAATAGTTCTCTTAACATGCACTAAATGCACATGATTAGAATGATGATGGCAAAATAAGCCTTAGAAATTTCTGGGAAGTTCAGGCTGATCCACAGAAACAGGATTCATTATGCTTCCAAACACATTTTGTGCACTGAAGTACCCAAAGTGAAAGCTGTTGACAGAGGATATATTTTAAAGCATTTAGACCATAAAATAAGAAGCAACGGTAAACTAGGTCTTCGGATCTGGGAGCAGGAGAAAAACATTGAGCTTGTCACCACTGATTGATTCTCCAAATTCTGCCTAAGAATCAGTGTCCATGTGTTTCTTGCACCCTCCCTTTTTCCAGCAGAAAGAGCTGGGGATGTTATGCAGAGGCCAATCTAATGCTCCATCTTCCTCAGAAATGTGAATAAATATTCAAAGCCGCTACCTAGAAAAGTCCCAGCTAACTCACTTGATTACCTCCTGAAAGATTCTTCCATCTCCTCTCATCATTAGTGACAGGGAATGTGCCTCCAGAGCATACTTGCCATGATTTTGATCCCTGCCTGGCCCTGCATAACTGAGTTAACTGATGACACAGGACACGTTCTGCAGGCTGTAGCTCTTTAAGGGCGGCTTTACAGACAACACAGGTGAGAATATCTGGGCTTACTGACTTCACTCCTCATTGACTGGTAGGCTGGCAATACTGCAAAGAAAGAAAAACACTCACTCTTATTATGCTATTTTTTGTTTGTTTGTTTTTCCTGGAGATTGAATGAGAAACAAGTATGTGCAGAAGCTGGTAAAATTCCTTACTCCTTGTCTGTAATTTCAACATCAGGTGTTCCTTGGAAGGACATCTCCATCATTAACTTCTTACCCTGTGTCATGTGAGGTACGTTTGACAGTCAATTGTTATGACTAAACCTAAGTTGTTACATATGATAAAACAAGAACCAGGACCTTGGGAAGTTTTCAAAGGTCTGTTTTATTTTGCAATGAGATTTGCCATACAGGTTGTAAAGCTGAGTTGAATACATTGAAGGACCTCAGCAGGATATCTTGTAGGAGGATAGCACACATTTCTGATGACTCTGCATTTCAGTTATATATCAGATTAGCTCTAGTATTTCAGTTGCCTTTATCAGCTAACTAGAAAAGCTAATATCTGAGAGATGCTCCATGACACACAGCAAAGTATATAAGTATTTTGCCGGTGTCCATTTGCTACTTCAAACCATCTGACTTAGAGGTTACTCTTAAATCCTCTCGTCATTTCACTGCTATCTGATTTGCAGGAACTGAAGACTTAAGCAAACATGTCCAGCCCCAGTAAGGCAGAACTCATTCATATGTTTAAGGGGATTCCCTTTACCACCAGGTCTTCTCTAGAACTTTTGAATTCCTTGGATACATTTGATGCTAGGGAAGATGATGTCCTTTTGGTTTCCTATCCCAAATCTGGTAAGTTATACTTTTGCAAGATGTGTCAATTGTTTGTTTCATGTTCTCTGCTTAACTTGTGAAATGACTGTGTAAAAGAAACAGGGAAGGATGTTTGAATATGTGGGTATGATGTTATTCTCTCAGTAAGTGTTAAAATCACAGGAAAAAAAGGCAAGATGTTTATCTAAAGTTTGGTTATTTAACTGAAAATATTCTCAGATGTTTTCATGTTGGAAAACAAATAGTTGTTGATTTATTGTAAGCAAAATCTATACTTTTAAGAATTTGCCTGAGGACTTTCTTCATTTAATTATGAGCAAGTGAAGAGATGTATTAAGGTTTGTATGGCTCTTGCCTGTGGATTTACGTATTTCTTCTTCCCCCTCACCCCAACTCTCTCACACATGCAAACACACACCAAGGAGGAAGCTCAGTCAATTACTTTCCAAATAAATAGTCTCAGTTTACTATAAGGGAAAAAAAAAAAAAAGTAATATAAACGAGATTTTAAAAATAATGTCACCACCTCAGCTAAGAAGCATTCTGAATTTTATACAATTTATCTAATGGGTTTGTTTTGATACAAATATTAATGCTTTTCACAGAGTCACTTTGTAATTCAGCTACATCCCTAATTTTTCCAGTATTTATACATCTAGAGCCAATGGGAATACTCAGTTATGTAAAGTTTATTGAATCTTAATGTTTAGAAGTAGACTCTGTGCACTAGCAAGCTATTTGTTTATGCAAACTACACATTCCATATATTTTTTCACTAACAAATCTTCATTTTCTTTCTTTCTTTCTTTTTTTTTCCCTCAAAAATAATTTTCTGAAGGCACACACTGGCTTGCAGGTGTTATAACAAAGCTTTACAATGCTTCAGTTACACTAACATCTCCCATTGAATTTGGAGATATTTCCAAACTGGAGGAACTGAATCAACTGCCATCAAAGAGAATCATCCCAACGCACTTAAACTACAACATGTTGCCTACAAAGTTTAAGAATAAAAATTGCAAGGTAAGGTGAAAACTTACAAAAGCAGTAAGATATGCTGAGTGTTTATTATGCACCTATTTTGTTGTGATGACCCTTAAGCACATTAAAATGACTTAGTGTTTCCAGAAGTGGTTAGCTGAGAATTTTAGAGACAGCTAACTTTTAGCAGTTGAAGGCAGCACGACCTTGGGCCAGGGACTGGCTTATGCTCCTGCTTCACTGCTCCCACTGGGTGATTTGTATACCAGGCACCACAGAAAATATAACATTGCCCCTTTAATGAGATATTGGGCAAACAGATGCAAATTCAAACATGAGAAGGATTCAGATCACGTTGGGGGTCCTCCTATACTGTCATGGGAGGTCTATAAAAATCAGCTCTGGGCCTCAGATTTTATGTTGAAAGTTCAAAGTTTCAGGGTTATTCAAATCCAGACTTCTGGAACAAGGCTAATGTCAATGAAAGGCCAAAATTTACATTTTGCAGCAGTCCTGTGATCTTTAAGACATAAACAGTTTTATGTTAGATATATGAGGTAGTTTAACTCATGAGTTAAAACGAAAACAGCCTCTTTCATAAAACGTAAACATTATCCATCTGTAGGAAGTACACCTCTGTCCTCAAGGTATTGTTTGCTACCTACTGCTCACTTCTGCCTAAACATGGTCAAATAATGCATTTCTATCTTAATGACATGGTTACTGATGGAGGAGCCTTAAATGTTTTGACACTGGAAGATGCCTGTGAAAATGCCACATTTAAGCACACAGCTCCTATAAAATGAAGGGAGAACATTATCATTAATAACCATATCATTCTCATTTACAGATGATATACATCAGCAGAAATCCAAAAGATACCGCAGTTTCTATGTATCATTACTACAGAGAGAATCCAAACCTGCCCACTGTAGATACCTGGGCTGCTTTCTTTGACGCCTTCTTAGAAGGAGATGGTAAGGATAAATGTTGTGTTTCCTCCCTGCAGCTTATACTAGCTTCTCATGCACAGAAGGAATTAAGAAGTGTGAATTGTGTGAAAACTTGAACTCCTAATTCGTATAGCCTTAGATTTGTTTTCTTTTTTTTTTTTTTTTTTTCAAGATAAGTTCTAAAGCTAAACTAAAGTAAGAAAAAATAATAGGATACTGTCTTCAGCCCTTCAGGGAGATATTTTGACAAGCAGCTGCATTATATCAGCACAACTGTTCTTTGCAGGTTGCTGTTCTTTGACACACCTGTTAAAAAACTTTCTCACAGCCAAGTGGCTGATTTCGCCTCTTCCCACAAAGCACCCTGAAAACCCCAACAACTTGTTGTCACGAAGATTTGCCTGTGTTAAAACACTCCCAGTCTTGTTTTGCAAGCCACAGTAAGAGCCGGCTTCACGCTAAGAACTGGTGTTGAAACCTTGATAGCTGAGGTACCCTGAGCTCCTCCCAAGCAGGCACAGGGGCAGCTGGGATCACTGCAGCCACCTACTGGCCTAGGTCTGCAGGCCGGTGGGTAGACACTGAAGGTGCCCAGAGGGCAATATGTGGCTTAGTGCCCTGCCAAAGGGCAGGAGGCACACGAGGAGACTGACCCCAGGCTGCACTGAGAGCCACGTTTACAGGCTTAGCGCCTTCTTTAATCTTGAAGATGGCCTTGGGTGACCTTTTGGAGGAAGTCTAGATGCTTCCATAAGCACTCCTGCACACATTCTGCCCCATGTGTTGTCTTAGACACAGTGTCCAAAGACCAAGGACATGAATAAGATTTGTGTGTGCCAGTGTTGGCATGGAAGCTAACAACAGGACCTTGTTCCAGTTATCCACTCCCATTTTTAGTGCTTTATTACTCCTTTGAGGACTTGTGTTCCTGCTATATAATCACTGTGATGATAACAGCAACAGCGATAGATGAGCTTGAGAAATTTGAAAGCAAAGTGCCAGTGCAGTCATCATGAGCTTACATCAAAGCTCCAGAAGTCAGTCTGTATTTTCTATTGGTTTGTAGATCCTGTGTTCCTTGTGAAGTGCAGGTCTTGGCTTGTTTAGTAGCACCTCTGAACACCCAATAGTGAAAAAGGAAAAGAGGATCGTGTATCAAATTTTAAAAGCATCTCCCATTTGTCTGTAAATTAGTAGCCTTCTGCTGTTTTCTGCATGCTTACGCATGACATAAAAAGAAAACTATGCTGGTTACAACAGAAATTTTGTGTAAGAAGTGATACTGAGAGAGAGGTTGTCATTTTTGCTCTTATTAGAAACATATGAAGATTGTGGTTCTTGGCTCAGAAGCTGTAGTACACTTCCGGGGTCAATCTCAGTTGAGAACAAAGGCAAGGATACCCACAGACAACTGATGCTGTCACTACAGCCTCCAAAACTGTTTACTGTACTCCCAAAGCCAAAAGGGTCACTGACTTTCAGCCATTGGAGGCAGGATGGCTCATCAGCATGAACCCATGGAGTAACAGCTTAAGGACAGCAGAGGCAATAGTGGTCAAATCTAATTGCTTACAGGACCTCAAAAGTCATCGCTGTCAATGACTTGGCTTCTTTGGATACTTGTGTTCATAAATAGGTTCTCTCCCTGCTAGAAACAGGAAAGAAAAGCAGCAGAAACTCCAAACCTATGTGCAGATTGTGGGATTTTGGAGACCTGCCCATTCATTTGGCCTGGGCACTTGTACAGTCCACGTGGCACGTTGGCCACATTCCCAGTGGGCTTGAGCAAGCTTTAACTGCACACTGTGGTGCACACGTGCCCTGCAGGGTTTTATCTGCAGGAGGTGGCTGCAACATTCAGCATAATACCTAAATACACTTGAGGTTTGCTACCAAAATGATGTCCTTTACAACATTAAAATATTATACATCTCTGGTAACAGTATAAAGCAAGGTCACAGCTCTGGAGAAGGCTGGCTGTGATTGCTCTGTCCACGACTATCTCATTGCCCTAGAGGAGGCTTTCAACTCAGCTGTCAATGCAGTCAGTCTTGTCTTTCAACCAGAAGGGTCAAAATTGCTTTTTTAAAACTAAAGCTGAAATTTAGCTGTCTTGGTGCTGTTCCTCAAAAGGAGCATTCAGACAAAGCAAGTACTATGAGTCAATTACAAAACCTGTTAAGTTAATTATAAAACCTGTAAGTTACCTGTGTTGTTGGCTGAATGATGTATTTGTATAAGTTCTTCTCTTATTCAGTTCTTCCATGACTATTTAAAATACACAAATTTATCCTCTGCTGGGACAAAATAGAGCTAGCAATATTGTGCTCCATTTAACAGGCTCCTAATTTTATTTCCTAGTGTGACATTTATATTTATTTCCTAGCTTATTTACCTGGTTTTCGTAACTTTGACCACAGACCTGCAGATATTTGCTCAGATGCTCAGACTTTGTTGTGCCCATACATTTTCCTTCACTACTAACCTGTCATTAGATCTGGAGCCTGTTTCTTCTGTGGAATCATATCTCAGAATAGGATCTGCCTCTCTGACACACACACACAAAAGACTCCAACAGGAATGGTAATCTCTTTGGACTGTAAGTTTGAGCCACTTCACAAAAAGATTTAATCAGATTTAGAGGAACATGGGGTATATACCAAGAAGGAATCATTCTCCTAAATGTGTGAGATAGAGTTATTTATGAATTAAGTTTATATGAATCTGTATGGGTTTTCTTTTCAGTTGTCTGCGGATCTTGGTTTGATCATTTCCTAAGTTGGGAAGAACATAGAAATGACCAAAACATCCTGTTTTTGTTCTATGAAGACATGAAAAAGGTACATATGTTCTCTGCTCTTATTGCAGCATGCGTTACTTGTAAATTGACATAATTAAATTATCAAGGAGCAGATTCTAATGAAAATAACAATAAATTCCATATAACTGAAAGTCTGATAATCAGTTCAGAATAATAAAAACTTCATTCTTCTTGTATCTCAGAATCTGCCTAAGATTGTGAAGCAAATCAGCACGTTCCTGGGTATAGACATCAGTGATGCAGATATCCAAGACATCTGCTTGAAGTCATCCTTCTCAGAGATGAAAAGCGACACAGAAAAAGAAAACAGTGACCCCAATCACACCGTCTGTGCCCTGACATCCAACAGGAAGCTAATTTTCCGAAAAGGTAAGTTTGTTGGCCTGGCTTAATACCACAGCACCAGCTGGGACCTATCCGGGCTGCTGCCTCTGGATAGGTCTGGTGTCATTCAGAGTCAGCCCCAGGAAGCAGTGACAGGATTCTCCAGTCTAAAGCTTTCTTTAAAACCATTTTCTAAGTTCTCTGATTGCAAATGCATGCTCATGCTAGAGAAACATGGAGGGGTCTTAACACTTTAATGCTGCTTCGTATGAGCTTTGGAGCTGAAAGGAAAGGTTCACAGAGCGTTACTGTTTATCTCCCTTTTTGTATCTAAAAGTTTACCCTCAGTCTCTCACAACACCCTTCGTGTCTCCTCTCAAATCACTGTGAAGGTCACTTTATTGGCTAGAATGGAAAAGGCGCATTCCTTCGGAAGGGGTCTGCTGGTAGCCTTTATCCTCTGTACTCCCTGTTATCTTACTGAAATGTTCCCACTAAGAACTATGCTGACAGTAACAACAAAAGAATGAGTGACTCAAACCATCTCATGACCTAACGGGTCGCCTTAAGGCCTTGGCCGAACTGGCATCTGCAGTAAAATCTTCAACAGTACTTAGCCTGGATTCAACTTAAAACACCTGGAGGAGCTGTTTTCTTGTTACTGACATCTGAGAAGCTTCCTCAGATTTGGATAACAAGTAAACCAAAGTCATTGTGTTTAGGTGGATTTTATCTGTATTTAATTTTTGATCATTTATTGACTGTTTAAAACCTTGGGGTGTTCCATTTAAGAAAAACTTGTTTTCTTTTACAAATAGGGAAATGACACTTCACTAATTCAGCAAAACATTTTCACCAATGAGCTGAAACGCATGGCAGAATTCAAGGTCAAGGGGAAAGAGACCTGTCAGTAAATTTTGACAAAGCTATGTTGAAAACTTTAAGAATTCCAACATCTTTAATTCCAAGTAGTTCCCATGCAAATCCAAAAGCTTTAGCAAATTTCAGTCAGTTTACGGAAGATTTTTGCACAAGCGTGTGTGCATACACATCAATATATGTATTTGTTACTCAGGCTTCCTGTTTCTTTTCCCTTCAATCTAAAATGCTATTTAGTCACCTGCCTTGAGATGCGGGGTCCTTAGAGAATACACATGATGGAAAATTGGGAGCATCTTCTCATTGAAATGTGCCAATTAAAAAAAAAAACAAAAAACTGTTTGCTCAAATAACCAGCTGTTGAAACATTTATTGAACATGAGTGTGCACAGTTACCCAGAAGGAGATACCTGACCACTTAAGTAGCCCGACACTTCATCCATAGAAAGCCCTAAAGATTAGGAGCAGGTGTGAGGGTGGGATTCATGTGATCAAGTCACTCTGGGCTCATTTTTAAGAGACTTCTTAAAGAGATGCAGCTGCCTTTGATGAGTTTTAGCTGCTGACTAGGATGAGATGAATTTCAGCCAGGCAGCAACCATTTGCCTCTATGCACATTGAAAGAGCTCAGATGGAGACCTTTAACTGCAAACAACTAAGGTGAGGCAAGATGTCTCGCTGCTGGATGAGCAAGAGCTCTGTTTCCATCTTGGAAACCTGCTGCTCTTCATGTACCTCTCAGCGTTGTCAGCACTGCCAGGTGACATGTCAATCACAGTGACTATGACTGATGACAAGGTAATAGTTTGTGCCAACTGCAGCATTAATAAAACTGGTCTGCCTTTAAATTGTTTCAGCACTATATATTGCTAGCCTCACTGTTCTTTTTCTGTTCCTACTCTTCAAGGTACTGTTGGGGATTGGAAGAACCATTTCACTCCAAAACAGAACTTAAAGTTTGAGGAAGTATTTAACAAGAAAATGAAACTCAGCAAAATGGCACAAAGCTTCACGTATGAATTCTAACTTACTGGGAAGAACAATACTCACCTATCAACAAACGCAGATAGAGCAGTTGGGAGATTCTGGACGGGCACTAATAGACTGTAGGAGCTTAAAGAAAAGCCAGCTCTGCTCTTGGAAATGTGCCATGAAGATGGAAGCAGCTCTGACCAGATTCATTTACATTGTTTACATAAATTCGCCTTATATATCAGCCTTACTTTTCACATAGTCAAACAATAGAAATATGAAGAAGACTTGTAAAATGGAGACTTGGGGACAGGAAGATTCTGGCACAATGCCAGAACTGAACTCAGGCTATCAGAGGGCAGATTTACATGGTTTTACAACTGGATGTCAGACTCATTTTTCTACAACCGAATCTACTTTATCATTTATTTATTTTTTTGCTCTCAATGTTTACAAATGGATTTCTTAGATCTGGTTTGGGAATTTTACCTAAGATGTTAAGAAAAAATAATCCTGTAATGATCTGTATTTTCACAAAGTCTAAAAACACATCATAAAAAATTACCAAACATTTAACCCCAGACTCAACTGCTTTCTCATCTACTGTGATTTGGAAAGTGCCTACTTGATCAGGCTTTGATATTGATGCTAAAATTGAAAACTGTAGCAATACATTTGAAGATTTGCAGTAAAGTTTTCTTGCAT
>VXAV01005019.1:128194-191337 GCA_013399715.1 Alectura lathami | reverse complement strand
CCTTTCCTGAAACTTGGGAGAACCAGAGAAGTGAGGGCTTTTAACACAGTACCTGCAGTTTGCATTTACCCAGCAATTTTCTGGAGCCTCTTGCCAAAAGTCTGGCTGTGCTCTTCCAGAAGGTAATAAAAAGCCTGCACCATGCCTCCTCTGCAGAACCACTTAATGGGGTTAGGAGGTTTGTTCTCAATTTCACATTAACTCCAGGCAAGAAGTGTGCATATTCTCAGTGCTCACTGTGCTTTCCTCTCTGCCGTGCCCACCAAGCCCTTCCACGTGTGCTCTTCACCACTTCCATCCAAGTCCCTCAGAAAGAGAAAAAAAAAAAAGGGGGGGAGGAAAAAAGCCCTTTGCAGATGGGGTTCACAGATGCCATAAATCATCTACATCCCTCCTGCCTTCAACAAAAGCTTGAGGAAACTTGGCACAGTGCAGGTATCATCACCTATAAACCACGGTGCGTGCAGTAGGAACCATCCCAGACTCGGAGGACCCTCAGGTCATGTAAAGCCTCCACACTTAACCCCATCTGCCAGCTCACCAAGGCAGGCTTCCCTGCGGCCTCCTCAAGCAGAAAAACATGCTCTTCCCATGGTTTCTACCTTTTGCTCCTGCCTGAACTCCAGGGCTCCTGATGAACGATACCAGTGGGAAATCCGCATCTCCCCACGACAGCTCCATGGGAGCGCGCTGGACGTGCTCCCGGCACCAACACTCCTCAGGAGTTGGACTCGATGATCCTTGTGGATCCCTTCCACCTCAGGATATTCCATGATTCTAGGACCTGAATCAACTCCCCCCAAAGTCCTCAGTCCTCAGCTTTCAGGGAAAGGACAAACAATGTATGCCGGTTTTTGGAAATCTGATGTTTAGGCATCTTCCCTACCGAAATTCGTTCTGCATACAGATGGGCTCGCCACGCTGGTGTCACTGTGCCTTTGGACGTGTCAGGTTTAGATCACAGAACCACAAAACCATTTGAGTTGGAAGGGACCTTTAAAGGCCATCCAGGCCAACTTGCCTGCAACGAACAGGGACACCCGCAGCTGGGTCAGGTGAAAGAGTATTACACTGTGTACAGAGGAGAATACAGCCGTCTTCTTTAGAAAGCATCCTAGCCCTTGAGAGTAAGAACAATAACAAGGGATTTAAATGCTTCCTCTTGATCGCAGTGCCTGCTGCTATAAACAGGACAGAACTGTGTCACTCCGGGCACTGAGCCCCTCTTAATTACACCTGCTGCACAGTGCAGGTCGTAAAGCAAAAGGGAAGGAGAGGCAGGTCATAAATTACTTCCTTTATCGTTACAGGTATCACGTGAAGAGCACTGAAAGGAAAACCAGTGAGCTGAGGTCCTGTGTGTGTGCAAACTACAATTTGCATTGATAACACCCCAACGGTCTGCAGGGAGCTACGCTCCCTGCCCTCTGCCTCATCCCAGCTCTAGCAAAGCCACACATCCCAGTGCCCTTCCATCTGCAAAGCGGGTTTGTGTTGTGCTTCTTACAAAAACTAAACATAAAGAGGACAGACAGGCTTCCATCTGACTTTCAGCAAAGCCTGGATGAGGGAAGAGTTTCAGCACTGCCTTCCAAGCAGCCCTTTGTAGAGATGGGAGGATGGGTAAAAATAACTTGCAATTAGAGTCTAATGAATCAGCACCAGTTGTCTAGCCAACAGTGCATCAGCTTCCATGTGCTAGCTAATCGCCTGATATTCTTTTCATCATGCAAGAGCAGCACGCTGGAGGATTCATGCTCGCTGCCCCCACAAACGCTTTTCCTTGCACTTGCAGTGCTCAAACTCCACTTCACCCCAGAGAAACGGGACACGGCTCTGCCAGACAAGGAAGTCCATGAAACCAGCAAACCTGCCCAGCTCTGGGGGCTGATGCACCTGGAAGGACATGAAAGCGGCTGCAGCTCACCCTGCTTTCCCCATTTGCAGAGTTTCACTGCAGCCAAGAATCAAGCTTCGTAAGCAAGGCCAAGCGTTCTCTGTGGCACAGTGGGAATAAGTTCAAACCACCCCAAAATTCCTTGGCAGCAAGCCCCAGGCTTCACGGCTACATTAATTCAGTGCAATTCCACAAAACGCTTCTCCTTCCCACCCCGCCTTCACCGTACACGCGCAGAGCTTCGTGCCTGCGCGTTACAGGACGCGGTTGTGCAGGGCAGTGGGAAAAACAAAGGACCTGGCTCTGCCCTGAGGCCTGCAGCAGCTCAGGAGAGCGTTCCAGCTCGGCCCCATGTCCAGCTCCAGTAGCAGGGATGGGTGCTGCTGCTCAGCACAAGAGATGCTTCTTCCCACTCCTAAAATAATGAGTGGTCCACCATATGGGAACAGAATCCCTTTGCTGATGGCTGCAGAGCAAGTTTGCAAAGTTTGCAAGGAAGAACATCGGGATTTTTGTTCTAACTTCATATTCCTCCTGAGATATGAAAATCAAGCTGGAATTTTTCCTCCTTGCATCCTAATAAAGCTTGCATTAGAGGCCATTTCTAAATCTTTTGGTTAGCGTGTGGTTCCAACTAGGCCAGAGGAGAAAACTGATTTTCAACTTAGAGCACAACCAAAAATAAAATGAAGTTCGGGTTCAGTTAGGAAAGAACAGGAATGGTTCTCAAAAACAGTGCTTGCTTTATTTCCATTCAGCTTTATAAACATAAAATCTCAATCAAAAATCTCAAGCTGCTTTTGCTGGAGATGAGTGCGGAGCTCTGGGCTGGGTGTTTTCAGCCCAGATCCATGTCCAACACCACAGAAGACTTTTTCTGTTAAACCCTTTTATGATCTTTCCAATTAAACTTTTATTAACAAAATACAAACCAAACATTTTCAGTTAAGAAAGGGTACGAAAAAAGCATTGCTTTTTTTATTTTTCTTTTTCATTCTTTACAGAACCTGACAGGGGAAAATAAGGAAATAAGGTGAATAATCCCTGAAATTCACCTGTAAAAATATGCAATACAAAAACTGCAGGCACATGCACGCACACAGCCTGACACTGAGCCCGCAGCCGTTGTTCACATCCCACAGCCAGCACAGCCCAAACACGGCCGACATCCCCGTGTTCCATTTGCTTTGCCACAAGTCCAATAACTGAAGACATTAAAGAAGTTCCTGCCACGACCACGGCCCAAACTCCCATTCTTGATCTCAGCCCCATCCTTCCAACTCTAGGCACGGGCTGGTCGTTGCCGTGCCTTTGGTATGAGCTGTACAGCGTGAATAAGCAGAGGAGACGAGATTTTAGAGGATCCTGAAAAGCCTCATCGCACTGCACAGGACAGAAAGCGCCTCACGGATGCCAAGGGGGTGTCCTGGGGTCCCCCAGACCTTGGTGGAAATCTGAGGGTGTGGTGGGTTTAAGTTCAGGCTACTGACTTTCCCTTATCACACATAACGCTCCTGAGCCCCAGCAGCACTTCTTCTGAACACGTTATCTTCTGTATCTGATAAACATCTGAGATAACGGCCGACTACTACAGCATGTTACTCAATGCACTCTGACTGGGCACACAACATCCACAGTAATGCTTCTTTTTGGTTGCCTTTTTTTTTTTTTTTTTTTTTTTTTTTTTTTTTTTGGTCTGATTGGTTAAGTTATGCAAAAAAGAACCCCACAGAAAGGTTTAGATATGTATTAGCCACCAGTTACACTGCCACAAAGCACATGGTAAAAAGAGGAAGCTTAAAATAAGCATTCAGGTTGGTTTCCTAGTTTCTAGCTTGTTGATTTTGGCTAAATTCCCTGCATTTGTTTTAGAGCAAAGACCAGGTCAGAAGATGACATCCCAGTGGAGCAAAGCGTTTTCCTGTTCTCCTCTCTCTCTCCTGATCGTCTCTTGTTCTGCAGAAAGAAGGCAACAAACTACTTCCAAGGCAAAAGGAAGGTGGATGCAAGGGCAGAGCTGCTTTTTATTCCATCGAAAACAGCACTGGTAGGAGACATTTTGGGAGCTGCTGCAAGGAAGGACCAGAGCAAAGCCACGTATGGCCACAGGACGATGCTCAGAGCTCGTCTACAAAGCCCAGGTAGCAAGCTCCAGTTCAAAGGGTCCTGACAAGACATGGAAGAAATACCAGGTCCTGTTGGGTTTTAAGTCAGATTTAAATTATTCCATGTCCTCCTCTGCAAAAATCCAAGCACCACTTCCAGCGTGAGCACCATGCCTGATGGGCTCTGCTGGCTTTGCAACGGGATTTGGTATTTGCTTTGGGATTTAGCACCCAGGGCTGGGCACCAGGCTGCCCACTTCTGTCTTGCCCACACCTGTGGGAAGAGCACCCCTGTGCTGTATTTGCTGGCTCGTGTACAGGGAATGGGAGGGATCTGTCTGCTTGTATTATTTCATTCCCTTCTCAGGAGGGAAGATGTGGTAGCTTCCCAAAGCACATGGCACTGGTCATTATATTTCAAGTAGCTGAGTAAAAATGTTAGTAAATACATGTAACACAGGGTTTTTCCTTTATATTTTTAGAAGCTTTACTCCTCAAACCTTTGTGAAGCCGTGACTAACTTCACACATGCACATTTCTTAAAATCTCAGAAGTTTCCAAACCACCACAGCTTTTATCACATGGACCACGATATCCCACACTACTAGTAGTTGCCCAAGACAAAATCCAAACCAGGTGAACTCAGAGGTGAAAAACCACCTCCCACCCACCCCTCAGCTAGCTGCACTCTGCCATCTCTGTTTGCACTTGAGCAATTTTCAGCAGCAGCACAGCCAACACCAGTGCAAGGTCACGAGCATCACCGACCAAGCCCCTGACTCTAGAAGCAACTGAGACACCGACGGGCTGAAAATCCAGATTTGGGATTTGATGTCTAGAACCTACGGCCAAATTAAAGCAGCTGTCGGGAAATCTTGAGAAAAACAGAACTTATGAGTATGGTGAGGCCAGTTTCAGGCCAAGGTGTGACATCACGTCTCACAGGTCTCCTGGTGGAATATGATGTTCCTTCCTGGACTAACAACAAAGAATTTTAGCCCTGAATAGAGAAGAAATAACGTGGGAAAACACTTGTAATGCCTTTCATGAAGATTACACGTGGCAGGCCCACATCATCCCCTTCATGGGGATGGGCTCTGTGCCTGCCTGAATGCATCCCCATGCGCTGAGGGACACAATGGTGGGGCTGTCAGAGCCCCAAACAGAGGAGGACATAAAAAGGAAGGCATAAAAAGGACACAGAGAATGCAGATGGCGTTTGGCCTCACAGGAGTAAAGATCGCATGGGGCAGCGTCCTCCTGGGCTTTTCCCAAAATGTGGAAGCAAAGCTGATGGGGCTTGCAAGGTTGCCCATCCCAGAAGAAGGATGGTGACAGCTCATCCCAGCAGATGAGGAAGGCAAGGAGAAGAGTGGAGGTGGGATGCTTGCAAGCCAAGAGAGGGGTACAGACGGGCTATAACTGCTTGCACAGCCTTGCAAACGCTCTGCGTATTGAAGAAATGATCTGGCTTGGTTTGGTTTGGGCACCCCTTGCCCCAGCCCCTGTCCCCACGCCCCAGCCCAGCGTGCAAGCGCTGGACCCATCCCCAGCTGCCCCAGGAGGCTGCGACCCCGTGAGCAGCAAAGGTGCAGAGAGGTGGAGAAATGCCACCGGTACACGGCAAAAAATTTGGCACGGGGCAGAGACCACCTGGAAAAACCCAGGGAGGGATCTCAGGCACAGCAAGCCATGAGAGGACTGGTGTGAAGCGCTAATCCAACGCAAATTTTATCATTTCCTGGAGCAAACCCACAAGTCTGGGATTTTTGTGTGTGTGTGTTCATGGATATGACAGAGAACGAAACCGAAGCAGAGTGTATGATGATCACAATAGCAGCATCTTTCTCTCTGCATTTATTAAAGTAACATAAGGCCAAGATCCTGCTTCCTTCAGGAGTTTTGACAGCGCCTTAGTCACCATTAAGATATTGATGTAGCATTATTTTCCCCCTAAGCCCCCTAATTTGCTCTCAATTCATTGTTCATGGGATTAAGCCCATTTTTTTTTAATGAAAACACAAGAAAAGCTCAGTGACAGGAGGATGAAGGAAGTCTGTGCTATTCACCAGCCACCCAGCCACCCACATGCTATCTTAATTCATCAGCAGACAAAGCCAGCTCTTTGTCTTTGCAGCTCCCTCTATGCCATTCATTCACGGTGAGATATCGCTCCCAGTAATCAGAGCCTGCCTATACAGGGGGGAAAAAAAAAGAGACAAAACCCATCTAATCAGGCCTTAGACTTAGCCCCATTGTCACAAAGACAGATCCTTTCTTAAAAACAATGTATATACAGCAAAAGATCTCCATTAAGCACCCTTTCCATGCAAAGTTGGATGGTACCTGATGTAACAGGCGGACAGCACTTTCTGCACTTAGAAGACTTTTTGCCACTAACAGCAAAACAGCCGAGCTTCAGGGAAATAATAATAATTCCCTAAGAATTACTAAAGAAAGGGTTCCCATAGTTTAAGGTTGCTTTAACCTTTGCATCTTCAAATACTTTTCTGTGCTTAATGAACTACATATGTGATTTGCAACTGTTAAGGGGTTAATCGCTAACCATTGTTTTAATTGGATCAACAATTGGCCTTCCGCCACTTCCTTTGGAAAATTATTCCACGATCTAATAGAAATCGGTGCCAGAAAGTATTTTCCTGAGAGTACGTGCCAGAGGAAACACTATGGGAATAGATAACGACCCAAGTTTCACAAGGATCAAATATTGCAATTATTATCATCAGCAGCCAGAGTCATGACAGCTACAACTGCATGTGGACACACTTCCAAGGCTGCAACAGCTTGGGAATGAGAAGCCAGTGGAAAAACTTACTTAAAAAACTGAAGCTTGTACAAACGAAGAAAAGGGAAAATAAAATCAATCCCTAATCCTACACTGTGCCATAATGCTCAGCGGAGGGACAAGCACAGGCAACATCCAGATCCCAGCTGCTTTGTCGTTTCCTTAGTGAACAACGGTAGAAGTGGCTGAGCAGCTGAGACACCTCTCCTGCCCTTTCTTCAAAAGCAGCCATTGGATTTTTCATTGCTCCATGTGCGTCAGCCCAAATCTATTCCAAACCAGTAAGGAAAGCACTTTTAATTTCCATGTGTTGCTTCTTGCTAGAACTTTTTAAACGAAAAAAAAAAAAATCCTATCAGAACAAAATATCTTGTGCAACTTTAACTGTAACAGAAGTGTCATTCCTTCAGCTGAAGGAAATCAAGTTTTCATATGCCTGCAGGCATAGCCCCAGCACCCCACACTTGTGCAACTCACCCGGTGCCTCCGTATGGCAGAACACGTGCTGTGCTTCACAGGCAGCCCGCGTGCTGCAGCTTCTCCCAGAAAAAGATATTCTGCTGGCTAAGTTCCGTGACCCTGCGTTTAGCCCATAGGCGTTAGGAGAGGGAATGCTATCAGCAGTGGAAATGCCTTTCAGACATATTTTTGCAGGATTTCTTTAAGCGCTCACTCTACAGACATCGCTGTTTATACTCTGAATGGTAACTTGCACAACAGCCCTCCTGCTGCCATCTCTGTAAAGTGGGTATGAACACACACACATAAATGCATACACGAGCGGTACGTCTGGTTTTTCATTCTGCACTATGGGTGTTTAGTTCTGTGTCTCATCACATAAGCAAGGGTTCACCAATGTGAGCAATCAGATCCTAAATACAATGAGTGTGCTCTCCCAAAAATCTAACAGTGATGCGCATTGCACACGTGGGCAATTTCTGGTGCTATGCTGCACTGCATTCCTTACTCGTACTGGGAAGGGAGGAACATTTTAAGACATCTTCAGAAAGCTGGCATCATTGACATGCAACCTGTAAAACACTCCAAGGAGCTCAGGCCAACAAGTTTTGAATGTTAGAGAAAGTTTGCTGCCCTAGGAGAACCAGGGCTTCTAAAATAACTTCTGAGAAGGTCCCTTTGGTGTTTCCCCCTGCTCTGGCCTTCCTGCCATGGACCCAGCAAGCCCAAGACCATGCTTGAGGACATCTGAGCAAGCATAAGGTGGTTCCTCCATGACCCATGGGATAAATTTTGACCACAAACTCCCATTAGCTCTTTGGACAACCCTGGTCACAGCTTTTGCCCTCCCTCCAAGGCTCAGCTGACTGCAGCTTGAGCTGCTTGCTCTATCCCTTCCTAGCCAAGGGCTTTGCTGCAAGTCCCAGCCCCTTGGCTAATCACCTGTGGAACCATGTTCTTCTTCTGCAGACAGGAACTCAGTCTGGCACTTTAGGGACAGGTCACCTGCACAGGTTTCAAGCCAGAGGACTAAGCCGATGAGGCTAGGCTGATAAAGAACGCCCTTAATTAGCTCCTCAAGCCTTGGTTTGTCTTCTTGCTTCACCAAGGGCTGAAACACTCTGTTGGCATTTTTGAGACATTCTCATCTACAGGCAGAAAGGCTAATTATTAATTAAAGCATAGCCGTGCTAAGTGATGCCGGTGTATTTCCTTCTGTCATACACCAGCTCTTATTTGCTGTATCCTGTGTCTATAATTAACACCCAATGCTCCGCTCTTCACATCAATAAAATAGAGGTGGTGGGGATGTCACCGAGTCCCTCATTCCATTGCCACACACTGGTATCCTGGAATTCCCCTCCCAGAAGGATGTTTGAACTCAGCAACAGCAGAAAGGCCGTGAGCCACTTCAGTAATGAAAAGATTATAAGCTTGAATACACTTACATATGTTTGTCTCAGAGCACAAGGAAACAGCAAAATTCTCTCTGCCAAGAGCAGCTGTCAGGATCCACATGTGCAGATGAGGGCAGGCCATGCCATGCTAACAGCACCCATCGTGTGTGCGTGTCACCCATCCCCTCTGTGGGCTTTAAAATGTTCCTGATATCTCCCAGCAGTCCTGATAAGGGCAGTGTTGCTGTGCCTGTTTTGCAGGCAGGGAAAGGAAGCACAAAGCAGGTGAGTGACTTGGTTAAAGCCAAACCACGCACAGTCGCCTATAGCCAAACCCCAAACCAGGCCCTTTAATCAATAGAAAACTATAAATAAAAATAGCTATATACACATACACACACCTGCATCTCAGGATACTTTACAAATTTTCTCTTTCGGCTCCAGCCCATATATCTAAAACAGAGACATAACATATATCTTTAGCCAGTTCACATGTTTATCTGTGCAGATCTTGGCTTCGTTTCCCCGGGACTATTTCACAATTACTCAGTGTCTGTGGCTATCTCCTTCTCATGTGCAATTCCTCCAAAAGGCAAACACGAAGCAGTTCTGAGGGTACCAAAAGAGCCTGTTTTGCAGAACATGGAAGGAAATGGGAATTGTTGCGTCAAAGCTTTTCTCCAAGAAGTCGCAGCTCATCACCAGTGTGGAATCACTGCCCCTCTGGCTTTTGCAAGAGTTTAAAAAATAAAGATATAGATATAGATATAGATATAGATATAGATATAGATATAGATATAGATATAGATATAGATATAGATAAATCAGTCAGATCAGCCTGACAATCACTAGGAACCAGTTGAGGTGAGTCCTTGTGCCGGGAGGAGATCTGAACGCAGAGCAGTGGGGCTGGAGTTGGGGGTGGGCGGCAGGGAGGAGAGGAGAGCCTCTGCAACCCTGCTGTTACGGGAGGATGACGGGGAGGGGAGGAGAGGAACCACGGAGCTATGAAAAAGAAGGGTTGTCAAAGCCAGGACAAGACCGACTCTGTGTGTTAATGCCAGTGGGACTGGAAAGGAAATAGCTCCTGGCTTCTGCAGCCCGTGGGAGCTCTTGCTGCAGCAGCTAGGGCACAGCACATGCTGCACTCAGGTGAGCCAGGAGCACCCTCGGGGTGCAGAGCTGCTGCCAAAGCCTGCCTGCAATCCAGGACGGAGAGGGTTAAAAGCAAAGAGCAATAGGTGGAGAGCAGCAGGTGAGACAGGAGGTGCAGGAACCAGCGCCTGCACAACAGGCAGCTACAGGCAGCGTTCCTCCCGGCAGGTTGGTTGGTCCCTCCAGCAAACCACAGGCACAAAGAGCTCTTTTAAAACTCACTTTGGGGCATGGGCAAGGTATGCAAAGCCTTTCAGCTTCCAGATCCCTGCATCAGGCTCAACTCAGAAGCAATGCACAGAAGCAATCTGGGATCTGGAAGTCACATGAGGCTCTTTGTAGCCCTCTCTCACTGCAGTGAAAGCACCCAGCACCCCTGAGCAGCCTGACTCTTCTTAACATTTGCATGCATGCTTCCACACACCCCGCACCCGTCACTCAGCTGGGTGAAGGGTCCAAGGGAGAACTGCCATTCAGCCTTCCCCAGATGACTCAAAGCCTCAGGCCAAACTCTAAAACCCCTACTCCATTTGCAGAAGCAGGTATGAAGGCTTGCTTCTTGCAGATTTGCAGCCTATGCTCCCCCTCTATCCTTCCAAATCCCCTTCTTCTTCGCCAGCGTTGGTTTCAACGGTGACAGAACCAGAGCTGGCTTCAGCGTGGAACCATCCAACACCACGCTCTATCTCTCCTGCCTTGAAGGACCACTATGACAGATGGAACCCAAAGCCATGGACTAAAGTGACTCCACGGACCCTCTAGGATGGCCCACAGACTATGGGGACACTCTGTGTAAGTACCAAAGGACAGGATGGGCAGTGGTGCCAGTTTCCACAGGACTTGCAAGAACTGATTCTCTTTGAGATCCTCTCCCTGCCAAATGCAGTTGGAATTGGCCAACAGGTGCAAAAGATATTAGGGAGAAACTGACAGACAGCACGACTGCCAAAGCCTCCGTGAGGAACCAAGCTAAAATGTGTTAAGATGTCTCGCTGGTGCTTAGGTGGATGTGTGAGATTCAGGGTAGGCACAGGTTTGTTGCATAAGCGAGGAACAGTAATACAAATGATTTGCTGCACTTCAGAGCCCATTTTTCAATTTTTTCTCCAAAGTTTTATTTAAATTAGTTCCATTAAGAACTTCTCAAGCACTACCAGGACTCACCCATTTTCGCAGCCAATCCTTTCCAACCCTCCCACCAAGGCACGATGTAAACGCTCCTCAGGGTACATCCCATGGTCTGCAGCTGTGGTGGGAGAGCCAAAAGCAAGGCCAAGGCCCCATTTCTCGAGGTGCACCCACCTCCTTGCTCAGCACAGGCACCTACAGGGGCGGAGGCAGGAGAAGGAGGAGGTAGAGAAAACCCTGCACTAAGCAGGTTGGGTTACTGCTACCGAGTAGAAAATGTGTACAAAACTTGAAGAAAGGAGAATTTTTAGTCAAGGACAGACAGTATATTGGGTGAAATCTATTGCCATGGTGCAAATGTACAACTTAAATGGAATTACAGCAGGGATCGGGAGCATTATTAATTCATATTCCATTTAGATTACTATTTAAAAGTATTGTCTCAGAGCAAGCATTGCTAGATGCTGTTCATTTGCTGCTCTCCAAGAGCCNAAAAAAAAAAAAAAAAAAAAAAAAAAAAAAAAAAGATATTAGGTAATTGCAATGCAAGAAAGAAATACAATCAGTGATTTTATGAAATCTAGCCTGTCTCAAACCACAGTTTTGATATTGTTCATAAACACCATCTGCAGGCTTGCTTTATAAACAAACATTACATTTATATTTTGTAAAAATACCATTTCCTAATGAAAAAAGATTTTCTTTTGTTTGAGGAACCAACAAACCCAGAAACATTCTCATTCTCATTGAGAAACAAATTGAATCAAGCACTCATGGAGCAAGAGGAATCACTAGCGGGAGACAGATGCTAAACTGGAAGGCTCACAAAATCATAAATACTATGTGAATACTTGGACAAGGGTACACAAGTGTCTGTCTGACGGCAGAGAAGTAGGTTGCTTCAGAGCTAGCAATGATCCATTCTCCAACGTTATGCCTGGAGGGAGCTGCTGCCAAGCATTTGGTGTTCAGGATACGTTCACAAGCAGAAACACCGACGCTCCTCCAGCACATTCATGTTAGCTACCATTTAGCTCACCTCAGCTAAAGTATTACCAACCCAGTCCACTAAAATCTCATGCCTCTGCTGCTGAGCAGGTGCTCAGTACATAGTGCTGTGCTGGTAGCATGTTTTAAAATTGCTTTTTCAGGCTCAAAGGCTTTGTCTCTGTTCCCATATTGCAGAAAAACCTCAGTAGGAAACTTGAGTTGGTCTTTTTGTTACCACTTGTTGCTTAATATATCCTGCCAAATCACCTTTCTTCTCTCCCCTTTTGGTAGAACTCTTCATCTTTTCTTCTGAGGTAAATCTGTCTTTTTTTAGCATCTTAGCCCTCCTATCTGCCATTGTCAGAGACACTTCAAGATAGTGTTCGTGGCACTAAGCTCAGAGAGAACACAGACATATTTCTCAAACACCTAGATAATATCAGTTATTATTTTCTAGCCTAAATTTGTGCATTCAGTACTTCCTTTGCTTTCTTCAGTGATGTGCAGGTTGAAGGCTGAGTTGTCCAAGCTGTGCTCAAGTCCCCTCTGCAAAAGTTTGAGCCATCGCAAACCCCACCCACCCACAGCACCCTACAGCCTGCACTCCGCCCTGGAACACAGAGAATTTCTATTAGAATTACCTTGAGAAATAACCTCAGTGCATAACTAAATTTCACGGAGAGTACCACTGGGGGAGGCTCAGTGAAGCCTCTTTTTGGCAGCGGACACAAACTCTGCCTGCCCAGTATGCTGATACTGAGAAAACTAAGGAAGGTAGTGCGAGCCCTGTAGAGGAAGACTTTGGGTCTCTTTGCAGCTCCTTCATCCAGGTTGCTGGACGCTGCCCTTCTGCTGATCTGTAAACCTCTGCCGTCACCCTGAAACTCCTGCAGCCAGCTGCTGCACGTGCCATGCTGCACTTCTCGTGGGGAGAAGCAAGCAGGTTTCAACACGTTTATACATTCTTCCCAGCAGCCTAGCACCCACCTCGAGTGCCTTCAAGAGCCCTGAATGATTATCCCTCTGTCCTGCTGACTAATTTCTATTGAAGTTATCATTTTGCTTACACACTTCCCATGGCTTGCTGACTAACAGTGCCTCTCTTTACTGCTTGACAAAGAGAAACCTGGAGGAGTAAGCACTAAAACCTAACGTTGGTAAAATTCAGAGGGGATTTCCCACAAACCTCATGATTCAGTACCCACTTGTTATGACCCATGACATCTCATATCAATATCTGGCTCAGGTGATTCATTAAACAGAGGAGCAAACAATATGAGTTTATACTGCAGCCCTCAAATCAAGATTTTCATGGTGAGTTGCTTCCCTCATAACACTTCAGAGGAGTGATATTGTTGATATACCTCAATGCCAGACAGATAATAAGGAATAATTCTTCTGCTATTATCATCAAAAATAACTGGTGTGTCTGCAGCAAGCGTTGTTCCCAGCTAGAACAGTTTATTTACGGAGTGCTGCTGTCACAATACACATGTGGGACAGACTGCTGCCTCTTTCACTAACCCATGTCCTGGGCATTCCACGGAGGAAGCCGAAAGCGATTTATGAGCCACAGCTGATTCGGAGAACGGCAGGGGAAGGCCTGGGTGCCTTCAGCCTGGAGCGGGCGCATCATGAAGCACACGGCCGCTCCGAGCTGTGCGCTGCACCTCCCTGCCAGCGCGGTGCTGCCACTCCGAACTCTGCGTGCTCACAAGATACGCATCAGTATTAGGGACTGCAGATGATAATTTCACCACAGGGCTGCCTTCCAAAGAAGCAAAGGTTTTGCACCTCTGCAGGAGGGCAGTAGCACTGTGCAGTGTCAGAATCACAGAATCCACAGGCGTTTTCTGAAAATGAGGTCATTTCCAGTGCAGAGGCACACGAGGCATTTGTTCCCAGAAAATATAGCATGCTACACTAGGGAAAAAGACAGAGAGGAGATCACCCTAGCTCTGACTTCATTACATCCGATTTGGAGGAGGGTGAGAGAAACCTTTCACAACCCGTTCTGCAGAGCAGTGTCCCCTGTTTCCACACGGAGCACTGAGTAATCCTGCTTACCCTCCTCTGCCTGAAAGGACAGGCTTCCAGCTGCAAAGTCTATAAAGCAACACCATAACGTGTGGTAACAGTTGGAACCCTCCATCCTCCCACCCATCCCAGAGAAAACAGGTGACAATGCCGTGCGTGTCCCCGTGGATCCATGCACCATGGAACAAGGTGGGAAGTCCTATGTGTGTCTTCTCAGAAGAGAACTGGGGTTCTGCGGTGGTGATGATGCTCTTTCAAGAAACAACAGCACTTCAAGGAATTTAGCTGCTTCCTTTTCTCCAGCACAACCAGGTAACAAATAGTGACTCTTTTTAGACTTTATCCCAGGGAATTATAGTAACTGCATGTACTTTCTGAAACACCTTGAGCCAGAAAAAGGCTCAACTATGTATGCTACGAGGAAGCAAACACCATGCAATGTTAGGGTGCTCTTGCTGCACAACCCAGTTATTTGGGTTTCCCCATGACCAGCCGAAGGAGTGAGCTGCTCAGCATTCCCATGATAACCTCCCTACTGATCTGCAAATCCAGACAATTTGAGGGTTGACAGCAAAAAAAAAAAGAGGAAAAGAACTCAGAAAGGAGCATTACTGGATGAAAAGGTAATGACCTGCCTTTCTCATCCTCCCCTACCTTGCACTGACAGCACGGGGCAGCTGTGCTCCCTTGTGCACGCCCTTCTGCGCGTCCTCCAGAGCCTGGGCTCCCAGCAGCCTCACCAGGCTGGATTTTCAGTGTTTGCCCACCAGCAGTGCCTTTTGTGAATCACCTTCACCCCATGGTAGCAAAGTGACGTAAAAAGCAAATCACGGGATTATGAATTCACATCATCCATGGGTAGGAGGAGAACATGGCTGAACGAAGGCTCCTATTCAGGATGGACCCACAGGAGAAAACTTCAGAAAACATCCCAAGCCCTGACCAATGTCCCTCTGCCTGACATTCCACAGGGGCTCTGTCACTGTCACCCCTTTGCCAGTAAAACAAAGCCGTCACCAAAAGGCTGCTGTGATTTCAGGCTCACTCCCAGTAGCCACCCAGGCTGCAGAGGACATCTGTCCTTGCTGTCACCCTTCCTTCCTCCCATCCTCGTGGTATATGACACTTGTAACCTCCAGTCTCTGCTCCCTACTGACAACACTGGGCAGATAATTAGAATAAAAGGCTGAGCAGCAATAAAAAGCATTTTAGACACTAAGAAAAAAAGCAACTAAAGGTTCTGCGAGCGATACATCACCACCCATCTGCAGTATCAGTATGTCAGCGTCTGTCTGCCACAAACATTAGTCCATAAAAACAAAGGAATAAATCAACGGACCTGTACACCCAGGCATATTATCTCAGAGAACACTGCAGGGCTGCGAAGCACCCTCTTTATTTGCTCAGCCAGAGCCATTCACTCTGCTTACAAGGCAATGTTACAGGATGAATTATCTTGCAAGCGCCTCGCTATATCACCATATAATCTTGTACACACTGTGACAGCAGTTATCAAGTAACTTGGCATCTGAGCAGTTTGCTGCCCTGGTTATTGGCAATTTTCACATTCGTTTGCCCAGCCCCTCATCCTCCTGCACTCTGCACCCCCACAGCAGAGCTCCCAGCACCCTGCTGGTAAGGGCAGGGGCTGGTGACACGGCAGCACTGCGGGGCTGGGGGCGAGGAGCTCCAGCTCCCATCCTAGCAAAGCCCAAAGCGATGGGGGACCACGGTCAGCCTCTGGCAACAGGCTGCAGGGGATGGCAGAAGCAGCTCTTCCACTAAAACCGTCTTTTTTAGCACTCTCTGCATGCAGCCAGAAGTCTTCAGTCCCCAAGCAAGCCTGGCTTTGCATCTGACTTTGCTCAGGTCTTCTGCAGAAAACCTCACCTCACACAGAGGGGAGCAAGCCCTGCTACCCGCCCCACCTGAGCCCACTGCCCTCTGCTCAGGAGTCACGCAGCTCTGGTGACCCTCCAGGACGCAGAAGTCACGCAGCAGGACCCTTATCTGGCCCCCTCACCTCCCTTTAGGAAAAGGAAGCCCATGGCTGGCTCAACTACATCTCTCATGTGCTCGTAACGGTGAATTAAACAGGAGATGAAAGTTTAGTGATTAATCTCCAGCTTCTCATAGGGCTATTTATCTGCTCCGTATGCTTGACCTCTAGCCTACAGAAGCGGAATTTCCTTTATTGCACCACTTTCTAAAAGCCTACTCAAAATTTTGCAGAAAATCACTCCAGTGTCCAGTTTTCCCTCTCTGGGGCTTCCCAAGACAAAAGGAAACAAGGGGGCTGGCACTGAGGTCCTACTTGTGTCCATACATTTCCCATTGGGCAAAATGGAGACGGGGCCAGAACACAGCTCTGACCCTCACTTCTGATGCATACACACCCACCAGGGCCCTGTTTCAGGAAAGACAACTGAGAAGAATGAATTTTACATAATGACGTGCGAGGGGAGAAAAAGGAAGCTGGACCTGCTATAATTAGAAAGTGCTTACGCCCCCGAAGGCGGCTGCCTCGGCCCACGCATTTCATCACGAGTAGGTGCTCAGCTATATTTACCTGCTGTAAGAAGTGTTTGACTTGAGATGGGACACAGAAAACCCCACCAGGAAGTGGTAAGGGAAGTTCACAAGATGTGATCTCTAACTGACATCATTTTGAGGCACATCTGAAACTCAGATGCTTTTTGGGTTTAAGTGCAAGTTCCTTTAAAAAAAAAAAAAAAAAAGAGAGAGAGAAAGAAAGAAAGAAAAGGAAGGCATTCTTAAAAATAGCTGCATCAATGGCACAACGCAGGGGCAGGTCTGATGTTTATTTAGCAATTAACCTGCTTAAGGGAGGACCATGTGCCCACCCCAGTGCAGTGCTGCCAAGTGACCTGGCCAGGCCCAGCCCTCACCTTGCTCAGCAGAACTAGTGTGACCCTGGGGAAATCTGTCTGTGGGCTCTGCACACCACTTCCCTTCGGCCTGGCTGGAGAACACCATTAAACCCTTGCTGATACAAGAGGCAGAGTTTGCAGCATAGTGCTGGGAGCAACAGCACTGCTGGTCTGAATGGGAAAGCAGACACTCCTCACCCCATTTTTCCCCTTTTTCTCCCTCATTGACCCTCAGCCCTCCAGGTGATATCTATGTTTCATTGCTACTTTCCATGTTACACAGCTGATCGTGACAGGACAAGGGGAAATGGTTTTAAACAAAAAGGAGAGATTTAGGTCATGTGTGAGGAGGAACTTCTGCACCCAGAGATGGTGAGGTCCTGCCCCAGGCTGCCCAGAGCAGCTGTGGGTGCCCCATCCCTGGGGGTGCTCCAGGCCAGGCTGGGTGGGCCCTGGGCTGCCTGATCAAGGGGCTGGCTACCAGCCTATGGCAGGGAATTAAAACCAGATGGGCTTTGAGGTCCCTTCCAACCCAAGCCATTCTATGATTCTACAACTTCCATGTTTCCTGAAGTCAGTGTTTCCCAGGACCAGCATCTGTGAAGAGCGGAGCGGCATCACAAATCCTGCCTGGCAGCCTCGTATTGAACCCACGGACACACACGGCCACCCAGCCTTGTTCCTTGGCCCATGTTATCACACGCTGTGAACTCAAAGTGGTGCCGAGTGGGATCCAAGCCTGAGAAACAATTTGCTGAGGTCTTCTGTTGGAGAAAAGAGGCTCACACGGGACCCTGTAGTCATCTGACTGATGCAGAAAACATCTAGCAATGGTAAGGAGGAAGGGCAGAGCTCCTGGAGCTGGCTGAGGGGAGGGCACTGGCCGTGTCCTAGGTTTCAGTACCCTTCATACCAACCAGTGGCACCAAAGGGAAGAGTATCACACTTCACTTGCTGTGCTTACATTTGTGCATCACAAATCTCGCCCAACTTCTTGAGCCTGCGTCCACTCAGAAACCACAATCTAACATGGAAGACCCACCCATGGCTAAGTCTCAACCACCAACATAAAATAATCATGTTGTCTCTGATGCACAGACAAACAAAAATGAAAAAGCCCTGGAAGCCACAGCGCCTCAGCTTCATCCCTAACATGATTAAAACGAATGAGATCAGAGGCACACAGACCTCCCAGGGTACCAGGCAGGATGGCAGATCAGACAGCAGCCTCTGCAGCCTGCTGCCTACAAGGCCAGAACAGACCTGGACACTGAAAACCTCCCTGTCTCACGCTGCTGGGTGTTCTCACGTCCCCACTCACCCCCAAACCCCACGCTGTGACCTATAAGCATCACCTCTGCACTGACTCACATATTCCTCCAGCTCCCTGTATCCAACCATTATGAAACCTTGCTCATTTTCTCTGCATCACCCACCCAAGGCACAGCCTGTCCTATACGTTCACACGGTGAAGTCCCACCAGCTTGACTCTCACAAGCACAGCATGCTTTGGTCCTTGACAAATGCAGTCCCGTCATTCAACATTCTGCCACTTTGAGCATCTCACCTTCCAATACCTCCTCCTTTACAGCATCAAACAAACTGCTTGTCACTATTTTCAGGGCCCTACCAGCACCCCCAGCCCAACTTCTCCTTCCCTCATTTGCTGTTGCAAGGTCAAAATTGGTTTCATGGACTGATCTGAGGAAATCTCCATCACTACTTACTCACATTACAGTACACACACACACACATATATATAAGCCCATATACACACACACACATGCACATATATATATATATCCTTCTGCTTCTTCTAATCTGCTCCTTCAAAGGGATGGATTTTGGGCCATCTGTGAGACATGACTTAAAAAACACAGGGGGAGGGAAAAAAAAAGATAGAGCAGACACACTACAGTTCGTTATTTATAGGTAGCCTTCAACAACTGAACATTATCTCTTCATCAAGATCCTACATAGGAAATACTAAGTACCTACCATCTTCTGGAGAGATTTAGTGGTGGAAGCTATGGAGAACAGCATAAGACCTAGAGTGGAAAGTTCTGTGCTCAACTACAAAGAAAAGCGAGCCTCTGCAGTACTGCAAATTGCTTTTTTAGAGAGGAAACCAAAGGCTCAGCCACAAACCTGTATAAGAGATCTTTGAATTTCACTCACTGCTAAAAAAACCTGCGTTCTGCTATTTGCCAGAGCTCTTGTTCTTACCGCGATGTCCCGATGAAAGCCAGAGCCACACAAATATTTCCACAGCTGCTCAAAGTGTTTGCTGGATTATAACGTCACGTATAGGACACATCTTCAGTTCACTCTTAGTACAGAGGCTGTATGCTAAAAATGAAGAGATCACACTGAGAAGTTGTTTGGCATGAGGTGTCCTCATTTTCTCTGATATCCATTGACCAAAGCAAAAAATCTCCCACTACCACCTCCGGAAACCCACAGAAATGCCAGGTTCTCTGGAGGAAGACGGGTTGCTCTCTCTCTCCCTTTGCGCAGAACCAAGCGGATGGACTGTGAGCATTCCTTATTAGCCACTTCCCATCACCCACTGTTTGGTTCTTTGGTTCATTCTTGTGTTTTCGTTTTTTCCTCCACTGACATGCTTTCAGCCTTCAGGAACTGGCCGCACTGTATTTGCCCACCCTTTGCAAAGAGGACATGCAGGCTTTCCTCCTCCATCCCAAGCTTATCGCCATCCCATCTGGCTTGGAGGAAACATTGCACTAGGCTCAATAATCCCACCCCAGAATTCTGGGTCAGACGCCAGTCAGTGACAGGCGGTTTGCATGAAGTCATTTGGGGGTTTTACTGTTTATCTGGAAGAGGCCAGGACATTCACATTTTAATTATTATTGTTTTATCAAGCTTCACCTCAAGTAACCTGGAAAAACACGTAATAGAGATGCACAGATATTTGCTGATGGGCAGTGATGAATGGAGGGAGGGGCAGAAATCGAGATAAATCGCTGCTGGCCAGGCAGTGCCACCTCCCTGTGCACTGCTTTAATTTTTGGGATACTTCGAAAGTCTGCAGACCTGGTGCCTACCACTCAGCCAACAAAAAGCTCTGAGGCTATGTTGGTGGGTTTGTCACACCAAAGAAACCAGCATACAGGTGAAAAGAAATGCTTCAAGATTCTCATTACAGCATCTATTTCATAGATAAGCATCAACTCTCGCCTCACCCAATCTCCCTTCCACTTTTCTATCGTATGAAATGTTGTTATGCAAGATGAAATCTTTGCCCATTCTAACATCAATTTTCTCCTTTAAATTACCAAGGATGACCCTTGCTGTTCAGAAAGTAAGAACCTGAAATTGGGCTTCTTTCTTCTCACTGACGGCTTTTGATATTTTTATGAATTTGGAGAATCTGATCAATTGATCAGGCACAGCAGAGGATTCCCTGCAACCGTTCACAAACAAAGAAACCGAGGAACTGCTGCTTCCAGCTCTCTGAAGGAAGATTGTACAGTCACAGTTACAAGAAAGAAAGTATTGTGAAGGCCTGAAACATTCTGCCCTCTAAATAAATAATGGAACACTTTATTTTCCTTTATTTATCCTTACTTTGTGTTAAACACAATGCAATAAAACTATACTGCTTCTCAGTGGGACAGTGAATTTACCATTATCTAATACAACGTGGATAAAGCAACAGAGAAAGTTTTACCAGAGGCACATTCCTGCAGTCTAAGTGTGCTGCTGTTCTCAACTGCAAAGCTTTTTTAAAATCCAGAAGTCAGAAAATCCGGAAAGTGCACATGAATATGGGATTTCTCAATCAGATAACTTCTTTACACTCACTGAGAGCAGCTGAGCTCTGTCTATAGCCAAAAATAGTATTTCCTCACAATTTTGCCTTTATAAAAAGCTAGAGCTAGATGCTAAATTTTAAAATGAGACACCATTAAAAACAATTCCCTAGTTCTGTTGAGACAGCTTAGTGCCTTGGTTAGGGTTTGGAGTGGGTTAAGCAAGAACTCTAAATTTTTCTGCGTTCATTCTTAATGGTCTAGCACATCTTTTTTGATGCAATGCAAAGATGGCAAGCTATTTTGGGATTGTCTAGGAACGTTAAATAATATCAGAACGTCCCGCAGCAGGAGCTCCCTGCCTCCCTCCACCTACAGCCAGGATGCAGTCAGTTGTTTGCGCCTAGGACCAACAATGCAGGGCCACTTTGCAGGCTCAGTGAAGTGGCTTGGGACACCAAAGGGTTCAGGGAAGCCTTGCTCCCTTCTTATTGCAAGGCTTATGATATTTAAGGGCAGTGAGACCTCAAGGGATTTATATCCAAATTTCCACAATCCAATTTTTTTAGATTTTCAGATCTGAAGTATACATTTTAAAAAATTTTCCTTCAGAATTGAGTCCTCTGTATGGGGTAAGCACTAGACATGTTGGGTAAAAACCTGAGCAAAGACAAATCACTGTAAAAAAATCCTAAAGCTTTTCAAAGCTTTCAATATGACTCTGATTTTACCGATTTTTATTATTAAAAAAAAAAAAAAAAAAAGCTTAGTCTTATACTACTAGATTGTAAATTCTCCAGAATCCTTCTTGCATAGCAAAATCCTGCACTGAAATGGCAATAACCTTCTTATGTCCAGGCCAGGTACAAGAAGAGCTTGGGGAGGCAAGGGCGAAGTGAGGGGACAGCCTGGGGAGGGATTAAAGATCTCCAGTGCTTTGTGAAACAGAGTGTATCATTCCAAGGGAACAAGTAATAATCAGATTTAAAATGTTTTGGGTTTTTTTTGCACATTTTTGTATTAATAAGGACATTTGTATGAGATAAGTATCCTCTGGTGTACATTCATCTGACACCTGAATCCAGTCTTTGTGGCATCAAAATTGGTAACTGCAGAAATGAACGTGCCAAAGCATGTTCCCTGCCAGGACAAATGCAGCTCCAAGTTGAGGAGTTATTTACTGCAGCTCTGAATGCAGAGGACCTCAGCAAGCCCAAGCCACATTTAGTCCCTAGGACAGAGGAGTTTTATTATTTCTTAACTAGATTCTTTTTAGTAGTGGAATAAAGATTCTGTGAGCCAAATTCTGTCCTTGTACGTCAGCTCCTGGGGAATCTACAGGGTCCATGGAGCTCATGGGGGTAAATGTCAATAAAACTCACTTTAGCTGCCAAAGTTGGCAAATCAAAATCTATCAGAGTCCTAATATATGCTAAATACCAATGGGTCATTTTCATAATGCTGCTTGTTAAAATAGATTTAACTGACGGGATCCATCTCCTGTCTAAGCACATCGTGCACAGCGGGATGACAAGGAAAGAGGAACTAAGGCTGGATGAAAACGTGGGAGAACTGTTTCTGAACACAATAATCATCTTCTACAAATCAGACAATGTCTGAGCTCGTATAAAGTACTTGGTGCTATAAATAAACTGTGATTATTTCGTCAGACAAAGCCAGATTTTAAAGTCAAAGCAGGTAGAACACAACTCACACACCACTGGCAAATCCACACAAAAGTACATTGTTATTTGGTGGCAGAAAAACGTGCATGAAAATCAACTTGAATTTGCTTCAATCCCTCTGTCACTTGCTTACGTGGAAAGGGATAATATTGCAGAAAGGAACCCAGATGCTCTGCAGCCCAGCAGCCTCCTATAAAACTTCAAACACCGATTTAGGATCCTTCAGATGGTTTTAGGTTTTTTGGCAGAATTTTGGCCTGACTGAAGGAAAAGCTTTCAACCTGCAGGTCGGGGAGCTCTGAGGGATCAAGAGGCTGTGGAAGAGAAGCACATTTATGTCAAGGGGCTTCCATTCCCTCCAGAAAATCCACTTCTCTATTGGAAAATTCATGGGTGGTATCTTAAAATAAAAAATGATGGGAAGATACTGCTTTATGAAAAGAAATCAGTGGAAACACCCAGTGTTTCTCACCATTGTCTGAGAGCTTAAGAGAATACTCAGTGTTCATCTAGCATGAGAAACTCCGTGGAAAGGTTTGTGTTTTAAATTTGCTACACTGGATGTCCAAAGGAGAGCTACAGAGATGGGGAAGGGGCTGAGGGCCCTCGGGGTGCTGGGCCCAGGGCACAGGGGGCTGAGGGGAGGCCTCATGGCGGCCTGCAGCTCCCTCCCGGGGCAGCGGAGGGGCAGGCGCGGAGCTCTGCTCCCGGGGGACAGCGACGGGGCCCGAGGGCACGGCACGGAGCTGTCAGGGGAGGGTCGGGGGCTGTCAGGGAAAGGGTCTGCCCCAGGGGCGGGGGGCATGGGACGGGCTCCCCAGGGCAGGGGGCACAGTCCCGAGCTGCCGGAGCTCAGGGAGCATTTGGACACTGCCCTCGGACACGGGGCCTGGGGCTGGGTGGTGCTGGGGACAGGACTTGGACTCGATGACCCTTGTGCGTCCCTTCCAACTCAGGATATTCTATGGTTCTGTGATCCTAAGGCACAACATAAACCCATACATCAAATACAGCACTGAATTCTCATTAAGAACAACTAATTGACAAGACTGGGAAAGGTCTCACTAAGCTAATGTAGGTCTAGCCTCTGACATCCACTTTCATATTGAGTAGCAAATTGTCATTAACAATCCTACTAAACAAGTATCATGGAGAAAGGCATCAGCAGACACATCCCAGCCCCATACCACCTTGAGATTCCCGCACCAATATTTTTCCCACACCTTTCTTCCCAACTCCTTGCATTCTCAGCCACCCCAGCAAACAGAGCTCAAGGCATGGAGTACCCCACCCTTGCACAGACCCCACACGCCCCAAATGTGTGCCAGGAAGCTCGCGGGGCACTACGCTACACCCAGAAGTGACACCGAAGCCCTATGGCCATAGGACACAGGTCTTTTCATCGCCAGAGCTTACCCAGCCGCTGCTGCTCATCCCTGCAAGGCCTGCCTTGCCTGCTGGCACGACGGCCATGAATTGGCACAGCATAGGCAGTTTGCCACTCGGTGTGAAAAAGACTCAACAAAGCTGCCCTTGTGTCAACATGGTATGTTTACATATTCCCATTCTATTTATAATATCTGCTCTGAATGAAATCGCCAGTGTACATCCTCCAGGGGATTCTTTAGTGGTTCTAAAATATATTTTGGGATGAGGGGTTAGGTTTGCAGGGACAACACAGCCCCTCAGGCCTTTGCTTCCCCTGTCATTTATTTACTCTTTTGGGGGTCAAATGACTCCAGCCTGATTTACATTGCAAGTCATCTTTCAACCCTTCCAAAACTGCTTTTAAAAGGCTTCCCTATCTACCTCTTGAAACTGCATTCTCACATTTCTGCATCCCAATCTGCAAAGAGAAATTCTATACCTCTCTATTTTCTTTTTTTTTNAATCTCTCTTTTTTTTTTTTTTTTTTTTTTTTTCCCACTTAAATTATGAACTTATCAAGACAACATGCCCAGCTGTAAAGGTTTTGAGAACGGGACACCACATGGGCATCTGAACCAATCACATTCTTCCACTGTTCCTACCCGCTGAGCTGACCCAGTGTACAGAAAATTTTGAACATGGTTGAGGAGCACAAGAAACCAGTGGTCCTAGAAGAGTGAGGGACATGCCACTTGTTTTTACTTTTAATAAGTAAATAATAATACTCAATGTAAACCCCAAGTCTGAAATATGCAGACGTTTTTTTAATCCCATGTGAAAATGCACTTCATGCAACTTTGATTGTGGCTGTAACATTTTATAACTGTCCTGTCTAGAAGAGAAAACAATTCAAAGCATCTCATGAAGCAGCACAAAAGAAAGTGATGAGAAACTCAGATAAGTTCCTAATTTTTTAAAATTATTCTTATGACATCCACTGAATATTCATTTCAGAGTTAGTGGCCTAGCCTAGCCTAAGCGCTTAGGCTCTCCTGATAATTAACAGAGAGACACAGCACCCCAAGGAGAACATTTTCACCATGAGAGACATCTGCTTGGAATAAATTGCCCTCCAGAGGCACCACGATGCCACTGGTGACAACGATGGGGTCAAGGTGACCAGCTGAGACAGCAGCTTTACCTTATGCCTGAATTCAGAAGAATGCACCTTCTGCGCAGAGGCTGTTCTCTTCAGCTCTCAGACAAGCTGCCACCCAGATTTATAACAGCAATTCTTTTCTCTTACCTGTGAAACCAGTTTGGAGCACCAGGTGCTGTAGTCTCTCAGGCAGGGCTGTTATGCCTTGCATAGCAAGCAACCATCTTCTCTCACCCATGTATCTCTTGACTAAGGCTGATTAGCACAAAGGAGTTAAGAGTTAGATCCAATAAAGGAATTAAGGTGAGATCCAAAATAGTACATAATTACCTAAAGTGCAGTGTAGGAGGTTTTTAGGGCTAAATTCAGGAAAACAATGCAAAATCCACCTGTTTTATATGGTTTAGGCAAAAGAAGTTAGGAGATTTCTAGAAAACATATCCATAGGCACCTGAAGGCACAACGCTGGCTCCATGAAGGCACTGCTTAAGGCCAGCACAGAGCAGTTAGCCACCAAATCCTTCGGAAAGAGGTCCAGAGGGCACTCCAAGCTGGTTTAAGGAGTTTGGTTTAAGACAGAGAAAAGAAAGCATTTATTGACACGGCAGCAAGGGTGCCTGCAGAGGTCAGTAGGTTCAAGCAGAGCCACCCCTCAATCTTTCTCCAAAGACAGTTACAGCAAACTAATGAGCCCCTGAGAAGAATAAACCACAGAATCACAGGATGGCTGAGGTGAGAAGGGAACTGTGAGACCCTCTGGTCCCACCCCTGTTCCAGCAGGGACACCCAGAGCAGGGTTCCTAGCACCAGTTCTAGATGATTTTTGAACATCTCCAAGGAGGAGGCCCTACAGCCCCTCTGGGTCCCTGTACCAGCGCTCTGTCACCTGCACAGCAAAGAAATGCTTCCTGAAGTTTACATTAAATATTGATCAATTTGCACATAAATATCCAAGGCTCCAGCACTGCACCTCACCACCTTAGCCCCTGCTCTTGCTTTGGTGAGAGCAAAAGTAGAGTAGTAAGAAAGAGCAGTAGTTATACAAAGTAAAATTGTGATTGATTTCTACAGGAACAGGATGGAAAGTGGTTCTCGAAGTGCCTGCTGGGTGAATTAGATGGTGAATCTGTCCCCAAAAGACGCATCTAGGATGAGTCTGGCTTCTCAGCTTTATCAACAGCGCACACCAAGAACGCAGCCCTTCATTGCAGCCCCACGTGGGGCCATCAGTCAGCACCCTTGGTGCATCAAAGGGACATTTGGATGTAAAAATGTAAAAAGCCTTTCAGAGCCAGCAGGAAGCACACGATGCACAGGGCTGGCTGCTCCCTCCATCCTGAGAGCCTGTGCCGAGGGCAGGGAGCACCGCAGGGCTGCGGGCAGCTGAGCTGGCATATGGGATCCCAGAGCTGCCAGGGCCACGCCGGGAGCGAGAGACGGGCAGGGAAATAAATTCAGCCTCCCAGACACCACGGGAGGCTTGGCAGGGCTGGGGCCAGGGCTCCAGGCACCGCTGTGCTCAGAGGAATAGCGGTAGCAGCACGTGTGTCAGAGACTGGGAGTGAAATCAGGGGAGCAGATGAGAAAAATGCAAAAACTCACCACCTTAAAACATTTTCAGATCTTGAAAATCAGCTGATTTCTTCCACATAGTCAAAGATGTTACAGTAAGGCTGTAACTCAGAGCCTCGTTTCAAGCCTACATATATACTGTGTGTATATTATATAATAAATATAGTATGTGTGCATAATCTGCTAGAAAAATCTCTTGGAAACAAATTCCCTTGGGAGAACATGCCAGTCTTTCCCCCAAAATTTGCCACATCTGGGTTCCCAACACAGGATCAGAACGAACGAGCCAGCAACCGCAATGTCTCTGATTTCATCTCTAATCAGATGCTTCCCAGGGAAGCCCTGCAGGGATTTAAGCAAACCCTGTTCCTGAGCCTTTCCTTAAAGTAATGTCAAACCATTCTGTAACCATCAGCATCTTTTGTGAACAGATCTTGGGAGGGAAAAATAAATTAATTATCCCAAAGAGGACTTGTAAGAAATAATCCCCGTATCTGTAAAAGGTTTGTGTTTCTGAGATTGAAACTGTTTATCACCACAGCAAGGTTCATCAAGTATTTCACTGAAGAAATTAATTAGTTGCCTGCAGAAAGAATATAGACAGAGATTTCTCTTTTAAACTGAAGCAAAATCTTCTCCGTCCAAATACCTCAGTAAAATACAGTCAAGGCACAACACAGACTCAGCTCTGTCTGGTGCTGTACAACCTTCAGTGAGAAATTAAAATAATTCTTCTCAGAAAGTTGATGATCAGAAACAATCTCATACAGAAGCAACACTTTTACACGTGGAAGGAACACTTACACATGGAATTTTAAAGCAACTTAGATGCTGTCAGGCAATCCTTACTTTTTCTGCACACCCCCAATCAAAACCTATTTTCCCAACAAAGTGGAGGGCATCTAGACATGTCTCCATGGACCACATTGACTTGGGGGCCCTAAAACAAGGCCTGGTGGTGTATCAGAGAAGGATGTCATGGAGATGCGATAGGTGCTGTCATCACAGGTCCTTGCTGCAGACAGCTCAGCCTTTGGCTCGGGGAAATAGATCACAAAAAGGAAGCACAGTAAGCGTAGCTGGAGGGAGAGAGGCTGCAGCCACAGTTCTCCTAGGGTTTGCAACTCCAGTTACTTGTGGATGTCTGTAAAGGGACCTTCCCTGAATATCTGGACTCCTCCAAGAAAAGCAACTAAAAACATAAATCAACATAGAATGTATGTTGGATTTATTTCCTCCCTTTATCCCCATTACCTCCTTTACACTAGGCTAAATTTCAAATGCAACTAACAGGTGTCCATGGATCCCTCGGCTTGGTGAGCATCCAAACGTATCTGTTTCAGAAATTTAAACAAAGTTCAGAGGCCACCTCCCCAAACTGCCCTCTGCATTTTGAGATTTTGAGCAAGCCAGTTAACTTTTTCCAATCCCTTTTTCACATATGCAACATTTGTGTAATTCCTAGCTCCCTCCCTTCAATCTACATTATGCAACCATACCCCCCCCAGATCACCTCCACCACCTATACTGGTGCACCACCATTCAAAACGTAGCTCAGAGAACTAATATCAGAGCTCCCCTGCCTCCTCCTGAACCAGGAGGGAAAAGCACAGGCTGGCTCCCAAACATAAAATATTTCATTATTTATAATAAAAAATGGGTTTTGTTTTCCCACCTTGCCCATCCTCTGAGCTTGCTGCACACCTTGCAATGCAACACGTGGGCAGAAGCAGCAGAAGAGAAGAGTTTGCCTGGAGCCACACCTGGACAAGCAGCACAGAAGCAGGAACCCTACAAATAGTTTCATCTGCAGCTGCCAAAACCAGCGAGCCTTGGTGTTTAGGTTAAAGGCAATGCTCACAGTAATTTACTCCGCAGTGATTACATCTACACCGGGAGCTTTCTGGTGCACTCATGCTGGGCTGCCAGCATCAAACCCAGACCTTCTGCATTTGCACAACCCCAACCTGCAAGCCCAGCATGCTGGGGCCACCAGCACCCAGGAGCTTGTATGGACCAAGGGTGCCCACCAAGCATGCCCCAAACCCTGCCTGTGTCCTGCTTGTGAGCATCCCCCGGGGACCCGCAGGGGGCAGTGAGGCAGAGCATCCTCTGGGATGCAGGATGTGCCCTGCTTCAAGGACAACACAGCTCAGGAGCGTGCAATAGTGGTGGCTCTTTTTCCTTGTTTAAAGCAAGGCAGCTGGGGACAGAACGGGTCATCTTTGTTCGCCATGATGGACAGGCTCACGATTGTTCGCAGCAACTGCACGGGCTGGAAGCGTGGGCTGGGTGACATTCCCAGCATAGGAACCAAATTCTGTGCATGAATTTGCTCAAGTTCCTTAAATCCACAGCATCCAGGCTGCCTTGTCTCTGTGTGCTGCATGGGCACACTGCTCTTCCAGGCTCAGAAATGCCTAAATGTCCCAGCAAGAAATGAGCAAAACCGGGAACAGATCAAATTTATGCAATGTGTATTAATGTAAGCAATTTAATTAAATGTATGCAAAGCCTGTAACACTGGTCCTGTCCATTTTTACAACACATTAGAAAAATCACATCCATGCTCAGCAAGCCCATCACTATCTCAGTCTGCTTTCTCAAGAGCACATCAGCTTCACCGTGGTGCCAACCAACCACACCTTGCCCGAGCAGTGCGGATGGAAAAACAGCTGTAACAAAACTCACTTTGCTCAGGACTTTCAGATGAACATGAAAAACTAGCCTAAAAACACAGCTCAAACATCCCAAGCAACAAGGGCACCCGAGCTGCCTGGCGCCTGTCCGAGCTAATTCGCTGCTCCCTGCGCTGCATCCAAGATTCTCACTCTGCGTTCTTGCCTCTGCGGTAACTAAAATAAATAAAGAAATACATCAAAACCTAGCGTTTATTTTAACTTAGCAGGTCAGCAGAGATGGAAAAAAAATAAAAGAGAAGGAAGCTCCATTTCAGTAGTGTCACTGGAAATAAATCAAACCAAATCTTTAAGGCCTGATCCAAAGAAAACTTGGACTTTGAGCCATGCCAAGTTCTCCAAACAAATGGATGGTATTCTGGATGAAATGCAGATGCCTGTTATGCCTGCTGGTTTAAGAACAGCTTGAAAAAAAATAAAAATCCTTCTTGTATACCTCAGAACTAAGTGTGTGGGAAGATCTGCTCATCCCTTTCACCGAGTAAGTTGGTACCTTCAGCCCTGTTAGACGCCCAATGGAAAATCCTGCAATCAAATCCGGGTTTAAAACAGGGACACACATGAAAGCTTTTTTTCCTACAAAAGCAGGGGAAAGGCCAATAAATTCAAATTTCACCCCGGGCTTTCTTTAATGCCCTTTGAATTTTCTATTTCATTTTATTTGCTTCCCATTGGGCTTTCTAATTAGAAGCCTCTGAATTCATCAGGAGAGATTTGCCGTGCCGATCCCCTTTGCATTGCTGTCGGTATCAGCTCAAACTCACCAGCACGGTGCAGAGGGCTGCGTTCCCCTGCCTGGAATGGGTAGGGCGAGTCTGGTTTGGGGAGGAGGCTACTCTCTTTCCTTCTGGTTTTGTGTTTTGTTTTGATTTTTTTTTTTTCTTTTTTGGCTTGGGAATAGATGCACCATGTGCAACAACCTGATTAATGCGTGTCTGGATGGAAAGCAGTGCTTTGGGTTGAACACTGACTGAAACACGCCAGACAGAAGGGCGAGGAAGCAGGGAACATGCACATTAGCTGTGCGTGAGGTTAGCACAGCACAGCAGGACCTGGTGTTTGCTCTGCATGCAGACACCCTTTCCTCTAACAATTTTATTCTATAACAAAGAGGGACAGTGCAACGTGAAGGGTGCATAGAAGCTCGTGCACAGCAGCTGACATGAAATAGCCTCCATCAGCAGCCAACCCTATCCCACCCACCTCGTGTCCACCAAGCTCCTCCTCCTGTTGAGACCATTAAAAACAACCCAGGAAACGAATGCATGAGAAAGCTTTGCTGCGAAGCTGCAGGTTGTTCAAAACGTTCCTGACGCAAATCCCCAAGAGGAAGGACAAGGCAGGCCAGCTGCCCTGCTGCTACCTCGCTTCCGAGCACTTCCCATGCTACTGCCAGAGCCTCCGCAAGCACCAGCCCAGCCTCTGCGACAACACCAGCCCTTCCACCTCCTATTCCACTGCTCCTCCATCACCTCCTTCCCGGTCACCTCCAGCCCAGCACAGCGGTGCACACAGATCCAAAACAACGTCCTGTTTGCTTGTTTAACTTTTACTTACTTATCACTGTGCAAAGCCAGCTACCACAAAGTCAGTGTGCTGAGACACACCCAAATAAATAGATGAAGTCTATCCGTTGAACTGAAATATTATTTCTAGGCTGAAAACTAGAAAAGTTTTAATGTGTCACTGATAATTGAAGGTTTTACAGTGGGATATCTGCCCAGCACAAAGTGAGGTATCTTGGAAGCCAAATAAAAAGAATCCTTCTGCAAACCCACCTTTAAGAACCAAGCAGGGGCTGTGAAGAAACATCAGAGTCATTCTCAGGAGGTGGATTAAGCGACGTCATCAGACATTAGTGGGAATTGGCATCCCAAACTGGGGTTAAATTCAGCTGTAGCAGGGACAATCCACCCCCTGACCAGCAGAAACAACTGAAGTATCCTTAACGTGAAAAATACGATTTTCTACTGAGCTACCTCTGATATCTAAAAGCTACCCAACATCTCTGTTTCAATTTCTCATGGTTTTAACTGTTAAAACACAATTTTATTTCTGTAAAGATACTGCACACTCAAAAGCCACAGAACTTAACTGTGGTTAAATAATTTTAAGACCAGCCTTGTCATTCACATGACTACAGGCCTTTCCTTTGCTACCACTTATCAAACAGATATCTTCTTTCTTTACTCCTAATGTTCAAATTACACTTCTAAAATGAGGAAAGCAATATATTTACCTGAAAAACCCAGAGCCACAAGCTTCTTGAAACAATTTTTCTTATTCAGAAGAAGCAGCCAAAGAGAACTGAGTGAGGTCTGAATATCAAATCAAGCATAACACAAACAAAGGAAAAAGGAAAAGGAAAAAGAAAAACACAGTGCTGGCCAGGAGCACTCTGGCTTGTGTTACACACAAGGCCAGCATGAGAGAAAACACGCCGGGCGTCGAAATTCAGAGCAAATCCCAGTGACCCACCCGATATGGTCTCCTGGCTTCCTCAGCTCAGGGATTTCAGGCTCCAAAGAAGCCTTTGAACAGCCCTCCAGGGGCAATAGGATGTAAAAACTGTCCAGGAAGACAGCTGGGAAACATGGCAAGAGAACGACGCGGGCACTTTCAGGAGGGCTCATTTCCATCAGATAAATAGGGAATATCAAAGGAGGCATCGGAGGGCCTGGTTCGGCCTCCGAGTGATCGGAGGCTGGGGGAGCACAGTTGGGGAGTTACAACACACACACACAGTGCACCAAAAAGAGCAGGAAGGAGTAAAATCAACACTGCAAAACATTTTGGGGAGGAGATTCGTGATTGTGGCACTGCAGCAGCTGAGCTCCACACTGAGTGTTGGTCTCGGGGTGGGAACCCCTCAAGGCAGGCCAGGAGGGGCAATCCCATCTTGGGTCTGGGGATTTTTTTCTGGTGGCCATCAGGAAGTGCTGTTTGGAGGCGAACAAAGGGCTGCGCTGCCCTCACCCCAGGGGAGCTCCCCACAGCTCTGCTGTCTTTGATGGAGCAGATGGGCAGCACCAGCACCCAACGGGCCTCGGGTGATCTGCTCCAAGGAGGCCATCTGTGCTGCCTCCCAAAACGCACCTCCGAGCACGTCAGAGCTGCACTGAGATACTGTGGGGAGCGTAGGGGGAAAAGGACAAAAAGAGAGGAAGATCACGGCACAGGTCTGTGGGAAACTCCTGTCTGAAAAGGCAGCTGAGGGCATGGAAATAGAAGATCAGGAGAAGAAACCAGGCAGCACAGAGCAGCCTCTCTGCTTATTGCGAGGGACAGATTGGAGCAGCCAGACAAAGAGCTAATGATGGTGTTTGCAGGATTAATTAACACTCCTGTTATCAGAGCACCAGAGATCCCAGGCAGGATAGCTCCTATGACAAAATGTTCCCAAGAAGTTTGCTAGCTCAGAAATACTCCTGGTGGGAAGAGACAGATGGGACCACGTGCTCAAACACCAGTGAGAGGCACCCTGAGATCGTGATCTCCAGAGCCCTGATGACACGATACAGGGAGGGCAAACCCAGCCCTCTGCTGCCAAGAATCCACCTCCTGCTCAAAGCAGGGAGATCTGGCTGAGCAGAAGCAATCCCACTAATTAGGGTAATCACTGCACTCATTTTATGTGTCCCATGAGATGTCTCTGCTGCGGAACCTGCTGAAGTCTGGTTCTCAACAAATCTGCTCCTGGTTCTTGATGCTCGAAGGACCTGCCCCGAAGCATCCCTCTTCTCCGCTCACCCCCTGTCCCAGCTGCTCCACAAAGGATCAGACCTGTGCTTCAGGAGCACGTGTGCACCAGATTACCCAAAGAGCAGGAGATGCACTGCAGAACCTAAAGCAAAGCTTTCGTGTCCGTGGCACAAGCAGTAAAGGAGGTCTGCAACGTTCTGATGATGAGGAGGAATTTCTGAACCACCTACACAGACTGAAGACAAAATTTCCTGAAAATAGTCACTAATTTTACAATAAATATTGTGATCTATGAATCAGCAACACACGTCTGCCTGGAAAATGGGTAAAGAGCAAGAGATTTCTTGGTAGAGGATAAAATCAATCTTGTGGCAGTATGTGATCCATGCAGTTTACTCCTTTGATTACAGATGCAGTAAATTAACTGTTCCTAGAAAAGAAAAACTATTCAGGCCCTACTCAGACAAACAAAAAAAAAAAAAAAAAAGAGAGAATTATCTGTCTTGCAGTATCATCAGACAGAGAAAGTATATGGCCATACCTAATTTAGATATCTAACAGCCTGCTGGAGTTTATATCTCCTGCCTCCCCACAGAACTATTTTCAATGTAATGAACTGCGTGATAAAGAGCATCTGATGGAGCTGCGAAACTGGCCGTGTGAATTCCGATGTACCAGCAAAACACCCATAATATGGATGGGGAAATTTAATGAGATGAGTAAGCAGCATTGTAGAGGTGTTTCCCATCCTGACTGCTCAAAATTTTCTACAACACAGCCTTCAATGGAGAAATGCTGAGTTTCACAAATAAAACACTAATCCCAATTTAATTCTGATTTAACTTAGCTAGCTTTAAAAAAAAAAAAAAAAAAAAAAAAAAAAAAAAAGTTATTAGGATGAAATTTAGCCTACTATTCCTCCAGGCTATTTCCTATTTGCAGCAATTTTGTACCCTGAACAAAGATTGAAAACTATGCAGGAACAGGCAAAGGTGCTAAATTCCTAAGTAAAAACCCTGCTTAGTTTAATAGCTTTCTAGTGATAATAAGAGGGAAGAAATAAAAAATTTAGGTTGAAGAAACAGTATTTTAAAAGCAGAACAAACATCACTCAGTTGTTTTCCGAAGTTAGCATCAGCTCATAAAGGTCTTAATCCTGGCCTGTGACAGCGGCAAGAAGAGCTGTCATTAACTTCGAGGGGAGCAAGAACTGAACAGTACCTCCAAAACTGCTCTCAGAAGGTCCTGTGAGCGTGTGTGTGCTTCTGAACGCAACTCTCTGAGGCCAAGAACTTCAACGGGGAGCTGAGAGCGCCCAGGGCGTGCTCCTCTTGATGGGAATAAATGGAAGTGGCACGCGTGTGATGCTGTATGCAAAAAGCGATCTGCAAAGGCACTGGGGACTGCCAGCGTGGAAATTCAAGGCAGGGTCTGAGCAAGAAGGTGGTGCTGAGAGTTCGGTGTCAATGCAGCAGCAGACAGCAGTGCCTTCGTCCCACGCTGCGTCTAGAGCCACAGCTGTACACTCTGCCACCATGAAGCTTGCAAAGAACAGCACCAAATAGCTTTAATCAAGGGGAAAACAAAGTGACAGCTTAACTACGATGCAAAATCAATTTTAACAGCTCTATAGGGACTCGCGCTGCACGCACAATGCAGGTATTCTGTAAGTTGTCATGGCCTAATAAAAAGATTAGGAGAATCCATGTTTTTTTTCTGGGCTTTTAGTCTCCTGCTCTGCAATCCCCAGCTGGTAACACCAGTGAGGTATTTATTTACTCAAAATAAGCCGAAAGCAAAAGCATTTTCCTGACAAATCCTTAATCCCCCCTCATTCCCCTGCAGACACAAGCCAGCCGTAGCATCCCTGTCAAACAGGGCAAGGCTCCAAAGCGTCTCTGCAATGAAAGTGAAGGGTTTGGGTGTCGGGAGCCGCGGCGGGCGCAGCGTCACAGCTGTCACTTCAGCAGGGTGCCCCCATGTGTCCCAGCAGGGCCCGTGCCACGCGCAGCGCTCCCAGCAGCAGTGCATCTTCACCTTCCAGGGCCCAGGTCAGCATCACCAGCTCGGCACGGCCTAGCCCTGACGCCAAGCACCAGGACGGGCTCCTGGGCCCGCGCGTTGTGTCAGAGTCACACCAGAGCACGGCAAGAAGACGGCAGTGCTGCTCGAGCAGCCTCTCTCCCAGGGAGAGTCACAAAACTGCAGCCAAGCAGCTTTCAGCAGCTCTGACCAGAGGCACAAAGAGAAAATGATCGCGCCGTGTTTACTCCAGGCCACGTTAAACCCATGGAATTAAATTAAATCAATAAAAGTCAGAAGACGCAGCATCCAGTGCAGCAAATACTGCTGATAAGCCTGTCCTGGCTCCAGGCGGCCTCTGACACAACGTGCCTGGGCCCCTTCCTGCTAGCACACACCTTGACTCTGGTTTTAAATCGTTTGCAGCAGTGGTGATGCTGCCACGCTGCCATCCTGCAGCGCGTGGCCTGGGGCGCAGCTCAGGTAGGGAGCGCAGGCACCCACCCCCTCCGTAACAAACAGGAAACCACACAACCAGGACCAAAGCAGAACCGGCAGAGGAAAATAAAAACTAGAAAAACCCAGTGGCTCAGATTTTTTCCATTTGTTTCCCAAGAACTGAGCGCTTCACATGGTGAGGGTTTTTTTTTTTTTCCCCTCTCATTGTTACAGTTTTGGGTTTTGTTTGAGAAAGATCATGGTTGTTTCCTCTTCTCACCAAGGAACAAAAATCTTGCTCATTTGTTTGGCAAGTCTGGCGTTCATTAATATCTGGGAATATTTTCCTTGCTCGATGCCATTAAGGCATCTAGTTCTGTTGGCTGCAACGATTTGGAGGAGGGCAGACTGTGCTCTCCGAGGCTGGTTTGTCTGACATCAGATATCCGAAATCCAGAGGTCCCAGCCAGCCCCTGCAGAAGCAGAGGGCCCCTCCCCAGGGGGAGGTGGGCTCACCCCAGCACCTCCTGCTTCTCTTCGCCAGCTCTGTCGGGCATTTTGAACAGGTGCCCAAATCCCAGACCATGCAATTAGGTGAAATTAATTCCTTTTGCAAGTTAAAAAATGTATTAAGAATTGCATGAGAACTGTTAAACTACAAAGAGGATATTAATTAAGCCCTGGCACTGCAGAAAAACCCTGCAGGACGTTCCTTGGTTTGCAGCACCTTCTCCTGCACCTTGCAGAAACATCTACCAGCTATAGCCAAGGAGACCAGGGATGCATCTTCGTGCTCCTCATTCCCAAACCCCAGGCTGCTTTTGGGCCCCTGCCTATACCACATTTAGGCTTGCTCTCCTCCTGCTTATGCTTCCATGAAGTTTTGCAGGAGCCCCAAGAGCAGAGGAGGAAACCTGGAGCCTGCTAGGCTCCATCTCCCTTACCCCACAGGGCACTAAATAAAGGACCACTTATAAGCCACTGCTCTAAGGTTATCCCAAACTACAACAACAATAAAACATGTTTTTCCATACATTAGGACATCCAACCTTGCAACGGATGCACTCCATGTATGCCCTGAAGATGCCCCACTTGCTGCACAGCCCCTACGCCCTCCACAAGGCTGCAGAGCCCCCAGCAATATTCTGGCCAAACGCAGCCCAACGAGAGCAATTTGGGGGCAGGGAACATGCAGCACCTCCCACTCCCCATAAAAGCCTGAAGTGGCTCTGCCACTCATATTTTTATCTCATACAGAGTGAAGGAAGTCCTATCTACCCACCCACCTGGGTGCCTTTGAAAATGCTCCTCTTCCTCCTGCTGCTGCCCCCAGGAGCCCTTCCCGAGGGCAGCTATGCTGGGCCACCACCACACAGTGTCACACGAGCAACGCCGTGCTCACGTTGCTCTCCGCTTGCTTTTGTTGCTTGCAGGTTTCACACCCACTTGCACATTTGGTCTGCTGAATAGGAAGGAAGGACTGAAATCATGCCCAGACACAAACCCATCCAGGGAGGGGAGAAAACAAGCAGCCACTATTCCTCATCTGGAAAATTTTCTTTCTCTGCTGGATAGGTTTTCAAGTCCACAAGTTTGAGCTGTGGAGTAATTTTGCAGTTTTGGTGTGTATCTTAAACAAGGAAATAGCTTGCTCTCAAAGACCCTGCTTTATTCAAATGAACTGGGGCTGTGATAAACAGCGTTTTCTTGAAAAGCAACACATTGCACAGGGCAGCAGAATCCAAGCTGAAAGTGGCTGAACAGTGCACAACCTCAGACCACCTTGTCGGGATTTACAACATTTTTTCCTGCACATTTTTTTTTTCCCAGCTGCTGCATAGCATTTCTAAACAGGAATCCTCAGCTCACGAGTTCGAAGGAATCTTGAAAACCAGCCACGCTCTGTAATCTCGTAGATCATTGTCAGAAAAGTGTGTGCGCAGAGCAAATAGCACGTCTCTCCTCCAAAGAGCGTTCAGTCCAAAACCAGCATCACCAGCCTGCCCCGGCCAGCAGGGCTGGAATCCTCTGCATCACAGCTCTGCAGAGCGGCCAGACCACACTGGTGAGCCTGGCTGTGAGGCACCGGGAGCCAGAGCCACGCGCGTGGAATGCACACGGGTTACGGGACGGGGAAGCGCTGGCTCTGCCCGACCCTCCATGGTGGCTCGGTGACTTTGTGGTTTCAGATTCTTTCGGTTTGCTTTTCCCACGCAGCACCAGAGAAGCTTGGTGTAAGGGGCTCTCCGGGAGCTCAGGAGGGGCCCTGAAGTACGTGGAGACTTACCATAAAATGTCACAAGTCAGAAGGAGACGAGAAGAATGAAGCGGGTGTTGAAAACAGTCTTCAGCAGATAGGAGAAGGAAGCCCTTCTGCTGTCCGTTTTATTATTATTATTTACAGCTTGGGAATAAACCACACCAACTTTCCAAATGACATCAACATCAGGAGCCTCACGGGGCCTGCAGGCAGGCAGCCACTGCAACCAAACGGTGAAGTCAAGCACCACAAGCGGGCTGACAGCTCTGTAAAACCCTGTTTGGGATCTCAGTAGGAAAATATGAACTTTTTTGGCCTTCTGCAGTACAATAGCGCCCGTATGCCAGAAACACAGCGCAAACACTGCCTGCCCTGGGGAGCACCAAACCAAGGAGGCAGCACCCACGGAGGACATCTGGGTGCCCCAAGTGATGCTGTGACAGAGGAGAGACTCAGGATGGACCACAGACCCCTGATTTCCCACCTGCCTCTATCTTCATTGCTCTCTAACTCCATCTTCCAGTGCAAGCATGCCTGGCTGATGCAGCATTTCACGTGGGACTTGAGCTAGGCCTCTTCAGACTTAAATTTTTGGAGAGGGGACCAGGGCTGCCCCCTCACACCCTGGTGACAGGCAGCTTGTTTACTCAATCACACACGGAGCCCATGGCTGCGGAGAGGTTTCTATTCCAAGCAGGCAGACAGCAATTAAACGGCCTGACCCACACAGCCTCAATTACAGCAGGGCTGCACAGCGCTCTGTTTACCCGGCCGGCCAACCAGCAATTACAGATCCTTCCACCAAGCCCTCAAACCAGCAAACTTCTTCCAAAAAATATTTTATTTGCTTGTGAAAATAAAAAGAGCACGTTCTGTTACTATCTCAGTTTGTTTATTAAAAGCCCGTCGCCAGGTTTAGGGCAACTTTCTCAATATTTTGACCAGGCTCCGTTACACTACCTGCTCTTACTTAATTTTAACCTTCCTGAGCGTTTTGCTCCTATCGAACTGGGCTCTGATCCTGGCTGAGAGCAGGGGTTAAACCTCGCAGGGCAGCCCGGGAGGAGATGGAGATGCTGCGGGATATGGGGAATGCTCCTGGCTTGGTGTCTGGGGCCACGGGGATCACGGCAGGGGCTGAACTTGTTTTCTGAAGCTACAGGTGGCTTGAGGTCAAACGTTGCCCCTTCTGTGACCACTGCCATAAACCAGAGCACTCACGCCAGCTGGGGTGGGGAGTATAGATGTATTTTTGGCTCATATATGCTTTCCTCAATGTTTATCCATAAAAAGAATGGTCTTTAGGGCTCAAGGCACTTGTCAGCCAGTTGGCTGACAGCTGCAAGGAGCACCTTACCGGGGGGGCCTTTGATTCAAAGTTGCACACGTGCCCCAGAATGGGCTGAGAAGCTGCATTCTTGCAGAGCCAAGCACCCGAGTGCATTATCTAGACCCACACCAGTGCAGTGCTATCAGCTTTGCAGGAGCATTGCAGGCTGGCAAGCGCTGTGCTGGCACTGCAGGTGACAAACCCAGAGCGCTGGGGACACCAGGAGAGTCACTCCACGGGCTCCAAACAGTGGTCAGCTGCCCCATGGCAGGCAGTTAACGACTGAACGACACAGGCACCCCGTGTTTGACGTGCATTTCTCCACTCTGAGCTGAAATGTAACACGTTGACATTTCTGAGCAGAGAAGTTGCTACCAAAATTGCTGATAACATTGAACCAAGAAACGCTATAGCATTTGCCAGCCAAATGCATTATTTCTGCTTAAAAAAATAAGTGTCAAAATTAAGCCCATTTAGCCGTCAGCTGCAAAGCCTCCATTAAGCCTCAATATTTCTTCACCATAGCAGGCAGAAAGCCAGAAAGATCAACAGCTCTCGGCCAGGCAGGCAGACACACCAACAGCTCGGTGTCAAACAACTCGCCTGCGAGGGGGCAGATGCAGAGACCACAAGTCCAGTGCAGCACCACAGCCTCCAGCCTGCACCGGGGCGTTAAAAACCGTGCAGAAAGGCATGGGGGCAAGCCCAAGGAATGGGAAGTGATGGCGAAAGGGCCCTCCCTTCCCTGGAAGGATGTCTTTTTCGCCTAAAAAATATGCTTGCATTGAGCATTGCCTGCCTAGCAGCTTGTTGCTGGGCAAGCTGTGCAGATGGTAACTCCAGCTAAATGCTGTCACTTTGAAATCTTTTTGCTCAGAAATAGGCTGTTGCTGCAGAGCCAGGGTAGGGCACCTCACTGTCATCACTCGTCCTCAGAGCCATGCAAGAGAAGTCCTCCCAGCCCCAGGATCCTTCATCGGGGAGGACGATGCTCACCCATCCCTTGTGATATCAACAGGTGCAAAGTGTAATTATTGCTCCTACTTTTATTAAAGGAAGGTGATGGGACCAAGTGTTGTAATTACACCGCATTCCAGAGCAAAACTCTCAAACAATGCAGCTTTCAGCGATGCTGTCAGAGGGTTTGGTGCTATTAGCATAGAGCAGCATAGAAGAATTTTATCTCTCCCCTATCGGTGTCAGAGTGTCCTGTCAGATACGCATGGGTATCATCAAAGAAATCAGAGGGTGAAAATGCAGAGCAGACAGGGGTCTGACTGACACTCAGAGGGGACATCAGAAAGATGGATGGAGTAAAACGTGATGGTTTCTAAACAAATCTACTCAGCTGTGTGCTGCTAGTGCCCTTTTGCTGCACCCCCCCACACAAATGCATTCACGAATGCACTGCCACAAAACTAACTGCACAATGACTCAGTGCCAAAAGGAAAAAAGAAAAGCGCCTTTTATTTGTGGCATCTCACATCAATGGCTACTTTATATTAAAATCAAGGCACATGCTTTCCAAACTTAAAAGCTGCAACGGGGGAAAAAGAAAAAAAAAAAAATTGAAAGAAAGAAAGAAAAAGTCATCCTCCTCTACCATTAACACTTTTACGGCCATTCCTTGGGGTTGCCCAGAGGGCTCTGCTGGACCAGCTGCAGCCTACGGCAGGCAGGGAGGGGCTCGGCTTTGCCAGCTCAGCTGCCCGTAGAGCAGCAAGCTGTGACAGGGTTTTGGCTGCTCAGCTTGCACGACATCAGGTGAAGTCCTCTCACACACAGTCCCCCCAAACAGGGAGGAAGGAATGCACGTCAGATGCTCACCGGGTGCCGTCACTAGAATTTGTCTTCCTTGAGATTCTTGTACCAAAAGCATCAGGAGCAGCCTCCAGAGGCCACGTGTCCAGGGAACCATCTGATGAGCCGTCAGCCGGAATGCACCTCGAGGCTGGAGGCAGACAAATCTCCAGCTCTCAGCCTCCCACGGGAGATGGAGGCACTTGAGAACCTAATTTCTGGAATAAAGCACCCCAAGTGCCTTGAAGCAATCCACAGCAGAGAGTTCATTTTACCCTGGCGTAATGTTTTCAGGTCATGTTTTTTTTTCCACCACTTTTGTGATGCAAATAAATACCCCCTCTCTTGTAGGACGGGGATATAGGTTCAGCCTGTGCTATGTATTTTGTATTTCTGGGAGCTATTTTGATGGAGGCAGAGATCCTGTGCTTTTGTGGGATCCCCTGTGTGGCATGGGGGATGTGCTGGCTGCTTGGTGCTTTCTTCCCATGGGTTACAGAGTCGAAAGATATCATTGTAATGGCAAGAAAGGCAACAGGAATACATGGATAATAATAGCAATAATCATAAAATCTTGCCTTAAATTTTGATCCCCTTGCTTAATCTCTGAGCCTTGTTCTACAGGATTGCAGGACAGACCAAGCAGGCAGGATATCCAAAGGCACTGATAGAACTTCGTCTGACCAGAGCCCAAACTTGCCCAGCCTGCAGCCAGACCTTGCAGAAATTACAGCAAACTTTGTCCTTCAACGCAAAATTCCCTGTATGAGGGAGACTAGCATCAGTCCCGCTCCACCCCACATATCTGGCACCGCCCTAGAGCAGACCAAGAGGGACAACTCACCACCGCTTTGCCTTCCTTCTGCCTTCAGGGCATTCAGCATCACCACAGAACGCTGACGGCAGAGCACTTCTGAGAAGATGGCTTTAATTAATTCGTGCTGGCGAGCAGTTCCAAGGCTGCAGAACCATCACAGCTCAGGTACCAACCCAAAGAGTGCAACACCAAGGCTCAAAAAGTAGGGAGCTTGGCGCTAAAAGTCATCAGCTTTATAAATAAGTAACCTATCCCTACATCCCTTCTGTTCCATGATCTGTTTGTTTACTTATTAACATTTAAGCAGAAGCTTCCGCCCCACTTTGTGTGCAATTAGGAGAGCTGAGAACTCAACTTGAAGCCAATCCACAGGAGAAGAAAATTTCCCTGCACGCTGCTTTGCTATATGTATTTTAAGGTGCTGAGGAAACATTTTTAAATCTCCTGCTCTCACCAAACAGCACATTTCCAGACAGCGCCTGCAATCTGTTTGATAATTGTCCTACCGAAAGCCCAGCCATTAAAATCCCAGCAGACAGACAGCAGATCTTTGCTAAACTGTGGCAGTGAGCCTAAAGCAAAGCAACAAACTCACCAAGACACCGAACTTCTGAACCAAAGCAGCCAACAGACCATATTCTGTACTCTTTTTGCAAGACAAAATTCATGGCAACTGCATTATTTTAAAATTGTCACATTATGATACTGAATGAGAGTTCTACTGAAAAAGCGTTGATAACAGCTTAGCATCTTAAATATCTCAAGAAAACCACTGGGCTTGAAAGTAATTTTGGTCCACACTGGCCGAAGGACTGATGCTGGGAGGAAGGAATAAATTCACATCTGGGGAGCGAGGGTCTCACTATGTAGGGTGACAGCTTCTAAGAAGACAGAGAGAAAATTCAACTGTAATTAGAGAGTAGTAAGGAGGAAGGACGGCTCACAGCCTCCACACCTGCATCAGGTCGTACATGGCATCATAAATGGTATTTATGCACAGAACTTGTCCCAAAGGATTATAATCATGATCTTTATCACAAAAATCCCTATCAGCAAGCAGCAAGCAAGCAGTGAGCGCAGTGCACTCACTGGTAACATTCTCCAGGTCCCAAAGCTGCAAGGTGTCAGCATGAAAAGCAACCACCAACGTAAGGGTAACGGCGGTGTGGCAGAAAGGATGGGGAGAGGAGGGAAAAGTCCCCCCACTGCTGGGGAAACCCACAGGACTTTGAGGTGGGCTGCAGGATGGTACCATCCACGGCCACACAAACAAATTCACCACCTGGCACTCACCATGGGCAACAACTCTGAAGTTTTCCAGAGACAGGCACGTCGTGATAAGCCACCATTATGCAAATCCAATTTTAATAAACAGAAAGGAAACTGGGAGATGTCCTACCTGCCCCACAGCAAACAGCAGCATGGGGGACCCCCCCCAGCAGACCGGAGCAGCACTCAGGGCTGTGTTACACACAGGTGTGAGCAGGTTCTGCACCTCCCATGCACGAGGCCCCACTTGGTTCCATTAGCAGTCACAAATAAAAATTTCACACAGAAATATTTCCCAGAAGGTCAGCCCTCTGACTTCTGATTCCCCCGCCGATAAGGATTTATTACACAGTCAAGAATTCGAAGACCTTCGCCTTCAGAACATAATTTACTTGAAAGCATTTTTTTGCAATAAACACCCCGTAATTTTCCCCAGCTCTCGCCAACGTGCGAGGTGAGCTGCTCAATAAAGCATGCGAGGAGAGGAAGAACGTGGTGTGTGATGTGCCAGCAGCTACAGGAAAAGGGCTGCAGCCCCAGGCAGGCACTGGAGGATGATCCACGGCAGGGGGGGTGGAACTAGATGATCTCTGAGGTCCCTTCCAACCCAAGCCATTCTATGATTTATGATTCGATGATGGGGATGTGTTAAAGCACACTCTGTTCCTCCTGCCATCCTCGTGCCATATCCCACTAGCTCTCAGGCTCCTCCTAAGGGAAGGGCTGCTTCCATGCAGCAGTCTCTCCCCCCAGAGGATGGGGCAGATGCAATGAGGCAATTTTAAAGAACCAAGTTTCCTCTTCCATTTCTAACTGGACTTTCTGCACAGCATTAAAAAAGCGGAGGTTCAAGTAGTGAAATGACACCCGGTGATCTCACAACCCACTGCCATCCACAGCAGGGTAAAAGTGACACTGACCCTTTCCTTCTGGTACCCACTAGATATAAATCTCAAATCTGCTTATTTCCCTCTTGAAAACACATGTTATATTGGGTCCATTCTGTTTGGAAGTGGAAGAAGGGAAGGCTTACTGCATCGTTTGCCTCCGTGCTCCAGCCTTGGGGTGCCCAGCTCAGAGACTGGAAAGCATCCAGGTGCTGTTTAAGGTCTGAAAACACCAAATCCAGATCAACATCCCTGCTGCAACCCGCTGTGACTCCCAGGGCAGGTCCATCTTACAACCGACAGCCTGTGCAGGAACCATTTGAAGATCTCTGCTCAACTCTTAAGGAAGAGACCCAGCACTGCAGTGAGCACACGCGGTTCTTCCCGCTTGCCTCACCTGGCACCACGATCCCCCTCCAGTACACATGCAGCAAACAGATCTGAAAATAACTCAGTCGAAGCGTATGTGCTTGGAAGGCAGCTGCAAAGTAATTATCACTAAGCCAGAGAAATTAGAAGTGAAAAAGGAAAAAAGTACCAGATCTGCTTTTGTTTTTAACACAGCTGGAGGTCTGAGTAGGACCCAAACAGCCGCGTCTCCCTGAAAGGTGCTCGGCCCAACACCTGCAGGCGAGAAAGGAGAGGAAAGCAGAGGCAAGGGCTGGCAGTGTCACTGCAGGATGACACCCCAGCCCTGACCCGCAAGCTGGGTGTCACCAGCAGTCCCCAGTCCCTCTGCAGATGAGAAAGCCCTGAGCTCCTTGTGGGTGCAAAGCAGCCCCACACCCCCAGCCCAGCCAGCCACGCAGACCCTGACCCTCTGCTCTTCCATCCACCCGGCACCAGCATTTTTCACAGCTCAGGAGCAAAACGTGGCTGTGCCAAGATGCGAACAAACGGGAAAAGGGCATCCAGAGCAACCTCTCTTGCCTGATTTTTCCCTCCCCACACAGATGCAACATATCCTTTTTTTTTTTTTTTTTTTTTTGGTGCACATCTCAGGGCCTGAGAACTCAGGATGGCCTTGCTGAAGCAGAACACTGAGAGCACCTCTCCTCTTTGGGATGGCAACCAGCATTTGCTCCAGCCTGCAATCTAACGGCTAATAGCCTCCAGCCAGCGCTCAGGCGGTGAGTGTCCCAAAACCAGAGCATCACTGCCAGTGACGGAAACTCACCCCCCAGCCAGGGATGGAGCAGCACGAGGAAAACGTGCACAAAGAGGTGCAGAACGATCAGTGTCAAACCTGTCAAGGCTTTGTTGGGAACATTACAGACGCTGCTAAAAGCTCTACGGTATTCCTCCGGCTGGAGCTTTGTGGCTGCTCATCTTTAACAGGAGCTGCTGCACAAAGGCTTAATTGTGCAGATCTGCCTGCAAACCCAAACAGCGACGTTACAGGTGGCTTCAGGCTGACAGGCATCACCCATCCCTTTCTGAGCGTCCCAGGGGACTGTCTGGGTGCCACGTCTCACTGCGAGGAGCAGGGCACGGAGCCGAGCACTTGAGCATCCTGACGATGCCTCAGCACTGGCGTGCCAATGTCAGGTATTTAATCTAAACCAGGAGAAAAAAACTTTTTTTTTTTTTTTTTCCCCCAAGTTGCCTTTCTGAATCCACCCAGCTCTTTCAAACGTTAAGAGAAAATAGGAACCAGCATGTCAGAACTCACAAGACCCTATTCCCATAAGTCACTTAATAGTGACAAACTCACCCTCCTGGTAGCATGGAAGCAACTGCAATTGCCCGTTCAAAAATGTGTAAGAAGAAAAAAATGACTGCTCAATAAAGCATTAAGGCTTCCACTTCACCTGTCCCTCTTATTCCCTTTTATCTTTAGCTGGGGAGAGTTTTTATTGAGAAACATCTGATACTCTCATCTCACTGGGGAAGGAGAGGGGAGAAAATGTAAGCTTGGGGTCTGGGGCTGCTTTCATAGCCACTGCTGCTGAACCCCTCTTCTTTTGTTTTTCCTTCTCAAACAAGGAGGAAGAAAAAGGAGGAACAAAACAGAAAGCATGCCTCCTGTTTCTGACAGCAGCTCTTCTCTACTTGAGAAAACAGGGGCTAAGCTGAACGGAGTGGCTTAGCTGCAAACGAAGGAAAGACTGCAAAAGGAAGGAAAAGAATAAAAATATAATTATGCCCATAAATGCAGACTGCAGATGGCAAAATACTTACCAAGGGGAAAAAGTGCCAAATCCCCTCACTACTACCCCTCACTATCTCCAGGGCCAGCCAGGCCAGCAGTATTTCACCATAACCAGCTCGTCCCAGGGCACGGGTGCAGGGGGAGGCAGGACAGCAAGCTGTTGGCAGAGATCCTGCACTGAGCTTTGATTTTGGATCCAAAACAGCCAGCTTTGGGTATGTAAGAGGCAACTGCAAACCCCAGCTTAGCGTAGCTACACTGACTCACGCCAGTGAAGTCAGCGTGCCCAGATTTTATCTAGATATAAAAATTAAAAAAGGCCATCCTGAGTGAGACCAATTCACTGCTTAAGAGAAAACAGATTTATATATAGGTGCGTGCACGCACAGACCTGTGTACACGCATGCACGCTCACCCTAAGGAAACCACCTCCTCTGTTCCCTCTGCCCATCTGCACACGTTGCCTGAACTTTTCCGCCAGCATTTTAACGGCAAGCGGCAGGGTGACCGTCCCCTCCCTTCTGGGAAAATATTCCATCCCTTTACGTCAGCTGACGAGAGGAGGACAGCTTCATCTCCTCATTCCTCCTTACCACAGCTCGGGAATTTGAAGCAACACTTTTTCTCCTCTGCATCCATATGCTTCAAATAACTGCAGACAGTTACAGCAACCCCTACCAGACGTTTACAAAAGCTAACCAAATTTTGCTTGCTGAACTGTTATTGGTTTTAATTCTTTTCATCCCATTCTAAGTTGAGGTCTGATTTATTGCCTGTTGCTTCTTCATCTCTCTGCTGTTGCTGCCTTTCAAGTGTTTCTTCCCTTTTTAACGAATGTGTTTGGATTTTTTTTTTCCTAGTTCCATTATTTTATATTTTTCCAGTTTGAAACATCCTTCTGTTTGTTACTCATATTGTTAGGTTTCTGTGATTCATTATATTATTTTTCTGCCATTATTGCTGTTTGTAATACTTCCTAGCTTTGTCTCATTTAGAACTTAAACTAATGTGCCATGTATCCTTTCTTTCAGCCTATTAATGATGCTACTAAATACTTCACTAATTAAATTACTTAGCATTCAAATTTGGATGCTAGCTACAATACAAAGTTCCTCCTGTGACAAAATTTAAACCCTGCCCCTGTTGCACACACCACTGCTTCTCCCCAAGTATTTAACAATTCTTTCCCTTCCTGTGCATTAATTTTGGAATGTAACAAATAAAAGAAAGCTAAAGACAAGATTAGGATGGCCAAAATGTTGTTGTGTTCAATTTTCTTCCTCCTTGAATAAAACCCAGCATCCTGTGCAGTGTCTGGGTTGAGGCTTGATGCTCGTTTGTTGCTGGATCCGTACTGGGAATACCTTAAGGACTATTGGAATGAGGAATATCTAAGGAAATATAGCCTTTAAGCAGTTAAAGATTTTATCAGATCTTGTTCAGTGACAGCCTGTATCCCCAGTTCAGCTCCATCTCCTTAAACCGAGCTGTGAGGAGGGGATGTCTGGAGATGGCCCGAGAGACTGGCTCATGGCTCCCTCTGCCCCTCCAGCAGGCAAGGACATTGCTGTCAACCAAAAGCAAACACTCTTGAGACCTCCAGAACTCCAAGTGCACCATTTCTGGGGAATTCTGGATAACTCGAAGGTTGCTGGAGCTCTGAGTGTTGTCTATGGTGGAACATCGACCTGCGTGGAGGAATAAAATGGCATTTCCAGGAGGGACTGGCATGGAGCTGCTCACACGGGACAGCTACGGGGTAAGGTTTGCAAGAAGCAGCTGGAAAGCTGGAGGCATTCACTGAACACACAGACATGAGTAGGGACAGGAGCACAAATTAAGACCTGAACAGTCCACATCAGTCAACTTGTATCATTTGTGAGCACAGGGAGAAGAAGTAAACAACACCAGAGGTAAACAAAAGGATGTGTATCAGGTCATTTATCCAACACATGATAACTTGTTCAGCCCCTTGCTTGGCACAACAGAGAGCTGGAGGACCCAAACATTATTACAGGGTTACACATGTGTGCAGTTGACACAAACCTCCCCAAAGCAACATGAACTGGCTGCCTTCATCCCGCTCACCAGGCAGCCCTGGCAAATTTATTCGGCTTTCAAAGCAATGCAGAGTCTCTGCCTAAAATCCTCCAAAACTTGTGTCAGAGAAACAAAGGTCCTGCATCTATTCAGTTTTTCTAGCTGAACGGATGTGCCCTGAGAATTAACCTAAATAACGCATGCTGATGGGCCCAAAGCGGTTTTGTGCTACACAAGGCAGCCTTGCTGATGCACTGCAAGGATGGGATTGACGCAGAGGATGGGATTCCCCAAACCCCTGCAAAATGCTCCTGCAGGCACTCCCACCCCTATCAGCTAACTGATACATAACCCCATTTCTGCTCATTGCATGATAATTACCAACTGCACCAGAGCACTTCAGCCCAGCGTGCAGCCATTGAACGTCTCCTAAGAGAAAACAGTGCAATACAACGGAGAGGTGCTAAAAATCACAGAATCATAGAATCGTTTGAGTTGGAAGGGACATTTGAAGGCCATCCAGTCCAACTCCCCTGCAGCGACAGGGACACCTGGGCCAGCTGGGTCAGGCTGCTCAGAGCCCTGTGTTTGATCCCAAGCTCACTCCACGGTGCAGGCAGCTGGCTGCTGCTGGAGCTGCCCGAGCAGGGAAGAGCAAAAGCAACAAAATCACAGCAGCCCCCCAAGTGATGATGCACGGAGGCTTGGGTCACAGCACTGCATGGCTGGAACAGGAGCAGGGAGAAGGACAGGGAAAAGAAGAAAAAGAGGTGTCACCCCCTCCAAAGGTAACTAGTCACCACCTCCTTGCAGGTGAGGTCTGTCAGAGCTCTCTGCCGCAGATTATCGCTTGTTATCCTCACAGGTTTATCTGCTGGCACTGAATTACTCTTTTTTTTTTTCCCTCAAATAATTTGGATTTATAAGTCTTTGTGAAAAACCTTCTGTGAGTTCAAAATAACCTAGAGTGCCAAGCAGCCAGAGATAAATTATTCATGACGGGGCTGACTTCACAGGTGTGATATATATAACTGCACAATTTCACATATGTATCTTGGAGCAGTTGCTGTATAAATATAGTGAAATGCTTACAACATGAGACAGAAAAAATGGAATACAGCAATTCTGTTGTAAATGACAGAGAGAAAAATCTCCCCACCAGCCTTGCAGTACAAATCACGTTTATGGTCTCCAGAAATTTTAGCTCCTGACACTTCCCTTCAGCCACATGGACTCGATGCAGACTCCAGACTCACCTCTCAGTTAGTCTTGTCCGCCTTGCGTGCTCCCCGAAGCCAGTCTGATGTTATTGTGCTTCTTCTCCGTGCTTACTCACATGGAAACAAAACTGATGTTATTCTAGCAATACTACTTCTACTGACATATTAGAAATAAAATAAAAACTGTGCAAAATTACCCTAGCCAGTTGCTGAAAAAAGATTGCAAACAGGATCTTCATGCAAGTGAACTTTCCCACTTAAAAAGCACCTTACAAAGTTATTTCAAGAAGTGCAGTTAAACAGCAAAGCCTCATAAAAGCCACAGATTCAGCACGGTAAATGCATTTCTTCAGCACAAAGGGCAAGGACTGCAGGAGCGGTTTGTAACGCTCCAAGAGAGTTCTAGACTATGTGCAGACCTCGCAATTTTTATAGAAAACCACTTTAAACTGTTTTTTCCTTCTAATATGGTGCCAGAATGACAGTCTTAGAAACTTCCCAACTTGAGGAATCTTAATCCCGTCACCACAGCAAAGACTGGAAACTCTCAGCCAGGTCCCAAGCAGGCTTTCACTCCAAAACTGTGAAACACGCAGCAGAAGCTGTCAGCATTTCTTTGGGATCAAACCTATTTAGTCTGAGTTTACAAGGATGGGGGGTTTTCCCTTATGGTCCCAAGGTGGTACCAAGGGTGCCTCCCTCCAGCACCCAAGGGAGGACCTGGGCTCTTCTCCGCACCTCGCACACCCCTAGCTCTGCAGGACAGTGCATGGTCCCCTCGCCACCAGGGCAGCCAAAAAGCCAAAAACCCATAAAAGCTTAGTGGGCAGCTCTGCTGACAGCACGGAGCAGCAGCTCCCATAGGTGCAGCACGCTGCCAGTGCAGAGGCAAAGGGCGTAACAGCAATAAGCATTTCGTTAGTGAAGCCAATTTTAAAATTTTATATGCACAGAAGAGGTAACATTTATCCAGAAAGCACATTAGCAGCATAAATTCAATTATAATTTGAACAGGAAAGCCTGTTTATATACCTTTCAGAGCAATTTTTTATAAAACCCCTGAAGCTGGAAGCTGAAGCAGATCGTTGAGCTTTCAGTGAAGGAAAGCTCTGATTTGGCATTTTTTTTCCCTCAAAATGAGCAGTATTTAATCACTCAGTCCAAATGGGGTCCTATTTCTTTCTCCTGAGCCAGAGTCGCTCAGAATGGGTCGCACTGATGCAGGTGCCACCTAAATCATAGAATCACAGCATGGTTGGAGTGGAAGAGACCTTACAGACCATTTAGGTCCGACCCACCTGCTGGGGGCTGGCTGCCACCCCGCAGATCAGGATGCCCAGGGCCCACCCAGCCTGGCCTGGAGCACCCCCAGCTGCTCTGGGCAGCCTGGGCCAGGGCCTCACCGCCTCTCCCCCTTGTCCTGTTCCTGTCTGCCCGTGTCACAAGTAGCTCTCCTCCTGCTTGTGAGCCCCCTTCAGGCACTGGAAGGCCGCAGTGAGGTCTCCCCGGAGCCTTCTCTTCTCCAGGCTGAACACCCCCAGTTATCAGGGAGATGAACAGGAATCGAGGGTTGGCACAACCCAACCTCAGGATGCAGCTTCATGCCACAGAGATGAGGATCTTGGTCAGGTCACCGCATTGAAACATCTCAACAGGTAGCACTCACTCAGCATAGGCTCACTCTCCTGGCTCAGAGTCGCTTGAAATTTTTGGTGATTTTATTTGTGCCCAGCACAGCAATCCTCCTCTTGTTCATCCCCTCCCTATCAGCACAACCTCAGCTCGCTCACCGCGCAGCAGCCACCATCCTGCCCTTGTGCTCAGATCCACCAGAAATTACTGCAGAAACACAGCCTGCGGTTTCTCTCCTTTCGTTTATACATTTCTTGCAGCCAAAGGGTGGTCATGGCTTTGATCCTTCAGTCTGCCCCAAACGTGTCCACATCTGGTTTGGGATCTGCTCTCCTCCTTTGAAGATCTCCATCCAACCTTGCAGACGATCCCAGCTTTGCTGAAGCTCCCCCATGCACCCACCCTGCACTGGGAGCAAAGCCAGCATGGGCCGGAGGCTGGCAGCGCACGGCCTCAGAGGGCGCCTGAAGCTCAGCACGGCTCCCAGCCTGCCCCTGCACCATCAGGTGGGTGCAGACGAGCAGATTGAATTAGGTAGGCAAACAGAAAGGCTGCAGGAGACTTATCACTAAATACAATTACCTCCACTTGAAAAAACAAACCACTGCCAAGTCTGCAGTTGCTAGCACAGAAATCTGTCTTGAATACAAACATAAAAAGCAGTAAGGATCTGGATGATTAACATCTAGCAGCACATTTCTCAGAGTCCTCCTCAGCAACGGATGTTCCCAGTTCTACAGGAGCACAGAGCTCAGCCTCCCCTCTCCGAACACGCAGGAAGGTGCTGCTGCTGCCCTCTTTTTGAAGGAACATTACAGTTGTCATTACATGCTCCAAAGAAAGAGCAAGCCAAGAGAATGCCTGACTCCATGCAGGCACCACAGCAAGCAAGGGGTCATTTTTAAAATCAGGATAGACAGACCCAGCAAGCATTGAAGCAAAGGGACACAACACAGTGCAGCAAACCTAATCACTAACAGCATGCTTCATTTTTTTTTCTTTTAGTATTGAAACAATTTTGATGTCAATATTTTGTTTTGGCTTTTGATTTTATTAAAATGTTGCAATAATAAGCTATGTTTCCAGTAAGAGAGGAAATTAATGAGTCAGACCCTGGACAAGAGCAGAAAAATCTGAGGCTACTTCTGCTACGGGAACAATCCACCCAGGCACTGAGCACCCTCAGCGTGGCACAGCAGGTGGGCACCCACGGGGCAGGGAGCCCAGAGCCTGCAGGCAGGTGCCAGCGCAGAGCCAGCGGGTGCTAATTAGGCACCAGCCTCGTCATGCTGTGGAGCAGCACCCAAGCAGAGGGCTGCACAGGGCACAAAGCCCACGGGCACAGCGCATCCACGCAGGATACACGGGTCTGGATGTGGGGTCCCATGCTCAAACCCTGCCCACACAGCGGTCCAGAACCCAGGGCTTGCTGCTGGTTTGGTGCAAATGCATGGAGACCTTTCTGCCCTCAGACAGCTGAGCATCCCTATAGCCAAACACAAAAATAAAGAACAGAGATCCACTGCCTGGGCCGAGTGCAAGTATTTATGCTTCCACTTCCCCCCACCAACCCCACCTCAAACTGCTGCTCCTCTACACTGAGTGGGTTTTGTGCTGAAAAAGGCTAGCTTGAAATTGCTCGCTAACAGAAGAATAAACTCCCCATTCCCAAAGAAATAAAGAGTGCTGAACAGCAAATACAACAACAATCTCTCATTAATTAAAAGCAGCGCAGCCTCTACAAAAATTGCAGACAGATGGATAAACAAAAACAATGAAGGAAGGACAGCAGTGATAATTGTCAAACACTTGAAGGGGAAAGGAGGAAATAGATGCACAGTTTGCTTTTAGAGGAGAGGAGCAATGGATGGAGCCAGACTTGGGGATGGGCAGGATGTGCCTCCTGCCTGATCTGGGCACTCGTGGGCACCAGGTGCATTGGAAACCCTAAAAATCAGCTAAGGAGCAAGATTTCCACTAACAAAGGGACAATTTGTATTCCGAATATTACGAATTAACACATCTCACTTAAGAAATCCATTGGTGCTGTATACAAGGAGGGAGGCACAAGAGACAAGCACTGGGGACAAACCCTGAGCAGGAAACTCCCTCTAATAACCCAGAGCAAAAGCAGCACCTGCAAGAGCACCAGAGGGTGGGAATACCGACGTGTGCTTGCCTTGAGGAAAGCAGAGAGCAATGCTGATGCTGGTCCCCATGGGAAGAGCACAACCAGAGGTGTCTGGCACACCATGGGAGGGCCCCAGGGCACAAGCAGAGAGCTGGAAGCAACAGATAAAAAGGATAAAAAGGACATGGATGGCTCTGGGATGGGTGGACCACAGGTCGCGGGGACATATAGCACAGATCTGATTTTATGGGCGGGAGAGCCCTGGGCCAGCTTTAACAACGTGAGAGGATGGGCAGTGGGAAAACTGGGCGGGAGTCAGGTCCATGACCAGGATAAGCTGGAAAATCAGAAGGAACTTTCCTCAGTGCAAAAGGCTTCAGAGGGTCAAAACTGGAGGCAGCAATTTTTAAACCCCAAATACCTAATTCACTCTTTTCCAACCTTTGTTTTAACCTACTTGAGTAGCAGGGAGAGAAAACCTGAATCCTACATCTGCCAGAGCCTTTGGAGCCCAGGATTCAATTTGCTGTCATCAGGAATGAAGGAAGGAAAGAAAATTAAAAAAAAAAAAAAAAAGTCAGAAACAAGGCAAACCAGAACAACCCCAGGGAAATGCAGGGGCAGGATGGCAAGGTAAAGCTATGCAACCACAGCCAACAAACCTGGAACAGATCTGTGGGATCAGCCCCTGCCTGCTCCTGGTCATCTTTTCCCAGTGGGAATAGTTACACTGCATCCCTGGGCATGCAGGCAAGGTGAAGGCATGGAGAAAAGCACCAAGAAAACATCTCTGCATTCCCTCTGGAAAGCACAGCAGCAAGATTAGGGAGTCAGCCCAAAGGGCAAGGGATGAATGGAGCTAGCTGTGGGGCAGACAGCAGTCAGCTGGAGGCCTGCATCCCTCCGTTAGTGCTGCCGGAGCCTCTTAAATGAGGCAGAAACTGAGGCACAGGGGGCTGCCTGGCTGTCCTTCCCCTCTGCAAATATCCCTCAGCTGTGCTCTGCCCCAGCAAAATCAAGTCCTTGCCATGTTTTGGTGACTCTGCTTGGCCAAAGTGCACAGAACCAACCCAAACCTATGCCTGCCTCTTCTGAGCCCGTACAGCAGGAGGGTGGTGAGTCCTGGTCACAAACACAGGCACCTGCCATGAGTGCCTGCTCCAAAGCTGGAGGGACGAGGGGAAATCTTGCAGCAGAAACATCAGCCACCCATGGCTTGCTCTGCCCCTCTGGGATGCTGCTCACCAGCTCTCCTCCAGTCCAGGGCTCATCCCCATACTTTGAGCAAGCACCTAAAGCTTGTGACGGTAATTTCATTTAAAATACGGCAAATTCTTGATGATACCATTCAAAGAAAATTCACAGCAGTTGGTTATTTCAATGCAGTTAAATGTAAGAAAAAAAATGGGATTTCTGCAAACAGGTATTCTGTTTTCATTAAAGACTCTGGGTGTTTTAAAGAAGCATCAAATTTGGGCTCTGAGCATAAAACTAGCTCATGGCCCTCACGTGACTCCACGTGCCCTCAAGAGACAGCTGGCTTTAGGAGATGTGCAGCTCTCCTTGGCTTTGCTGTGGCTGCCCAAAGCCTGGCTAATCCTCCAGGCTGTCGCTGCCATCCCGATAGGTCCGTAACCACCAGGCTCCTGATTCCTCCCTCCTAGCAGCCAGGACCTTGTGCTGATGCTAACATCCATCCACAGAGGGAGAAACCAAAACTGTGCTCCTCTTCTCCTTAGTCCAGAGTCGATTAGAAATGCTAAGGCAGGTAAGGACCCCCACCATCACCTTCCTTTGATCATACCCATGTGGACGCATGCAGCCTTTGCTCACCCTTCCTCCATGCACCCCACAACAGACAGCACCCAACATGGGAGGATAAAGGACGTTTTAATATTTGCGCGTTTAATAGTTATTGCTCTTGGCTTTTCTTTCAGTGCTTAATGGACAGACCTGCATTCCTCAATGTGTTGTGACTTACTCCCTAGAGGTAACCACAATTATTTTAATTTAAGCTTTTCCATACCTTCTAACCATAAAATACTTTGTAAAACAGTGCAAAGAAGTTCTAAAGCATCTCTGGCAAAAGCTACCAAGCTTTATATAAGCTATCCCACTGCTGCCTTGCAAGAAGCAGTTCCGTGTCCTGCTCCTCATCCTACCACATCCTCCCAACTGCTTGTGCTGAGAGATGCTCACGGCAGTCTCCAGCTCTGCCCACCCTCTACTCCATCCCATGCTCCTCATGGGAGATAAAGCCCCACAGCACAGACTTCCCACCCTGTCTCTCCCAGCCCCGAGCAGCCTTTTTATGCTTGTTTTTCTGGCTTCATTTAAGGGCTCAACTGAAAGGCTCCATCCACTGCTCAGTTTTGTTTAGATTTCTGATTTTTCACCTGGTCTCTTAAAGCTCCCTTACAGGGCTCACAGGACTGTAGGATTACTGGCTACACATGCATCTTCCCACCCCCACATCCCCCTTAACTTCCAAACCACTGACTCCATTTCTACCACATCAGCCAAGAACACAGCAGCCTAAAACATTATTTTCCTACAAACTTCACGGAAATAGAACAAGAGGCAGAACAGAGTGACCCCACCTGGATCCCCACTAAATGGAAGCATGAAATTTATTAGACAGCCAAGCCAAGAGAACAACACTTTACGTGCCCTTACCTGCAGGAAAGCCTTAAAGGGCATCATTAGGGGGTGCACGCCCCCAGCGACGCGCCCCCTCCCACGTGGGCTCTCTGATGTCTAATGGGGGCCAGTCAGAGCCCGTCCTGCAGAGCCAGGGCGCTCAGAATGGCTCCGTCCAAGGGCTCCGATGCCTAACAAGGGGCGGAGCTCACCCCAAAGCCTTCTGTAACTCAGTGAGAAAGCCTGCAGACCACAAGGCGTTGGAAGTGAGGCTGCTGCCATTCCTGAGGTCAGCAGATGTCTTGCCTGTTTTCCCTCCCCATTATTTACTCCTGCAAAATCATTTAATTGAGCGCAGTATTCGCTGTGAAATTGGTGAAAGGCATTGCGCAAGGCAGCGGTTTGCTGTGCATGTGGCCTGGGAACACCTCCACTGAATGAGCAGAGGGAATTGCTTCTGTGGGTGCCTTCATGTCACCTGAAATAAACTGGTATTTTCAAATCTCAGATGCTGATGTTGAAAACCTGCGTGTGGCTCAACATCAAGAGGAAAAGCTCTTCCCGGTGAGCATCCAATGCAAAATAACTGCATTTTACTGGTGCAAAGGTGATGCCAGGGCATCTGAAGCACAGCAGAACTTCTCCTCCCCATCACCAGCAGAGACACAACTACCATCAAGCTCACCGCCATTTCTATTGCTTGTGAGACTGAAAGGAGAAACACAAGAGGGTGAGAGAGCCCAGCACAGACAAGGGCTGGCACTTAGATGTCAAGCTCAGGGGTTGCAAATTCATTTTCCAAAAGCCTGGACGCCCATTCAGCCTCGCAGAGGTCACTGTCCTCCTCCTGACAGCTCAGTTTCCACTTAGAGAACGGATACAAACACACCTCCTGCCACCAAACCTGAACTTTGGTGTTGCAATTTTGGCACTAAATTCCAGCACTTCACTAATAAACTCAAAAGCCACTTTGCATAAAGAGGTGCCAAGTCAAAGGGGCAGACGTGGGGTTCCGACCAGCACAATATTCGGCAGGTTTCCATGGAAAAACGCGTTAACAAGTAGAGTAATATTAGGAGAGCAAAGGCATTGACACCACGGCCAGGCTGAATTCAGTCTCATGTGTGGCACAAGGAAATCAAAGTGTGTCTTAAGGGAAACAGTCCCAATGCTTTGAACATTTATAACAAGTTGCCATCAGTAACATTCTCAGGCACAGAAAGGTTTGCAAATAACCATGATCATCCTTCCCACGCAGAGATCCTTCCTTCTAAACACCCATCCACGGAGGGTGCGAGGCTGCAGCATCCTGGTGCCTCCTGCTCCTGGAGGACTCAGCACAAGCAACCAGTCCCCAGGATTTGCTCCCAGGAGCAAGCACATGCATCCGCATCCTTGGAACAGAACACCGGCTCGGCGCACAGCAGCACTGATACCATCACAAGTCGTTCTGCTCCCTGGACCTGCAGATCCTAAGGAATGACAAGAGTTATAAAACCTTCCTGCTTCTTTCCAGTCAAACTTGGGCTTTGCAGACCCCAGAGCACTGCTAGAAAGCAATAATTAGCAACGGATTTAGAGGGAAACATTTGGAATATTCACACTAAATCAGCCTGTGTCAGCAAACGGACAACATTTGAAAGGCTGGAAGTAATTCTGAGGCACTTGTAAGAGGAAGGCAAAGAAACTCAAAACTTGCTGACTCCCAAGTGTGATGTGGGCATCTGATTTTTTTTCCCTCCTATTTTTATAGGGAAAAGAGTAAAGAGTAAAAAAAAAAAAAAAAAAAAAAACCTTTTTTTTTTTGGTACTGACAGCACTTGGGTTGCAGAAGGGGGAAAAAACAGTAATAGAGAAGTGCAGGGCAAGCAAGTGGCCTTATGCTCAGATTTGGAGGAAAAATGGGCATTAATACTAAATACAACATGTCTTAAAATTGAGTTAAAAACCCTCAAATAGGCTCACAAAAACCTCAAAGGACTCCCCTGCACTTAGCACAGCACTGCGGAGCCCTTCTTCCCCCTGCTCTTCCCCACCTGAAATTGGGTTTCTTTTCTCATTCTTACGAAGTAATTGAAAGGATGTTGAGGCTTTGGCTTTAACCACAGCAGAGAAATGATGCATTCTGAAATCAGGAGGCAAAAAAAAAAAAAAAAAAGACAGGCTCCACTTTTCTCACTCTTCTGTCAGGTGAGATGAGTCATTCCTGCCATAAGACGTTAGGATAGAAGTCTTTTAAGGATTCGTAAAAACATAAAGCATGCATAAAGGGCTGTTAAGAGGAGAAGCTTGCAATTAACAAAGTTACTATATCACTAACACAGATCTGTGCTGAATCTGCTGGGGATTTTAAGCCATTTTCACAAATATAACATTCTATTTTAAGGCTAAAATTGAGCTCCTTAACAGGAGCTGGGAAAACTGCTTGGGAAGGCAGAGCAAAACCTTCAGATTCCTGAGCCAGATGGAGCCCCTTTGGCCCCGATCAATCACTGCCTGTTGTTATCCTTAAACGACCCCCAAAATAAAACACATTTTGGAAAACAAACACAAATTCTCTGCTAACTGCTCGCCTTCCCGCATTAACATCCTTCCCCCAGACTCCGTGTTTTTAGAAGGAACAGTGAACGTTACCAATAGCAACTGCAGAATGTCCCATCAGATTCAGATGCTGATTGTTCTATACTGAATTGATATGACATAATGCTAATGATTCCAGAAATTAAAATCCCTTTATTTCTCCAGCAACCGCGTGCTCTGCGCTGATTTCAATCACTGCTCCTCACAGGAGGCAATGACCCTGTGGTGCACCATCTGGACAGGAGCCGGGTCCTGCAAACATCTTTCTTTTTGCACCACAACACCGCTTTCTGTTTGTTTTAAAGCCAAGACGGGGTTCGGTTTCATCCCTTCTGCTCCGACTTGGGCGCCATTCAGCACGCTGCTTTTTGGCTGCAACCTTGAATCCTTGCCCTTACCGTAATGCACCTAATCTAAAAATAAGAAACTGCAAGGCTGGGCGAAGACACCGCTGTAAACAGGATTTAGGGACGTAGTAAGAAGGCGAGGTTCAAAGTAAGACCTGAGGGTGCTGGCTGAAACCATGGACCGCAGCCCCGCTCCTGGTTTCTGCTCCAAGTCAAGGGCTAAGTTCCAAATTCCATATACACACACATGTGTGTTAATATATATCTCTAAGTATATATCCATGTCTATGTTTTGTGTATGACCCACTGCATAAACTGCCAACTAGAAGTTAATTTTGCAGCTCCCAAAATGGTCTTAACTGTAGTCCTCTTCTGCACTCCTCCTGGCCATGATACATCTCCCCTTCTTCCTTTGCATTAGCATTGCAGATGAAACTGGATGCCTCGAGGCTCTGTTAATGCCAGCCTGAATGCGGCCCAGCCAGATCTAGCAAGGATTAAAAGCTGTTCTCTCCCCTTGGATGTGAAATGACCTTATTACGGGAAGAGTTTTGTGCCTGCACACCGCTGTGCTCTGCGCCGAGCCCATGTGAGACCCAGCAATGCAGAACCCCATGGGCAGAGCCAGGCTAACAGGGCTGGGGAAAGGAAAGAAAAGAAAAAAAGACTTAAAGGAGATAAGAGTTTATCCATCTCAATATTCTACAGAAATATTGCTGGCATAGTATGGTGCAGGGGGGTCAGGGAAGGACGCTGGAAGCAAACCCTCTGTAGATGCAGTTTTCCCAGGAAAGTTACATGTGCCACAGAACGTCCTGTGTTTCTTGCACCTGAACCATCAGCCAGCCCCACTGCAAAGCCCTAGCAGCCCTGCCAAGGTCAGAGAAAGAAAGTTATTATAGATTTCCCAGTGAACATTGCGACTAATTTGTAAGGAATATAAATATTTTCCCTAGGTTGCCATCTCAGGATTCAGCCAGTGGTCCTTCAAAATCCAAGTCCAAACACCTTTCATCATTATCATCAGTATTTTAAATGTAAAACCATATTATAGCATCTCCAGACCCCATCCCTGCCCACACCCATCAGGGCTGCCAGCAAGACCTCTGCTTCCAGAAGGCACCGACATGAAGAGGAGCAGCAGCTCGCGCAGCCCCTCGTCCACCACCCGTGGCACGGCTTTGGGTGACCCGATGCTGTTTTGACTAAATTAGCGTGCTTTCAGGAAAGGAGTTAATCCATTTTCTTTTACAAGAGGAGACAACCGCTCCTCTGTCAAACAGAGCTCTGTTTCAAATCGCTACACGAGCATTAATGCTAATCCCCCGGCTTCCCCGATGCTGCTCCAGGTTATCGCCAGCACAGAAGCGAGAAGCAGGGCTCAGGGATGGAGTGGTTTGGAGGGCAGCAGCGGGCATTGCTGCTTTCCAAGGGCTTGAAGCAGGGTGGCTGCTGCACAGCAGCTCGCAGAACACCCCGGATTAAAAGGTGTCGGGTCGCGGGCCAACGGGTGGCTGAGCAGCAGCATCTGCCTTGCACAAAGGGATTAAGCACAGCACAGAGATTAGGGCTTGTATTTTCCCCAATGGCCTCTGGTTTTGGATGGATTTTTGTTTAATTTTTTTTTTATATTATTATTACTACCCAAGTTTCTGACAGCTGAAGAAATCAGGCACTCACATGTCTTATTTCAGGCAAGAACAAGAACTGCAATGCTCAGAATTAAAAGCCATTTTTCAGCTATTAGTCCTACTTATTATAAGCCTTATTTTCCTGCATTAATTAGGCTAATTAACATTTTCTTACTGTGCATCAAAGACAGGCTGTGATGTCTCTTTACAAAAACCTTCAGCAGAACTAAGCCAACTCCCAGTGCCGCCACCCATCCCGCACCCACCCCGGGGTGCTCAGCCCTGCAGTGCATGCCTGTAACAAAGCTCTCCATTTCCTGGCCAGATGCAAATTTTTGCAAAATCGGCCTCGGAGCCACACTTTTCCCCCCAGCCCTGCAGCGCCTGCAGGAAGGATGCGCGCGGAGGAAGCGTGCGTCCGGCTGGCGCTCACGGCCGAGCTGTGCCCTGGTGCTGCTGGCAGAACGCATCTGCCCCGAGGCACGTGGCCGGGATGCTTCTCAGCCTTGCCACTCGTGCAGGGTCACAGCCGTTCCCACGGAGCAGATGCTTTCTTTTATTTCATCCCAAGATTTTAAGTGCTTTAAAAACAAAACAAAAAAACTTATCAAATCTTTGCTTTCTGCTGCAAGGCAAACTCAGGAAGTATTCATTTTTTGGTGTAGTAGAGAAGCTCACCCCCGCTTTCCAACATCCCAGCCTCACTCACGGTCCTGCCCTCGCCAGGAGCAGGAATTGCTCAGCGCTGGCCCCTCTTGACACTTGAACACAGCGTGCTTCTTTTCAGTCTGAAGAATTTGAATGAAACGGGCAATTCAGGCGAGCCTACGCACCGCAGTTCACTGTGAGTTCACTTCAATGCAGCCAAACTGCTCTACCTGTCACTGAGACCAAAGCAAAGCAAAGTGTGGCGTTCTGCAGGGGCTTTTTTGGCTTGGGCGTTGGGATGGGCTCTGCCCTGCAGCAGGGGATGGGGAAGCTCATTTCTTGTTCCTGTGGGGGAGGCTGGCAGGGAAACACAGCGCACTCCTGCACCAGGGGGCCCATGCAGGGCAGGCAGCACCCAGGGGTACACGGCGAGGGCAGGGGGGGCACTTAGCACTTTGCTGGCTGCAGGAGATGGCAGCAGATCCAGACTGGCACCCATCTGTGCCGCTGTGTCTCAGCAGCTGAGCCTCTACAAACCCTTCCAGCACGGAGCTGAAAGCTCCGTCCTGCAGCAGCGCCCTCCCTGGCGGAGGACCACCTGCTGGGCACGAGCTGAGTCTGGGATAAACCTCACAGACTGGGAAGGCAGTGCTCTACACCAGTGTGCATGATTACGTGGCATCCCATCCTGCAAAGACTTGGATAAAGATGAATACAGACACATAAATTTGTATATCTACACATTTCAGTGTTTCCTCTCCACCACAGGGCTTCCCTGCCAGGTGTTCACAGCAAGATGCTGAATTTGATAATTCCTCCCTACCAGGCTGACATTCCCTTCGGCCAGGGGTAAAATCCTGCAGGATCTCGCTGAACGGGGCACACAGAAAAGTGATGCCACCAGAAGAGATCAGATTACGACGCTGACGTTCAGATGTCTGCAGCGCTTTGCTGGAGATTTATCTGCATGTTGCAAGCTCAGCATTTTACCCAGAATATCCTGACATTATTTCCCTTAAAGGCCCAGTTCCTGGCATTCTGTGAGAGTTCTAGTTTCCTTTAACAGCAACCACCAGGAAAACAACTTGCAACCTAAATCCTTGTACAAGATAAAACCTTAAATGGATAAGCACCCTTAAATCTCAGGCTGTGCTATGCTGAAAACCTCATGGCTTTCAAACTATTTCCATGTTTTTTCTTATTCCATGCTAGCCAGACAGCTGTTGGGAAACAACCGTAAGATGCTGGGAACGGGGCGTTGGGAGGAGAGAAAACCTCAGCAATGCAAGCTGAAGTGGGAAGCACTGATTCATAAGTCTGAGTTCCGTGAGTACAATAATGCCTAACTGGAGGAATTTATTCCCCAACACCCTCCTAACACTGAGAAGGCTTCAACAAACTGCAGCAACCCAGGGCTGCACAGCCACAACACTGCTGGGCCCCATGGGGCATATTTTAAGAGAGGAAATTAATAGAACTAAAATGCAAATAATCATCTCCCGAACGACCTCCGGCAGCACGGCTTGTCTCAGCAGGCTCCCGCTTCCATTCCTGGGGAGCAAGGCAGCTGGGAATTTCCCTCCTGAGTGCTGCAGGTGAGGCTGGATCAGAGCAGGAATCCCTCCAAGTAAAGTTCCCTCTTGGTGTCCCTTGGCTCCAGCATCCCATTGTTTGGCCAGCACACACCCAAACTGAACCCAGCGGTGGTTTCTCAGGGCTCTGCATCTCTCCTCTCCTTGCTGGTTTTCAGTGTGGTGACCATTCTCCCACCCTCTCCCCTCCCCAGGATATCTCCCCACTCCTTTCACAGAACCACAGAATGGTTTAGGCTGGAAGGGACCTTAAAGACCACCTAATTCCAATCCCCCTGCCATGGACACAGCCCACTAGACCAGGCTGGCCTTGAGCACTTCCAGATGCCTCACTACTTTCAAACCCATCCTCTTTTTCAACAATTCCCCTCAACTTTGACACTTTTACCCAAAACACAGTAAATTATATAAGCCCAGAGAAACAGCCCCATGCTTGCCGGCACCAACATCTGGACTGAGCAAAAGATCCATATGAAAACAAATCAGTTGTGCTCTCATGTCCGTTAGGTTCTCTTCCATGAACACGTGGAGCAAAGAACTGTGGTTATTCCGTGTTGGTCTCCATTGGTGCTGCAGTTGTAAAACAAAGCAGATTGTTTCACTGGGAAGAAAAAGCACATGGGATGGCTTAACACGCAAGTACCCTCAGTGCACACACTCACTGTCCCTGCATCTCCAGTTTTACCAAAATAAAAGAAAAAGGATATATCATATAGCTACCAGACGGGTTGTAAGAGGTCCTGGATGACTATTTGTCAAAGACACCATGGGACAAACTCTGCACACTGGGTCATTTTTAATGGGCAAAGTTACTGAACTCACGTGTGCATGAGGACTGCTGGTCCCAGAAAGGAGTGTGACAACCTAACTGCTCTTTTTTT
>VXAV01005019.1:103021-128156 GCA_013399715.1 Alectura lathami | reverse complement strand
TTTTTTTTTTTTTTTTTTTTGAATCTGCTACTTTCAGTTTCTACTGCTTTGCTGCTGTCACTCCTGTTCCCATGGCTTACGCATGTGTGGTTTAAAGCCCTTTAACCACCACCAGTACCCCCAACAAGGCAACACTAGCAAGAAAAAATAACCGTGTCATGTCAGGTCACAAAAGATTTGATATTTGTACACATGCAGAAGCAATTTCAAACTCTACATTTTAGTGCATTTGTTGCATTTATAGTCACGTGGTCAATGCTTCCTAAATCTGCGTGCACCCCGGGAACTCACTTGGGAGCTGGCTCACCAAGCCCATGCAGCCCAGGTGGTTTCCCCACCACCAGACTCACTTTGGTACAGCCCAGCCCTTGAGCAAGCTTTCTGCTTGTGTTTTGCCAGATCCTGGCTTCTTTCCACTTTTATCCTCACGCCAGCATGTACCTACCTTCCTGCCTCACAGCCAACTGCTCCTAGAAATTGTACATATTACATGATGTTTAGACCTTCTGTAAAATGCAAACTCATCCAAGTGACAACTCCTTACGTTAGATATTCTGTTTCACAGCTTGCCGCAGCTACCAACAAAATATCATTTCTATTTCTTTTAAATGCTACCTCACAAAGCAGGATGGACTCAGAGCACACAAGATTCCACTTTCTGACAGTTCAGGATTTCCAGCAAGGGTCAAAACAACTTCCATGGACCATTTTCTACCAGACACCCCTTGTTATGCAGATAGCATGGGGCAAGACGGAGAGGCTGAGCACACCTGGCTAAGTGAGGGCTGGCACATCCCTGAGAGCCACCACACAGCACAGCATTGCTTTGGGAAACTAGGATTTTCCTATTGCAGCTCAAATACTAAGAAATTGCCTTTTCTCCCCATCTGGTCTCCAGGAGGGTTTTGACTCTTTGCCTGAAAACAAGTTATTTTAATTCTGAGAGTTCAGCATTACTGCATGCAGGACAGTCACCTCCTCGCCGCTGTGGTTTGGCTCCGTGCCCACAACATTCGATGCTTTGGTCACAGCCAGCCCAAGGTGCACTTCTAAGCTGCAAAAACGTACCGCTCGCAAGGGATGGGCGTTACAAGATGAAGTGACCCAGCACAGGCATCCAGAAGGGGAAGGACTCATGCCCAAGGACCAGCTGAAAGGGTCATGGTGTCACCTTGGAGCCCACGATAACCTGTTCCAGCAGCAGGGACAGGGCACAGAGAAAGTCCTCCCAGGCTGCTGGTGCCTGGGTTTGGGGCTGAGCAACAAAATGGGGCCTGCAAGGAGCTGCCCTTGCTTTGCACCTCCCTTGCAGACAGCGCTCTCAAGCTAACACCAAAAATACCCTTAAATCCAGCCCTGACAGTTGCTCTGGAAACAACACTGCAAGGCAGAGCTCCTGCTAAAGAGAAAGCAACAGGGAAAGCTTTATGCCACCCCGAGTCAACTGCTGAGGTCTCGCATAAACACCATCTGGAGCTCTCCTGCAGCCCTGCTGCCTCTATCTGCCTTCAGAGGCAGGATCCACCCAACATGCCCCACAGCAGCTGTGGATCCGGGCAGGCTTCCTGCGAGCCGCGAAGCCGAGCGCCTTCACCTGCAGAAACGCTGGCTGCACGCAGCACGCCACGAGCGGGAGGAAGCGCGAACAAATTAATTACTCGCCCAAGGCGACTTGGTATTTTTCTTAACTAGGTCAAATAAACTGTAGCAAGCCACTGTCTCCTTCTCCCCTTAAAAAAAAAAAAAAAAAAAACACCGAGTGTCAGGTTTAATGAAGTGAGCTTCCTTCCAAAAATAGTTGTGCAGGTTGAGACTGCAGCTTCCCCTATCATGTAAGACGCACAAAAAAAGAAGTCAGTGTTGAGCCTGCTGAGGTCTGACATGTACAGGACCGGCCTTCAGCGCTTCTGAACACCAGGAACGAACACTGCTTTGATGCATTAGCAGTGACACCTCAGGATTTTCACCTTTAGGCCACCAGCCCAGTGCCTGACACAGCTGAGGCTTCCCGTTGGCCACTCAGAGGGCTTCATCTGCCTCGATCCCCTGTATCGCTTACCCTGGCGCTAACTGGGAATGAACGCTGCTAAATCACAGAGGAATCCCTGGCTCTCCTTTGGCACAGAGCTCCACGGAAGTACAGCCACCAGCAGTGCCCAGCAATGGAGCCTTCAGCACCTGTGTCCACCTGGTGTGAGAGAGGCGACGGTCTGGCATTGTCACTGCAGATGGTGGCACCCCTTTCGTCCATCTTGTCAAACACAGTAAATCCTTCAAAGCCAAAAGATGGCCCCAGAGGTTTTATTCAGCAGCAAGACTCACGGCAGCAGTCAGACATGGCAAGAGCACCCCATCCCAAGCCTGACTAATTTTTGTGGAGCCATGCTAACGAACTGCACTCACCAACTCACAAATTCCCCACCAGGAACCTATAATCCCTTACAGACTTGTAATCCCTCTGAAATCTTACTCCCTTGTGTTATCACTGCCGGATTCTGCTCCAAAACCATGCAGCACCACCCAGGCAAATCATGGTCAGAGCCAAACACAGCTAACACACCTGGGCCACACGGTTCCTTCTGAAGAAGGCAGCACACGTCTCAAGGCCTATCAGCTACAGGTCTTCCTTAGGGCTGTCAGGCACCCCAGTAAAAACCAGCAGGCTGACTCTTTTTGCCACATCACCTGTAAGGGCACCTGCTTTTACCTATCGTTCCTGTCCCAGGAACCATGAAATGCAGCAGAAGACAGATGGCCAGGGGCTGTTCTCACTTTTTCAGCAGTTGCAGAGCTGGTTTTAGCCTCTAACCCAGCATGCACATCACTAATGTTTCTATAGGATATTTGAGGAGTGAAAAGAAATACCAAGAAAAAAAAAAAGTACCAGTACCAGTAATACAAAGTCAATTGATTTGTTGAGACAGTAATGCTGTGTTAAATCAAAACAGCGCATAGTTTGGCAGGGTAGTTAACAACAGAAATCAAAAACTGCTTATAATATCACTGGTGGCCTATAAAAATCCTCTCCAAACCTACTAGTCCCTTCCATTAGTGAAGCAGGTACGAGCATCCACCAGGCAGCTCATAGCAGGGTAGTGCTGGGGCTTCAGCTGCTGCATTTTGTCTCTGTGGAAGAGCCAGTCCCAAGAATTCCTGCAGTGCACTTTCTCATAGCTATTTCTGATTTACTCCCAGATCTTCAAAAACATTTTCATGTAACTGCTGGGGCTTCAAGCTTTTGGAAGGCCTCAAATCAAGTCACAGCTGTACACATGAAATTACTCTTTATTTCTGTTTTTAAAAAGGACAAAAGCTCCAAGGATCTAAAAATACTTTTCAAGTGAATACGATAAATCCTCCCTTCTGAAGACCATATCTCAACTTTGCTAATAGTTCCCGAACTACATCCACCTTCAGCTGTAATCAGAAAGATTTGTTAGAAAATTAAATGGGAACAAAAATAGAACTTCATGAAAAATTTCATCTTGCACTGAGCTACGGGACTCAATGCTGGAAAATGCTGCATGTTGCAAAGCAGTGAAAGTGGCCTTTGAATGAGCAGCTGCACTTCACATCTATGTTTAATTGAAAAACAGCTGGGCTGAAAAGTGGCTGCTTGTCAAGAGCTAATAACTACATTTCCTACTCATCTATGGAGTGCTCCATCACGGGGCAATCATACATGCATTTTATATATATATACACACATACTAAAAGTATGTCATGTATTGGTTTGCAAAATGGCATACTCCAAGGAGGAGTCTGTTCCCAAGGTACCTGGGCATCATCCCACCACCTTGCAAGGCCAGACAGGCAATAAACACCACAGCAGACAGGGAGAAATGAGAAGAAATGCTGTAAATGGAGTGGCAGCAGGGCAGAGGCGGGACAGCAGCAGCATTTCAGGCAAAGCCCAGTGCTGCCCACCTTGCAGGATGGGGAAACACCCCCGTTCTCTGCACTCTGCAGAGGGTTTCCTCCCTAACCCCCTCATTACCTTGTATTTCTCTGCTCTTAACAGCTTAAGCCTCTTATCTTCCACATGCTCCGGGTCTATGCAAATAGCGCTAATAAAAGCGAGGGATTCTCATTGCAGCGCAAATCTCTTCTCAGAGCACAGTGGTGGCCTTTTTTCTCTAAGCACCAGGAAACAGCCTGGGAAGACAAAGGAGCACGGCCTCCGAGGACAAAAAAATGCAAAGACCAGCCAGGATACAGCAAGCAGAGCCTTTATTCGCCTGCCCCAGGCCAGCAGCTCCATCCCTCAGGGTTCAAGTTCAGGCTCAGAGGAATTCCCAGAAGCCAGCTAAGCCCGCTGGCAACTTTTGAGCCAGCGTGTCCCTACTGCCACGATTTAATTTCCAAGTCTGAACACTAAAAATCAAGAAGCAGACTGTATTGTCTTGGTCTCCTTAGGCTCAAAGGATGAGCAGTGAAGGAATCCAGGTCTCTCCCTGCACTTGCTGCTGCCAGCTGTGCACTGCAGCTACAGCCTGTTGGCCAGCGCGATGCTCCCTGACTTCAGCACTGCATCTGCTTCCTGCGGCCTTTAACCTGTGCGCTACCTCCCCACCTTTGATCAAGCATCTGGCTGGGTTTAGGGACAATTTATGTGCTATGAGCGTATTCCTGTGCTTAGCAGATGGAGAATAAAGCAACGCCAGCCAGCAGACACTGGGAATCAAACTCTGAGTTCTGTTTGTGAGCCAGTGGATGAGACGTCTTTTCTCCGCATCCACTTCTCCAGTACAGGTGTTTCTCCTCTCTTCTCCCAACATTTCACAGCTTCTGCCCTGAAATTTGCCTCCCCTGAAGAGTAGCAATTCAGTATCACAGAATATCCCGAGCTGGATTTAGCAGAATAACCACTAACTTCAAGCCACCCCAGCTAGAAGGAGGTTTTACTCTGCATTTAGCAGAAGCAACACAAAGTAGGGGGATAAAATGTATAGCAAGTAGAGAAATAAAATCAGGACTCTACAAGCATCCATTTTTATCCTAAAGTTGCTTCAGTCGTGTAGAAATATTTAATTGCCAGCTAAAATTGCCCAGAAGGCACAAAATTGCCTTTTTCACAGGTTTTCAATGCACAAGGCTCTGCGGCAGGTCCAGGTCAGATGTGCACCACCTCTGCCCATCAATCAGCTTGCGATAATCAGATAACGACAGCCTACAAATAACCATCTAATCTGGTTTCCAGGAAAGTTTTGCACAGATTAAGAAGGACACAACAGCTCCTTGCCCACTAAAGAGGCCAGCATGGGTTTGGGAGCTGTGCCCCAGACCCTGAAGCTGCTCCTTCACCAGCTCGGGATGCTCCAGGCACTGCAAGCAGAGCCTGTGCGTGCAGAGCGCTTCAGACACGTTTGTAGAGGGTAACCTCATGCACACAGGTAGCTCTGGCAAGCTGTAACGCAAAGTATTTCCTCATCCTTTGTTCAGCTGCAGAAATCTCAAAATAAAACTCCTGGCAATCATAAGAGCTGCCCTTACCCTGCGACTTCGCTGCCTGCGACCAGTGGCATTGCTGAGACTGGTCAGGTTCGTGTGCAAGCCTGGCAAGCAATGACATTTTGTCACAAAATCACTTTGTAATTTCATTGAAAATAACAACATGCAGGCTGGTGTATCCAGAAGCTGTGAAGGCAGTTATATCAAAAAGAAACCTATATTGTGTAGCTCTTGTCTGCATTTGATGGTGGGACTTGCTGGTCTTTAAGGTCTTCTCCAACTGAAGTCATTTTCCCGTTCTGCCACTCCATTTCCCCCCTTCCCACAATGTCAGCAGGGCCAGGTGCCACCATGCTCACGTGCAGCCCCCCGGAGAAACCAGCCTCAGCCGCCGCACACCCCGCCTCAGACACGAACAGCATGGGCCTCCAACAGCCTGTTAGCACAAACTAGATCAGCACAGGTCACAGCGACGTTTCACAGTGTGCCTGCACGTATATTCATCGCTAGCTGGGTAACGCCAGCAAAGCCAAGCCCATGGCTAATCAGAAATGCTCTGTTTGAAAGCACTGAGCTGCCCCTCACACCACACCAGCCAGCATTTGCTCTCCCTCTTTTTTTTTTTTTTTTTTTTTTTTTAAACCTCCCTTTCTTTTTTTAAACCCTGCCACTCTTCAAAGAGAATTTTCCGCACTTTGGACACATGCTGTGTTTAAAGGCTTGTGAAGCCTTTTTAATTTGAAAAAGGCACCACCAAAAACAGAAACACTTGAAAGGAAAAGCACTCAGGAAATATTAATACGAAAGAGGTGGGAGCCATGTGTTCTCCTTTGAAAAGCTCTAATACCTCAAAGCCCAAACATACCTTGATAGACAACAGCAGCTCAGCCAGGATGTATGACATGACATTTCTGTTGGCCACAGGTCCTTTCTTCTTTCTTTCCAAATAACTGTGCACTGGTATGCAATGGTTTAAACTAAAGAGACTACTTACAATCCATACTTAATAAGAATGTCATGTTTGAATATTTGTAGCCTCCAAAATCATTTGTTCAAGGATGTATTTAATTATCTAAAAATTATAGGATAGGGGCTTGCATTTTCTAGCATATCATTAAATATTTTCTTTTTTGGAAGCTCCAAAGTCAGTGTACAGTGTAAGAGAAGCCAGGGCCAGCCTGTGGCCAGAGAAGCCCCTCGAGTGCTGGGACGTAAGTCTTTAAGTAAAAGTTTCTCAGAGACAATTTTTGAAGCTGATAAGTCAAAAGCATCCACCTCAAAGCATGGGGTGCAGCCATTTGTGCACTGCTGAAATATTTCTGAGCTAAAAATGCTGAATTAGCCTGGAATTAGGATAAATGGAAGACACCTTCAGGTTGATAGCCCAGGTTTTGAGTAGGGTAAAACCTCAACAACTACAGACAGCCAGGTCTTCTCCTCTGCACACATCCAAAACTTGTCACCTTTGCTGTCACCACAGGGCTGAGGGCTTCCCCCAGAACACAGGAGATGAGACCGAACCCAGCGCAAGACACCAAGACTGTAGGGCCCAGATACCAGTAAGGATGCTCCACACATAAGCACTGGCCTGCTTTGAGAAAGGGCTGGAGAAGGAGTAGAGGGAAAATGAAGGTCCAGGTATTCACAATGCTAGTCCAGTGAGCAGCAGGCCACCCAAAACTTAAATGCTTTTGCAGCTCAAGTATCTCCCTACTGCCTTTCTCGTGCATTTACACCCTGAAATGCTATTCCCAACACCATGTCAACAGCTTCTTAATATTGCTGAAACCACAAATTCACACCAGCTCATTTCTCAAATTTCTCCAGTGACCTTCTAGGCTAACACAAAGCACCTACCACCCCACGAGTCCCGCTCAAGAGGAACAATGAGGGATCCTCACCAGCACACTGCAGAGCACAGATTCCACATCTTGAGCTGCCCCAAAAAGCCACAAGCATTCACACTGCCATCAGGAAACGCGGCACGCCTTCTGCTTCCAAAATCACGCCACGCTCTTTGTATTGCATCCCATTAGCTCCGAGATAGTAAATAATGACAACACAGCACTGACACAACACTTTGTTCTTGGAGCACAAAACGCTTGTTAATGACATTTGAATGCATTTGTTTCAATTTTACAAGCAGGGAAACTGCATGGAGAGCTTTGGGTATTTCTTTTCCAGAAGTCCTACAGAGAGTGGAGTGGTGGGAAGCTGGTCCTTTATGCAGTCCTATGGTGTATTTAGGTACAGAAAAGCCAACAGCAGAGCCAGCAGCTCAGTCGAGGCTGGCTGGATGAGTTTCCCCTAAGTATTGTGCCAGGGTCCCACTTGCTCCATGAGGAAAAAGTAAAACCTTTGCTTTGTAAAAGTAAAGTAAAACTCTTGCACCAAGAGCCAAGCAGCATCCCCAGGCAATAGCAAGCTGCTAAACAATTAAATAGTAAAAAATACTACTAAAAGTAGGAAAAAAATACAATAAGAATTAATATGGAAAAAAATACAGCTAAAAAGTGCCATGCTTAGAAGTTGCAAGTGCATTTTGCCAGAAACACACCCTGCTGACAAGTGATGGAGTAAGTCAAGCAGTCACCTCCTAGGTGCTTTGGACCAAGCAGCCTTTCTGCAGCTGAGCTCCCACCTCCGCAGTGGAACAGAGTTACAGCAAGGTAAGCAAACAAAAGAGTACACATGGTTAAACAGGAAACACTACTCCCAAAACAAACGAAGAGGTGTGACTTCTGGCCATAGGGACAGAGGATGTGTTGTTCTAATGGAAAAAAATCTAGATGCAGGTTGGTCTGTAGACCAGGCGAATTCCCCGTGCCCAGGGCTGTGAGTGGAGTTACCAGGTGCATCACGTGCTGGGCAGTTAACTTTTTTTGTTAATTATGAGAATACAGAACACTTGCATACATGTCAGCATGAAACAGGCGTTAATGCAATAGCCTTGGCAGGAATACCCATAGCACTTGAAGCAAGCACAGAGAGCACCTATGTAGGAGAAAATGTGACAACTAAAAATCACAGCCCTAAATATTAGTGTGTTGGGGAGGAAATAAATGAAGATCTATAAGAAAACCACACCAGCTAAAGCATGTTTTGAACTCACAATACAGAGCTGAGGACGGACTCTCCAGCGGTCCAGCAAGCAGCCTGGCTAGTGGCTTAAACAGCACAGGCTGCAAAATTTATTTTTGAGCCAATAAAGAAAAACAAATCTGCTGCCCAAATAAACCAGGAGACATTTATACACTTACAGCAGCAGCTCAAGCTGACAAAATCGGAGCTAAATATTAGGCACGCTGGAGATGCAAACAAGGACCCCCTGTTCGCTGCCACTTGGCCTCCCTGTAGCAGAGATGGGGAGATGCCATCCCAGCTGCTCCCCCAGCTCAGTCCTGGCTTGAGACAAGCCCCACCACAGCCCAGCTCCTTGCCTGGTTTCTTTTTTTCCCTATGAAATGCTCTGTGATAAAGAAATGAAGCGCTTATGCTCGCTATGGGGACCGTGCAACAGTTCAGTTCAGCGCCAAAGCCCAAGCACCCTCCACACTGACTGCATTCAGACATCCTGTTGTAATTCTATTGCCCGTTTTCACAGGAATTGGGCAGATTTTAATCAATCAAGCTGACAGAGCATGGATAAAAAAGCCAAACTGCAAGAACATAACTCAAGGACAGGCTGCAGGTATCATCGATGGAGCCTCGGAGCTGGTGAGCAGCACCTGGCAGCAGGGCTCTACAGAAAACTCCTAAAGAAGACAAGCTGCAGAAATGGAAAAATACAGAAAATACAGTTAGTGCTTGCTGTAACATTGGACCTCATTCCCAACGCTTTAACAACAGTGATGTACAAAAGTGATGCTTTCCAGCTTTGAGAAGCTTGCTGTGTTTATTACCTCCTAGGACTAATTCTTTACAAAATGACAGGAATCTCTCAAATGTTAGTGAAACTGCATTAAAGCTCCCCTTGTCACCTAAGAAAGAATGAAAATAACAAGATGTTTTGGTTTTACAGTGTGCATTTGTTCCACTTCTGGATTAAAAAGTAATAATATCAACATGCTTTATGTGCTAACACACTAAAGAGCCAAACACTACCTCCGTGGGTTCATTTCTTCTTCAAACATTTTGGGCATGTGCACATGAGCATTCCATGCTGAAAAACAACACTGAAATCTTCCTGTTCTACTTGGGGTGTCGTGGGGCCCTCCCTCATCGCACATGGGCATCTTTTGGGAAAGGACATCAGCACAGCACAGCAGATGGTGCACCTGGAGGAGCTGCTAATTCTCCCTGTTATTACGCATCTCCATTACAATCAAGAACGATTTCAACACATGGAACATTTTTCCCTCTTTCTACTGAGCATGGGCAATCTGGGCAGAGTTAATTCTGCCTGCGAGGTTTCTGGAGGAACCTCATCTCCCACCTCTCAGATTTACGCTGCCCCTTGGTGCTTCTGCTGCTCAGAAAGATCCCCAAGCAGAGATTCAGTTCCCCTTGAAGTTGGGTTTCAAGGATCCATACCAAGACCTTCACTTCACAGTGCGCCAAGGACAAAAGGAGGGTGAGGGAGTCACATTCCCTTTACAGACTCAGCCCTAGGAGAGCTGTAAAGTCTCCCTAGCATCAGCTGAGGTTTTGCCTTGTCCTGCAATTTCTTTCAGACTGAGAAAATTTAAACTATCAAACTTTTGGTGAAAAATGCAAGGACATCTGTTTTCTTCAAGCTATATGGAAGGAGCCACCTAATTCAGATCAGCCCGGTGCTCGAAGAAGACTTTTTGCTGTTTAACCTACAGGGAACTGCAGCCCGGCAATATGTCAGGGGGGCTGCTGGGGATTTTTGCAAACAGAAGTTGCAGGAATTCAGCAAAAGGCGAGCTCTCCAAAATCGCTCCCTCTTCACCCAGCTCTGTTTCAAGCTCCACCTGCTGGACCTGGAGCCAGCTGTTCCTCAAGCTGGGATTTTTGCAGGCTTTGTAGCTGTTTCATAGCAGAGAATTTGGGATAAAAACACACAAATGGCTGCTCTCAGAAGGCTAGTGACAGAAGAGTTCACAACTTCTCATTTTCTCCCCATCTGCTACAAAAGGACAGGAAAGGGGCGAAAGCTTGAAACAGCAATTATTCCCTGCCCGTCCCTCCATCCTGCTGGGAAGGAGTGGAGCAGCCTGGCAGCCCCGAGGGCTGAGCACAGAAACACTGCCAAGAGCTGCAGCAGCAGCAGCACAGCCATCCCCAGCTCTGCCTCTGTGCAGGTCGGTTGCAAAGCAATGTGGGAAGTTTTGCAGTGCTGGCAGGGGGCACCTGCTGATGGCTGCAGGCACCTCATGCACCTTAAATTTCAGTATGGAAATGCTAGGGTGACGGTGCAACAATACCATGGACACCCGCAGAGCTGACATATCTTTTTCTTAGGAAAACTAGGGAAACATGGAAAATTGCTGCATTTTCACTTGGCAAGGAGTTATTCTTCTTGTCCATCAAGGTATGAAAATTCTCCCAGTAGCTTGAATGGAAAACCTTAAGCCAGATCACATGAACTCTTATGACGAGGTTTCTGTTACAGCAAGCCTGCTCCAGGATAAAGCACATATGCAAAGGCTACTGCTTTTATATTCAGAAACTTCCACTGAAGATGAGAAACCTCATCGTGGAGACTCCTTAACAGCAGTCCCCACCATATCCGCTTCCAGTAGTCTCCACAGAACTAAAACACCAGGGCTGCAGCACAACTGAATGTTTTGAAGAAGACAGAGCCTTTCAAATCGCTCAGAAAACAGCTGAAAATCAACTCTGGATCCTGCATGTTAGTGCAGACTTTGCTTTCTGCTATTTCATTAGTGTATTTTTATTACACAATCTGCAGTTTACATATGGGACAACGTTCTGGAATTTCTGACAATCCTGCGAAAACTCACACCATATTCACGACTGCTGCATCTCTAACTGCACCCTGGCTGCACACAGCTGTCACACAGTACCTCCTGGTTAGTCTGAACCACAGCAGCATGTCACCAAAGGTAACAGCCTTGCTGCTGGATGGGAGACTTCTCTCAGTTCTCTTCCTCTCACCCTGCCTCTTCCCAGTCCCACACTGCACTGAAGTTTCCTGACACTTCATTAACACTTCTTCCTCCAAATACTCTGTATGTTCTAATGGAGCAAAGCTGCTACACAGTGAAAGAAATCCCGTTGAAAGGAAGGGGCTGATAAACCTCAGCTCATCAGCACACATTCTGACAGTGCCTTTGCTTTTACTTTTCAGGGTAAGCAACTTCTCAGGAGATGCTAAAAATAAACTGGAATAGAAAAAATAAACCACTAAGTCAGCTCTTGGAAGACAAAAAGTGGCCTGACAACTCCTGCAGCACCCAGAGACCTGAGGATATTCAGAGTCTATGCAGAGGTCCCAGAGCAATGCCAAAGCCTGGAATCCGGAATTACACAACTGCTGCATCATGCAAATTGACACCTCAGGTAACACTGTGTCTCTGTCTCTCTCCAGTTCTTTATGCAAAACGTAAAAGATTAGCTTGAGCTTGTTGTGACAACTCACTTTTCTGAAAAAGTCAATACATAAATTCAAGGTATTTACAGCATTTGTTCTTTAAATGATGTACTTTGATCTCTGTGCTGATAACAAGCAAGTAATTGAGGCTAGCCTAAAGCACAGTGGCAGCGTTACTATGCAGCATGGCACAGAAAACCAGCAGCTTGGTATAGCTGGGATTCCTACATCTGTAGATGTTGAACAGAGAACACAATCTGACTTTTATGAGTTGAGGGGAGTCTGGAAGACAGACACTCCTGCATCCACACTTGGCTCCAGCACACAGCTCTCCAAACTCCGCAAAGTGCTGCATCTTTGCCTATTCTTCTGAAACAGTAGCTCTCATTCTGTATCATTATTTATAAAATACAACTTGCTAAAATGCAAAGAAACTGAACTCAGCTTTTGACTTCAACACCTCTCGCAGAACAAGAAAGGCAGAGGGGTGGGCATACCCCTTGAAGACCCCAGGATCAGCTGGGACACGTCATCACCTGGAAGCCCCGAGCTTCCACTCAGCAAAGTTTTGCGGCTAAGCCAGTAACAATGCAGCTCCACCAAAAGCAGTCCCAGCTCCCTGCCACCTGGCCAGCAGGAATGTCTCCAATTAGGAAGCTTACAGTAAAGAAGTGGCCAAATGCCATCACTCAGCAGTTCCCGGTCAGTAGTTCAGAAGTTCTGACTGGAACAGTCAGACACTGCTCATTCTCGCAGCCAGGGATGAGGAAGCAGAGCCCACGTTCTTCTGAAGCTCACAAACGTGTGTGCTCCCTCTCCTCCTGGTTTAAAGACTACAGCCAAGCAGAGCTGCCTGTTAGGAGCATGGTGTGACAGATGAAAAGCCTGGCTGAGACAAACCCCCAAGCCAGCAGATCTTGGTTAAGCACATCTCTCTGGGAAAGCAGCCTTGCCAAATGGAATAGCATCTATGGGGACTGCACGTCCCAAGACACTCGCACTGCAGTCACTGGCCTTCATTCTGACTAGCTCTAAAAGTTATCCATAATTGTTTCTATTTAATGTACATTTGATCATTTGTACAATGAATTTGGCATGTCCCCCATTCAACTCCATCATTATCAATTCACTGCTGTGCTTTGCACTGGACTATGAACTCAAAGACGAGACTGTCTCCCATTACAATGATGCAGATGTGCCCTTAATCTTCTCTCAATAAGGGAGTTGCTCTGTTCTCATCTGTAATAGCTGGTCATCACATTTATCCTACTTTTCATTTGTCTTCCTGGCCATGAGGAAGCAGAACTTTGTGCAGGAATAGATGAGGTCCTCCAGAGCCTCCTCTTCCATCGCAGCCCTCCCTTCCACCCAGGAACCCACCTAACACACTCTCTACGTGTTTCCTTGGGGTACTCCTCATACATGCTCTGATATCGACATAACAAAGAGCTCAGCCCATGACTGATCTTCAGTGGACTCCTTTCACCTTGCTAACTCTTGAATTAATCTCTATTTCCTTCAGTGTATAACCGTGTGTGTGACACACACAGAAATCTGGAGAGCTGAGACCTGAAGGTCTTCTCTTGTTTGCAAAATCAGCTCTAACATGGAGCAATTGGGATAACCTGGTTTTATCTCCCAATTAATTACATAGTAAGATAATTATCTGATAGAGATCACCTGATCTTTCAGCTCAGCAGGGAGCAACATGACAAAGCTGCAAGGCAGTCTGGTTGACTCTGCTGAAGGTCTTAATAAAAAAAAAAATCCAGTGGATGGATTACAAGATACAAATGAAAATCTGAAACATGTTCCAGTGGTTACTTTGTCCTCACCAGTCGACAGACATATTCAAATCCTTGGGGAAAAGGAGGAGGACGAAGAAGATTCTAAGAAATATGGTAAAGGAGGGGGCTGATGATAGCAGGATTTCTCACATCCCATATTAAAACTGTACAGGAAATACAGGAAGGATAGCATCCCGTATGTTTTCAATACAACTCGCAGGATTTGAGTCTGAAATGCAGGAAATCTCATGTTACACGGATGTCTAGCAACCCTACCTCATGGAACACCGTGGGAGCTGGACCAGCGCCTGCATTCCTGCTCTGCTTCCAGCTGCTATCTTACACATTGAGAGCACACTGGTCAGATCTCAGAGCACACCAAGGCTCAAGCGGTCGATCAGACCTACAGAGGCACTGCATCCCTACAGACATATCTATTCCTGTACTACGGCAGGAGGAGGCTCCCAGGCCATGGAAGAGTCTCTTCATGAATCTGGCAACCAAGGAGAAGAAAATGTGGCAACAAACTCCAGGCAGGGCCATGCCAAGCACCTCCTTAGAAGCCTCGAGCAGGTAGTTCACAGCAACAGGAACCAGCACGTTGAGAAAGGACTGGCAGTGCCAAGGTGCCCAAACAGGGAACCTCTTCCAGTTGGCTGTATAAATCATTTGAGTCCTTGATGCTGTGTGCAAATGCTCCCAGTCATCTCACCAACCTCCTTTGCTTGCATTTAACAAATTAGCAGTAGCATAGCACAATGACATCATACCCAGGTGATGCATCTGCCCACAATTACCTCTGGGAGGACAGGTGAGGTTACTGGAGGCCTGCTGGAGAGGTTTGTTCTGCTGGGAGAGCAGAGCTGTCTGGGCAAGCCAACGGTAGCTTGATCTACACTGCAGATCCCTCTGTGTTTTCTTAGGATTCATGCTATTAGGGCAGAGATGTTCTCATAAGGCAAGGAAAGCATGTGATCAAAAGCAGAAAGTCTCTGATCTTCTCCGAGCAGAATGTTTGCTTGCTCTTGCTCAATGTTCAGCGTGGCATTGAGCCCAGCAGCACACGCAGCTTCTTGTGACCACTTCAGCGAGCTGCTCTGCTAGGACACTACAGCTTTGGCAGATTAAGAGATGTTAATGTGATTTGGAAACAAATTCAGCTGCTCCAGCTGCGGAGATAGTCATGAGAAAGGGGGACAGTCGTACTCATGGTGCAAAATATCACGACTAGAGTCGGCCACAACTTGAGCTATCCTTCCATGCGCTGCACACCACCCATGTGGTGTGCGTGACCCAGAGATGCAGATGTTGAAGGAAGGATGGAAGTGGGCTCTCCTGCTGGCTGCAGGTGTCTACCAAGCAAAGGATCAGAACTGATCACTGTTGGGATAAAGAGTGAGGAGGGGTCAAGACAAAAGCTGCTTATGAGGTGCTATACATTAACACCTACAGGACCAGGTCCATGGCTCCCTCGCTGGGAATTTAAAAAAAAAAAAAAAAAAAAAAAAAGGTAAAAGATATTGAAAATACAGATACTTTCCTATTCTGAGATCTTTCAGGAAACAGGATATAAACTGAACTTCGGGAACATGAGTTCTCTCAGAAGAAAAAAGAAAGGACCTCAAGAGGCCACCATACCTCAGTAACACAGGAGTGCAGGCTTGGGGATGCCTGCATAAGGGACATGCTTCACTTTAAGCTACCAAATTTTGCAGTGGCCAGCAGGCCTAAGATGGAAAAGCCAAGGCTGTTAAAGGTGCTGTCTCCCAGCTACGAACATAAGGAGAGGTCCAGGTGGGCTTGTCCTTGCCTCAGGTGCATGGAGAGCTAGGCAGTAAGGAGAGCATCCAAAGAAGGGCTATGGAGATGGGGAAGGGTCTGAGGGCAAGGAGTGTGAGGAATGGCTGAGGGCCCTCGGGGTGCTGGGCCCAGGGCACAGGGGGCTGAGGGGAGGCCTCATGGCGGCCTGCAGCTCCCTCCCGGGGCAGCGGAGGGGCAGGCGCTGAGCTCTGCTCCCTGGGGACAGCGACAGGGCCCGAGGGCACGGCACGGAGCTGCCAGGGGAGGGTCGGGGGGTGTCAGGGAAAGGGTCTGCCCCAGGGGGCGGGGGGCATGGGACGGGCTCCCCAGGGCAGGGGGCACGGCCCTGAACTGCCGGAGCTCAGGGAGCGTTTGGACACCTCCCTCGGACACAGGGCCTGGGGCCGGCTGGGGACAGGGTGATCCCTGTGGGTCCCTTCCAACTCGAGATGTTCTCTCATTCTGTGACATCCAGACAGGAACAGCCCTGGCAGTGACTGCCAACAGGGAGAAGCCAGTTCCACACATGAGGGATAAGAGTTCTGCGCTGTTATGGAGGACATGTGCAGCCACACTGGGACAAGCTCCCCCCACTGCACGTTAAAGCCAGTAATCGCAAACAGATCTGGCTCCTCGCTACACTGTGCGATGTGCCCCCCTCCCAAGCCAGTTAGGGTGTGAAAAGGAGCAGGACCGCTCATACAACCACTGCTCAGGCAAGGAGGGGAGCTGCCAACCAAGAGCAAGGGACAGAAAGGCAAAATGGAGCAAGCCTCAGCGATCCAACAGCAGTTCTAGGGAAAAGACACCTGAACCCAGCAAGCCTCGAGGGGAATTCCTGTCCGCATGGGCAGGCATGCCCGATACCCCTCTCCTACCCCTCTCCTACACTTCCGAGCCAAGACAAACACTCGCTGTGAGAGCAGGGGCTGTGACAGCCGCACCTGCGTGCCCAGGAGCCCAGCCAGCCCCGCTGGGAGCAGCTCTGGGCAATCTCCTGCGTGCTCCCATGCGATCCAGGCTTGGCTCCTCCCCACTGGTGCTTCCAAAAACTGCAGCCCTGCAGCAGATTGCCTGTCAGGAGCCAGCAGCCTCTTGAAGCCAGTAATTCCCATCCATTGCGGTTGTTCTAACACCTCCCTTCTTGGTGCTCTTCCACCCTGAAGGCCCCGTAAACTCTTACTCCCGTGCTCCACTCCCACAGGCACCCAGGATACGGGGCTGCTGCACACCCATCCTTGTCCTTCCTTCCTGGCTCTGCCACTTGACCTCACGTACCCCTTGAAGAAACTTCTCTGCTTCACCCTTATCCCCATGCACATCCATCTTCCCCCATATCAACCATTTCATTGCTTGATGACCAAAAGTTATTTTGACTAAAATCAAAACTGAATCCAGCCAATGCCTCCAGACACCCACAGAGACCTCCAGGTAGGTTTTGCCTGCTTTATCAGCTTTCTGCCGTGAATCAATGCTGGTAGCAACTCCTATCTATGATTTCACAGATAGCAAAGCTTCCGCAATGACTCAACCACTCCTTTTTTCAGGTGAGAAACCCCAAGCATCCGCACACCCCTCCTTGCACCTACACCCTGCAAACTGAAGCTCCTGCTGCGCCAGGCAGTGCGAGCAGCAGCAAAACCCCACGAGCAGCCAGACATGAGAAAAGCAAGCACTGCTCTACGCTCATGCCCAGCTGAGCCAGCAGCTGATGCTCAGAGACCTTTGCAGAAGAGATGCACAGAGCTGCACTCTCCAAGCTCCTGTGGTGCACCAGAGCAGCAGCAGCAGGAAGGATTCGCTTCTTCTCCACCTCTCTGTTTTTGTGCAGAACGGAATATGGGTTCTTTCAAGGGCAATCTGATCAACTGAGAATGAAACTCCATCATCAGGCAGGTTTCAAGGTCTCTGAGTGCCAGACATGGGCTGGCTCTGGGGTGAGGAAACCAAAAGCAAAAATTTCTACCTATTCAGCTTTTTTTTTTTTTCCTATTAACTCTTTCCAATTAGAGCTTTATACAGAACATCAAAGGAGCAGGGAGAAAGAAAAAAGAAGCCATGCACAGCAAGGCAGTGCCAACCCAGGCAGCCAGGGTGACCTCTGCCCGCTGCACAACAGGCTCAGGGCTAAGAGCAAACCCAGCACAACGCAGACTGCAGGCACAGAGCCAGGAGAGGGGCTCCCACAAGCAGGACAGAAGGGGGAAGAAAAGAGATGGAGGAAAAACCAGGAAACCCAACTGCCCAAACATCCCCCATGCTAAAACTTAATAAGCGATGGAAGCCTGAGTGCAGCTTTCACAAGAACCCCACTTTATTACTGGTGGGCAACTGTATTTTTATTCTGTGGCTTTCTGTTTTTGCAGACACATTCCAGCACGAAACCAGAGGCAGCACGCGCCACTGAGCAGAGTTTATTTTAAGGGATGTAACATTTTCCTGAGGATGCTCTATTTGCATCTGCTGCAGGAAACAGTAAAATGGCAGGTGTGTTTCCACACAGCCAGAGACACAAAACAAAATGCACAATGCAAAGCAAATGCTTTTGTATTGCAAATCTCTGCTCAGTGCACTGAGGAAAAAAAAAAATAAGAAGAAGAAAAAAAAAAAAGAGGGAGGGAGAGGGGTTTTCCCTGGGGCCTGTTTTCTAGCTTATTAGTCCTGCAGATGCTCAAGACCTACTTTGCCAGGAAGGAGCTCCATGCCCACCGGCAGGAGAAGGCAGCCGCGCTCTGCAGGCTTAACCGCTGCCCCCATTTGCATGCATGTAAACAGCTAATTGCTGTGCGCAGCACCTTGCAGGAAGCCTGCACTCCCTCCAGATGCACCCTTCAGCAACGAGCTTTTGTTGAGGCCTCCTTCAGGAGCGCGTTTGTGGTAATTTGGAGGATGGATCAAGTAATTGTACTTAAAATAATGCATCTCTGCAAGGTTTGAATGCAGTATAAGCACGACAACTTCTACAGCATGCCATGGCAATTTGACTTTCCCCTGCAACAATCCAGCTGTGATTATTTCCTCTGATCACCAGTACCTCCAGCACAAAATACAGGGAACTTTCTGGATGTTACAGAAAGAAAAGTTTTAGCTTTCGTTTCTTCCAGCCTTGTACTTTGGGAAGAAATAGCATAAAAACATACACACCATTCTGCTCTGGCAGGTTGTTACCTCATTTTGCAGAGATGTAAGATGAGCAAAAACACGATATGATGCAACATAACACTCATGGACAGCCTTAGGTATTTCAAGAGAAAACTTTTTTTTTTTTTTTTTTTTTTTAATGAAGTATAATTATTCCACTGGCAAACAGCATCACAACAGCAGAAGCAAAGTGCCTAATAAGATCCCAGGAACCCTACGCAGCGCTATTTAGTGTTATGTCGGATGATGTGCTGGAAAGGATCAGAAAAGCCAAGCATTAACTGCTTGTGGGGTTAGGCGAGGGCTGTCCAGAAATCATCATTTTCTCCACAGCACAAAATCCAACTTAAAGCATACCTATGGACATGTTAACACAAAATACTCAGCAGAAAGGGCAACATCTTTTAGTCAGAAGATACTGTTTTCAGGAAATGGAATTTTTGACCAGTCTTCTATTCTTCAGAAACTTTTCTGGGAAATCCCACAGGCCTTCATTGCTGTTTTCCCTTTTTCTTTCTGCAGAGCACAATATTCTTCTGCCTGTTCCATCCTAAGCATCCAACTTCCCGCTCAAACTTCCCAGGGGTGCTGCAGCCACAATTTAGGACCATGATGCCTTCTGCTTATAAGAACAACACCTCCATTTCAAGGCTGCGAGACTTTTTTTCACCCTAATCTCTCATTTATCACTGGAGTACCTCGCAATTCTCATGATGAAGCACAGAGTCTATCCTACTGCTGTTACTTTGCAACTTTTACAGCTTCCTGTTTGTTTTTCCTCTCTACCCACTGCAGATCCTGGTTTAAGCTTTATTTTCTGCGAGCAAGGAGCTGCCATGTCCACGTGCCTGGATGTGCTGCAAAGCCATGGGTCTGCTCTGGCCTCCAGGCACCGCTGCCAGGTAAATCCTGCACACTGATGTCTGTGCACCATCCAGAACAGCGTCACTTTCATCTAGTGCTGAAAACTTGAAAATAGGTGTTGTGCTTTCACTCTGACTCTTCTCAGATGTGCTCCAAAGATGGGCACGTGTTTGCAACAGCTGGTTCCAAGGGGCATCTCCACGAGTCACTTTCTGCAGCCAATACTCGCAGGCACTAAACCCTCTGAGCCCACCCCAGAGGAATGAGTTCTCCCTACAAGTGAGGCAATCTCACAGCACAGGCACCCATGAGAGGAGAGAGCCTCATTCACAAAACTTCACTTAATTACTCACACGATGGGAGGGATGCACACTGTGCATGTGTGGGAGGCCGCAGAGGGAAGGGTTCTGCGCAGCACTGCGTGTGGCTCAATTTGCTTATTGGAAAATTAGAGAGAGGAGTGTAGCTCCTCTGGTGTTGTATTACTGACAAATAATGTCACTCTGCCCTGCGTTATGTGGTCAATAATTAAAAGATTGCATGCTTTCCTGAGGGACATACCTACAAAGGCAAAGCAGGGGAAAGGCAAGCCCTTGCCACTGTACCAAAAGTCACAATATTTTATTTCATGTACAGGGAGTTACTCCTACAATACAGCTCTCTTGCATAACAGCAACATTAAATTTTCATTATAGACTAAAAGGAAGGAAGGTGAGAGGGATCACAGCAGAGCTTTGAGAGCAACTCATGTTCTGCCCCCCTGGGCAGGTTAAGGGCATCTTTGGGTCAAAAAAAACCTGACTGCAGATTTGTGGTGTGAGCTTTGCCTTGCTACACAGCCCCAAGCTGCTGTCCCCCTGTCTGGGGGTCTCAAATGTAAAATGGACACAATCCCTCTAAAACAGGTAAGATCCAAACCTGCTGTGTTGTTTTTTATCAGCAAATAACATATTATTATACAATAATGCATTTTTATTATTACCATTTGCAATCACTGAAATTTCACTGCATCTGAGTGCAGGTTAACTCCCTGAAGGCTTCCCTGCCAGCTTGATGGCAACAATGCACTTCTCCTTAGTGCTTTTAGTCACTCAGAGTCTTCTGTGAGATGTTATGGTCCATCCCAGCAGGAAAGCATCAAGAGCATCCCACAGGGAAAGGGCAGCATCCGTGGGACAGCCCTGATCCTGCAAGGCACCTGTCCTGCGACTGAGGCCAACACTGAGACACCACAGATCGTCACCAGTGCATGAAAACGCTTCTGGTTTTTACCACGGAATTTGTTGTTTGGGGTTTGTGTACAACCTCACCTCACTGCTGATGGGGCTCCTGTGACTGCTTTCAATCCAGGTGAGAACCTGGCCTGCAGCAGAACCTGGAAGAAGTTAACTAAGCCATGCTTTCATGTGCCGCCATCTCACACCAGCAAAGCAGAACTGGAGGATCAGACTAACAGGCAACAAGGCACCAACCCTCCCAGAGGTTGTGTCAAATCCTGTGAGATTTGAGAGCCAGAGGACCAGCCAGCCTCCCACAAGACTTCAGACGTTCACTCACTCCAAGTCTACTCCATTCCAGGTAATGCTTTTTCTCCTGACACCAAATGCAAACAGAATGATTTTACTCTTTGAAGTTATCAGCCATAATCTTCAAGTTTGTCCTTTCGTCCAAGTGCTTTTAAAAAAATAATTTATATTAATTGTTCCCACTACAATCTGGTCCTTACCAACCTCCCTGTGTAAAAAAACTCCACCTAAATTCCTGACATGCCCAAACCTTCCATTAATTCATGCCCACTTGCTCCTGTCTTCATCTTTGGCGCAGTAACATTGGGGTTTTGTTAGCTCTGCTAGTTGCCCCATCCAACACCAGTGAGACTAGTCCCCCCTTTTGACATTATCTCTGACAGCTTGCTACACTGACCAAACACTTGGCTTCACAAAACACCCTCAACCAGAAGATGCACCGTTCACCTCCATGCAGGAAGAAAAATAAGGTAACAAACTCTGACACATGCTTTGCATCTTCTGGAGAGGACACCAGGATTGCCACCTAGCTCTGTATCCTGCATCTCTGTTGCAGCATTAATGATTATCTAGCTTCAAAATTACACAGCTACAGGCACCACAGAGAACTGGAGGGGAGCAGTGATTCATACCGAGACCTGGAGACATCATGGGGAAACATTCCCACAACCAGCAGGTATGGCAGCGGCCACGCTTAGGAGGTGGCACCAACCCACACCATGAGGAACCTGTCTAGGAGCACAGGGCACAGCCCCTCTGCAGCATCAGCAAGTTTTGCACAGAGCTGCATTTGGACTGCAAACAGTCCTAGAGCAGAGCTGCCAGCGCAGGCAGGAAGGAAAGGAGGGATGTATAGTGCCAGGATGCCTGGGGTGTGAGCACAGAGGTGTCTGCAGCCCTGACCTCCCCGCACCATATCTATACTTTCCTTGAATGCCTCCAGGGAAGGAGACTCCACCACCTCCCTTGGGCAGCCTGTTCCAATGCCTGACCGCTCTCTCAGAGAAGAAGTTTTGTCTACTGTCCAACCTGAATCTCGCCCAGCACAACTTGAGGCCGTTACCTCTCATCCTATCACTGTTACCTGGGAGGAGAGGCCGACCCCTACCTCACTACAACCTCCTTTCAGGGAGCTGTAGAGAGCAATAAGGCCTCCCCTTACAGTGGAAGTCTCCTGCCATGTCACTGCTCTGCACAGATTTCTGTGGCCAGTGGCCAGGCAGGTGCAAGCCCTCAGCTCTCCACTTTCCGTGATGCTCCCAAATGCACACGCTTACACACACACTCTGCTCTGTGCACACAAGTGGAGAGCTTCAGGGCTTTCTAGGAAGCCTGCAAGAAGCCCCAAGCTGCTGCCTGTGTCCCAAGTGAGCAAGGATGAGGAGTTTCAGCAAGCTGCAGAGAGATGTAGAGGTTCCTTTATCTTCAGCCCAAACCTCCTGTCCTTACAAAGCCTTTGCTGCAACAAACACGGTGTTTCAGCACCCTTGGCAGCTCACCCTATCCACCAACTCACCCAATTAAATAACGCAGCTATTTTCTTTACCAGCAAGCTTCAAGCTTCCTTCCCTACACACTGCTACACAAATAATACCGCTCACTTCCTCAGCAGTAACCCGCCCAGCCACATAGACGGGACGCATGCAGCACCCAGCCCTGGCAGCTCCTCCCACCATGGTGCAACCTGCAGGATGCCAGCACTGGCCCTGAATCAAGAAAAACACTGGAGGCAGATGATTAAGCACAAGATTTTCCAGGACAGCAATTAAACACATGCTTGCAGGCAGGCACATGCTTAAACACTGCTCTGGACAGCGATGCTTTCCAAAAACAGGGCCCTTTCCAAGGAAGATGCAGTTGCTGGGTGGATTAACACCGACTTGTTTGTACTGCTGCAGTCTGCATGTGGCAGCAAACTGAGAACTGGGACCTCCCAGCCTCCAGCAGGGCTCTCTGCTAGGACCCTATGTACCTCAAATTATTCTCCGCATCCCATAAGGGCCAGCACAGAAGTGAGCAATGCCTGCACAGATCCCAGTCCATCTGCATTCAGTACCAATGCCTAAAGTGGGGCACACCTCGCAGGCTGATGGCCCCAAAGCCAAGGGCTGCCAGATGCTCAGGGGTGACACCCACCAACCATAGATGTTTCCATGAAACAGCCACCAAAGCTTCACCACGGTTTGTATCAAACCTATTTAATTCCTGTTGAGCGCTGCTTGGTGGCTGCTCCCATCTCCAGCTGGGAATGACAGCAGAGCAAGCTTACTTATGCTTTCTCACCAGGAGGTAATGACAGGAAAGGTGCAAGACCTGGCTGTCCCGCAGCATCTTGCAGACCTTCCTGCCTGCTTCTGTCCACGCACTCCCCACGGTTGTTGTGTGCTTGGTAGGATCCAGGCAGGACCAGGGGCAAGCAAAGCAGAGAGAACTCAGGAGCTAGGTTAAAAAGTCATTGCACCAAGCTGTCAGGGCCAAGGGAGCAGGGCTTTGTGGCTCTTCCACCAGCTCCAAAACCAGCACTTGCTCCTGCCCAGCCATGAGGAAACCCAACCAGCTCACCCCATTTCACCAAACAGACGCAGGCACTGAGACCATGGGTGCAAAGATCCACAGCACTGCACTGTGACTACAGAAGCAAAGCCAGTCCCCATCACCAGATGCGGAAAAACTGAACAAGACTTAAAAGGCTGCTCTGCTCTCTGCCCTGGTTCAGCAGCAGTTTACCCAGCTGCAGCCTGTTTACATTTCTAGCAAAAACCATCCTGAACTCCTTGGGTCAGATATTCTGAGAAAGGAAAGGAACTTTATGTATCATGTAGCAGAGAGCAGCACTAAGGGTGAGCTGCTTGAGCCACACTTGGAGTGAGATCTCCAGCACTGAGTCAACCCCAAGAATTTCTGGATGCATTTTACAGTGGATGATGTTGTGTTTTTGTTTGTTTGTTTGTTTTTTGGTTGGCTGGTTTTTTTTTTTTTTTTCAATGTACTTTAAAAATAGGTGTTGTATAAAATCCCAGAATTTTCCATCAGATATTCTCAGATACTGAGCTAGCAGTCGTGCTTCTTGCTTTAAGTATGAATGATACCATCTGCAAGAGAATTCAGACAGTAGAAAGTTGAAAGAAAAAGCAGTTTGCCTTCAAACAAGCACTCACTATTTTTCTGAATAATAAATACAGTGAATAAAAATTCAGGAGACTGGAACTTATTAGCAGTCTCACTGTGGACAACCTGTTAGCAGTCTAACACTTAAGCCTGAAAAAAAACAGCCATATCTAAAACTAAAAACAAAACTGAAACTTCTTCTTAGTTTTCTGAAGTTTCTTACAATTTAAAGCAGTTATAATACATGGAAAGTCCTAAAACACTGCCCCAGTGTCAGACCTGCTTGTGTCTGCTTTGATTGTATGTAGCAGAGATCGAAAAGCAGGTATTGCACATGGCAGAGCTCATCAGGGCGAGCAATGGAGGTGTCAGCTTTGCCCCAGGTTTGTCTCTTCTATGAGCTACCACATTTTCATCTCCAATTTATTAGGCTCTGTCCCAGTCCTACAATTCAATACAGCCAGAACAGAACTTTAGGTCAATGCTGCTTTGCATGTGTTGCCACAAAAACCCATGTTTTAATACGAACTTTGCTGTGGTATGGTAAAGATAAATTTCACTGAATGGCCAAAGCATTGAGGGTGCGAGTGGGATTTGAGCAACATGGCAGCCCGAACTGTGGCAGCGAGCAGAAACTGCTCTGGTGTGCAGTCTGCAATCTCACATCCAAGCACTCAGCATGAGAGAAGTGCACCAGCTCCTTCTCTTGGTTGAGGAGTTCAAGCAGAACACTTCACTGATGGTGTCTTCCTATGTCTTTAGTACTATTATTGACATTTTTTCTAATGAAATAATTCCTGGAGATGCTACTCCTTCACCCTACAGTGGGAGCAGAAAAGCTTCAGCGCCATTGTGCTCAAAGGGAAGGCAAATAACTCAGCCTTTCAAGGCTGGCTGACATGCAAGTGAAGCTCCACCTCAGTTAAATTAAAAAAAAA
>VXAV01005019.1:88844-103012 GCA_013399715.1 Alectura lathami | reverse complement strand
AAAAACACCAAGAGCCCCCAACTCTGAGCCTGAATTACTCATTATTTACCCTTGCTAAGTAAGGGAAGCATCAGATCCTACATTAACACTGTGAGGATGCCGTAGGACAAAGCAAGGAATAATTAGAGAACATCCAAATTAACAGAAGTCAGTCTGGACCCATTCCTCCGTTTATGTACGTTTTTAAAGGGGTTTAATTAAGATGCCACATCTTAAGATCGAGTTTTCAAAGCTATGTAAGCATGTTTTGAGAATCCAGGCTGCAAAGGGCAATTCAGGCCATCAGGATTCTTTGAAAATCCCTGACTGGTGCAATAGAATTTATTTTCTCCTGCAAATGAGATATATTTAATCTAAACAACCTGGGAAAGCAAGCAAAAGTTACAGACGATCTTAACCTGAGGGCAGAGTTAAGGTTAAAGAGTCAGGTCTTACTTCTATGCTCACTTCTCAGCTCCCCAAATACCCCAAACGTACACATCACAGGACAGGGGAAATCAGGGCATCTCCCCCAGGAGCGGTTGGGCAGAGTCACCCAGTGATGACCAACACACCCACGGGGTCAAATCAAATAACCAGTCAAATCCAAGATTGGCCAAATTCTTTCCCTAAAGCTTTAGATCTGTTTAAGGTATTTAAGATAATCTAAGTCCTTCTATTGGCACAAGCTGTTTAAAATGATCTAAGGCTTTAGATTGGTTTAAGCTGCTTATACAGCTTTAAGGTTTTAGAAAGGTTTAGACTGCTAAAAAACATTCCCCCAAAATAAGTGGGGTTAGTTGCTGGAGCTAGTCATACCACACCATGGATGTGGTACAAATATAGAAATACACACACAGGGATAAAATTTTGGTTGCAACACTCCAGGTCAAAGTCGGTCAGTGCTAAGCCTACAAATACTGACTTCATGGATGATTTCTGTTGGCATAAGTTTGGGTTTTGGGAGCAGCACACCCTAGTGAAAGCACTAAGACTGCTGTCATCTTCAAAGAGAGGAATGTGCCATAAAATATTACACAAAACTTATTGCAACAACTCCTCCTTGTTACAAAAAATTAAAGAACATAACAGTATATAATCCCTACAAATCCAGCTTTCCCCTCCCTCTTTCCAGTACTCTGATTTCCACACCTCTGTGTCAAAGTCAGTATCCCTCGTCACACTTTTCATAGGGTTACAACCACTGGAGCTGTATTTGGGGTTACAAAACATAAGGTGCCCACGGGGTGCTCAACGGCAAGATCCCATGCACCTTCCAGACCTGGAGCAATCCCTCTGGATTGCAACGGGCGCTGGAACCCACGCAGCCACCAGAGCTCTCCCAGGAGGCCAGGACAGGCCCTGCCTTCCTCTTCTGGGTCCTTGCAATTGGGCTCAAAACACCCCCAAAGCTGCCTCCTCCGGAGTCACCGCCTGTCCCCTGGGGAGCTTGAATTTCCTTCCTGAAACGCTGTCTGGAAAATCAGGGCAGCTGTCCTCTCCGGGGCGCACCTTTCATAAACAGTTGCAAAACCAGACCCGTTCTCCTTTAGCCAGTCAGATAATCTCAGTTCTTCAGTTCCCCCTTCTGCAGAGGGCATGGTCCCATCCCTCTGTGCCATCTGAACGCACAGAGTCCTTAATTTTAGTTTTTTAAAGCCACTTGAGCAGAGGCACTGTGGTACACAGCCACCCTCCGCTCTCATTTACACAAACATAAAGGCAGAGCATCTGGCCATGTGTCAAAAGTCTTTAATTACACGAACGAGCTCATCTTAGATATCTATTTATTGAAAGCTGTAAATAACACAAGACTGCAATCTGATAAACACCACGCACACAAAGGGATGTTAAGATTGCGTATTCAACCTAACACTTATTCCAGTTTTTACTATTTAACTTTGCACCTTTATGCAGTTTCTCTGGCTCCCCCTGCACCCCCTCTGCAGTCTGCTCTTGAGTACCAGGTTCATTTTATGGTTATTCAGCCACGTGGAACCAAAGAAGCCTTCTCATGATCAAGGTTTTTATCCCAATATGCATTTCTTATTTGGGACCACACCACTTTGGTCTCTGGGCAGCTTTTGCAACGGCAAACACTGAGCAAAATCCACATGACTACGAAAAAACATATAATGTTGACAGAAAGAGCAATGTATTCCTTAAACATAGCCCTCTCCATCTGAGAATCATTGCATGATCTGCAAAATTCTTCATAAGCAACAGCATCGCACCAGGATAGCACAAGGCAGCAGCAGAACTGATGAGCAGATTTACCCAGGATGGAAATTGTCCCCACAGCACCCCAATATTCCAATGTAAGAGGAATACAGGTCCTGACAGTCACAGGCACATGTACCAGAGCCTTTGATTAGCTTTATCATAACTTATTAATGAATGCATGAATGAAACAAGTGTTACTCCTGGTAAATTGGGTATTCTGTGAATTTAGCTACCTTCCTGGTGCTCCCCATGCAAGTTTGTTTTGCAGAACATTTCTAGGTCTGCTGCTATTTACATTATTGGCATTTTGGAGCATCGATCTCTGCCAGTTGACAAAGAGCTGATCACAGCGGGGCATGGAACTAAATACAAGCTGTACCAGTAAGGGCTGGAGTGGGGATGGAACTCTTCTCTGCATCACCCCCACGTACACAGCCCATCCCTGCAAAATAAACTTTTTGCACAATTCATGGAAGGGCATCTCCTTTGTTTTTATAACCTACTCCGTATCACAAAGCATCCTGGAACCTCCACCAAGACCAGGACCCACAAAGCCCTTCCCTAAGGGGCAATAACATGATGAAGAATGACTTTATCCCATTTACTGGTGCAAAACGAAGGTGCAGAAAGAAGTATGGCTTGAAGTTATGTCCTGGCATAACTGGGTCTTACGCCAGGACCGCTAGCATTAACCCCAGCTCCCACCCAGCCATGTACACCATCTGCCTTTGTATTTTCCCAGTATCCAGCCCCAAATAGCCATACCCTCACACAGCTGGAGCGGCTCCCCTGGCACCACTAAAGCTTGCCTTACAGGGCGACGCATTTCTCTGTAAATAAATTTCTCACCTTAACCCACCTGCGGTGCAGGGAGCCCACAACAGAGTTGGGGGAACATCAGCACCAGCACCCCATCACTGGAGACAGCGCTCAGCCCCTGGGAGGGCACATGCACGTGCATGGCTTTTTGGACATGCAAGGACAAAGAGGATGAAGAATCACTTGATGCAACATGCAACCAAGGAGCACAACGTGCAGCAGGACTTCTACTTCCACGCCACTTCAGCACCGTGGCTTCACAGGAGAAACAAATCCCAGCAGTGCTTAACCCACAGCATAACAGAGGAGTAAAAGAACATTTTCTGCCTCAACTGAAAAGCACGTCCTCTGCTCTCGCTATAACCAAACTACAAGGCATTGCCCATGCTTGCTGGAGATGTCCCAGCCATGCCGGGCTGCACACAGCGTGCACTCCTAGCAAATACAGCACATAGCTTTCTGCAGAAACCTGGCCAGGCAGCTTTTGCACAGCCGTTAAAAACAAAACAACCTCAACAATTTTCACTCTCCCATAAAATTCACTGTGATGCCACGACCAAAAACAAGACTCAGTGTGGAAATATGAGTTAAGCAACCAAAGCAAGATGGCAGCATGGGAACACCTGCAATATGCAGGACTGCTATCCTGACTGCAACAGCCGCCACAGAATCAGGAGAGAGGTGAAGGCTAACAAATGTGTTTTGGGGTACTAAAACCTGTGGGCAAATGGGAACCGGCTCGCGAGGACTGGAAACTCCTTGGAAACACAGGATGTAGGATGGATGCAGGTGACCAGGACTAGGCCAGGAGGGGATGCTGCCTGCACAGCTGGGCATGTCCCAGGACCTGTCCCTCTGTGCAGGAACATTTATTTAGAGGAACACACAACTTCCAGCCCAACCTCTATCAATTTTCCCATTGCTTATTTCAAACCTCCTAGAATTTTTGATTTCAAATTCATCATTCAGCAGCAACACCCACTGGGGTATATACAGCACGCTGAAACTCAAAAGGCAACTAAAAAAAGGGGGTTAAAAGTTTTGTTTGTAGCGGAGGTGTGTTTGAAGGACTCTGAGATCATCCTGACATCATCACAAGCACCGCTCGCCTTTCTCAGTCACACTTTAACAGAATGATAAATTCTGCGGTGACTTATTTTCAGCAGATTACTCGTTACATCGGGGTTTACTCATTCCTTTTTACTGGCAGCCCCCAAGTGGGGGCCGTGAGTCAGCAGCAGCCCTGGGCCCTTCCCCCGGAGATGTGGGAGATGGCCCAGCCACCCGCGGTCATCTCCTCGACCAGATTTTATCGACCAAGCTCCTTTAGAAGATGCCCTTGCATCCCACATCAAGAGCTGCCAAAAGGATGAGATGGCACATGGGAGGGGAAGCAAGCAAGAGGCAGTCGCTCCACTGCATTTTTGTCCCAGCTGTGAAACATCTGGGGTGCTCGAGGGGGTGTTCAGCGTCTCAAAGGATTCCCATGTGGGAGCCCTGGTGCATCAGGGCTGTGGGATCCTCCCCTCCCAGCTGCAGGGTGATGCTCAGCAGCCAGCACCATTAGGGTCAGGGTCATTAGGGCATCCTGGGTCACAATACATCCAGCCCAGCCCCAGGCTGGGGCCCACAGCTGGGATCATCCCTGCAGCTATTTCTGGGACTCCCTCTGCTCTCAGGGGACACCAGCAGTGTCCCTTGGCCATGAGGGCTTTCACACGCAGCTTGCTGAGACCCCAGGCTGGCGGCACCACGTGCAGTTATTCACATTTCTCGTTGCCACATTTGGCTCCCAACAGCCCAGGCCCCACCGCAACCCCAGAAACTAGGGCTGCTCCTGCTGCTCACAGCATCATCTGCACAACCAGCCACATGGATTGCCTGTAAAATATGTCCCCCCATGCATTTTCCTCTGGCACCGGTGTCTGCCCAGCAAGCAAGCACTGCTGTCTGCAGTTGGAGCTTAGAGTCAAAACTTATTACTCGTATTTGCAATCTGCCAGGGACTCACACTGAGATCTTGGCCAATCGGCTCCCCCCTCCCTCCTCCCCATTTCCCACACAGAAGAGAAAGTAAGACGCAGAAAGGTTAAACAGGAACAAAAAAGGCCATGCTACTTTTTCCCCCCACCTCAGATCACCACTGAGATCAGAGTTGAGTTGAATCCATGCCTTACATAGCCAGTACATTTCCATTCTTGAACTAAAAGTTTCCAAGCGTTTTAAAGAACTAAATAAAGAGAACTGAGCTACGAATTCTGCCACCTGTTTAGCAGCAAGGTCAGTACTATGGTTAAATATGGATAAGCAACAACCAGTGCTCAGCTGATCTTCAGATGGACCTTCAAACCATCAGATAAATCAGCGTGCTGGGATGCACTTACTGCTTGGTGCACCCATCCTAGCCAGCATTATACATCTGCCTCAGCTGGGCTAGATGCAGACATTTAGCTTTATGTGGAGAAAGGAGATTTTTTTTTTTTTTAGACAAAGACTAGTGTGGTTTGTGCTCCCACTAGCACAAGGCAGAGGCTCTCTCCCAGCTGGTCCAATTAAAAATGATGGGTTTAGGTCAATATTGGGTTACTGCTCACCTGGCACCAGTACCTTCCTCACCAGCTCCATGTCACGAACAGAGACAGCCGAGATACCTGGTAATTGCTGCACCAGTCCAGGGCCAGGCAGAAATCCAGAACTAGACTGTACCCCACGAGGGGTCCGTGAAGCTTCCTGGCCCAACAGCAGCTATCGACTTTCCCAGAAGACATCCCCACTGCACAACGCGATTGAACAGACTGGCCACAACATTTTCCATAAATGAGCCAAGATGCTGGAGAACCCATTTGAAAGCCACATTATATAAATTTACAGAAGTTTTACAACTATTTCCAGCAAAATAATTAACAGCTTCCTTTGCGAGCACGACAGCATCGGGTGACCAGTGCTCCTCAGGGAGCGACAGTCTCTGCTTGTGTTTCACTTCCCTTTCTCAGGAGGTGATGAAAGAACAGCCCAGCCTGATGCTGGGCCACCAGCTCCCACCAAGGTACCACCAACTCCTTAGGAGCAGCTCCACGTGGTGCCAGCTGCAGCCAGGCCCTCAGAGAAGCACGCTGACTCTTGCGGCAAGACACGAGATTTGTGCTCCTCCTAGAGCTGCTGGGAGGATCGGTGGGGTTGGGCAATGCAAAAAGGGTTTTCGTGGCCCCAGAGCAGGAGTTAGTGCCCGATACCACAATGAGGCAATGTCTGGAGATGACTGAGCAGGAAGCAAGCCACCTCCCCCCCCTCAGTCCCCAGCCTGCTTGGCTTTCTCAGGAGGTTTCCCACCCAATTTCCCACCAGCACCGATGGCCTGAGCAAACCCAGGACCAGAGACCAGCAGCAGTCACCCACATGGTACCAGCACACAGAAAACCCACGGAGCAAGCAGGGAGAGACAAACCCTTATGTTTCATCACAGCTAGGAAGACTGGCACCCACCTGACTGGAAAGACCTCCAAAACAGAAGAAAAAAGCTATGACAGTGCAGCGCTGGGGGCAAGCTTGCTCATTGGCATAGCACTAAAACCAGCGAGGGCTGAGCATCGCTGGCTCAGCATGAGGGCATGAGATTTGGGGGAAATACCCACTTTCTTCTAGCTGGATTTGCCATTTCTGGGTGCCCAAGAGGATGGGGCAGAGAGGGAGATGCTCATGGGGGACATCAGCCAACAGCCCTGGGACTAGGGCCTTTCTGCTACCTCTGGCTGTCCTCGTGAGCAGAAACAGCCAAAAGCCAGCATTAGAGGAGCGCTTCCCTACCACTGAGGCAAAAGCATATTTTAATCATATTTTAATCATATTCGTCTGCATGCACCCCACATCAAACTCTTAATTAAAAATTATTTGCTTTTGGAAGAAGGAGGGGGGAGGGGGGACCAGACTGCATATTCAGGTTTGATTACTTTATATCTGTCAGGTTAAATATTCACAAGTTCTCTTTCTAGGAAGCCCCAAGGGGTTGTTTATATGAAATAAGTATTTTATTTCATGTGCTGCCCACTCTCAGTTTGCACAATTAATCAGGGGTAAACTTTTTGCAGCCCCTTTCCTTAACAGACAAGCAAAAAACCTGCAAATAATCTTGCCCACAGGCAGAAGAGAAATACATTGCTCATAAACAGATTTAAACACACCAAGATATAAACACTAACTTCCAGACAAAGGGCTGATTTTTGCCCTTGGAGGTTCACATGGCTGGAGGACCTCAGCGAGGGCAGGATTTGGCCATCGGAGAGGCCACTGCAGTCCCTGCTGCAAGCCCAAGCTTGCAGCCGGGGGAAACCACGGCAGAAAACCTGGAGCCTGAGCGAGAAGCAGGGCCAGGTGCTGCATGGGGCTGCTGCAGCCACCAAGCTGGGGAAAACTCCAGCTGCCAGCAAAGGACAAACCTCTGAGGATAACATCCCAGCGCTGCCGGGATGCCAGCACCAAGCGCAGGAAAATAAAATATAAAGGCTTTGTGCAGGTATCGAGGGACATGGTAAAATATTAAGAATACATTAGTAAAATAAAAATCTGTGTGTATATGCTGCAGCACCAGGTAACAGCTGCTTGTACTCACAAATAGGCAGTGGGAAGAGAGCAGGGCCGCCCGCATCGCCCCGGAGGATGAGGCACCCGCCGAGCGGCCCCAGCACGCTGGCGGGGGGAAGAAATAACAACAGCCCACGCACGCTGTGAGAGAACGAAGCTGCTGTCAACGGACGATAAATTCATGCGACAGGGAGGGCGAAGGCAGCCACGGAGTCACGGCGAGGACAGGGTTACGGGGCGGCTGCGCGCCAGTGACACCGCTGAGGTTACCTCGGCTGGGGAGCTCGCCCAGCGGCCAGAACCCGCACCCGGGGATGCACACACATCTATATGGATGTGTATTATACACAGACAGACACACACAGCAGCAACCTGACACCTTTCAGGGGGGAGCACAGGCAAAATGGAATCTCGCCTGTGCACCCGCAGTACGGGGGGGGGATGGACCATCTGCAAGAACGCACGCAGCGAACAAAAAATAACCCGTGCCTACCTTGGGTGGGTGCCGGCAGCGGCTCCGGGCTGGCTGGGGTCGGTGGCTGTCCCCGTCTTTATGAGATGTTCGGCTCAGCCGGTGCTATTTGCATTCTTTCATTAGCACCTGTTTCGAGTGAGGAAGGAGAAAGCTCATTACGAGATCAGCTTCCTTTCAAAATAAATTATTAAAAATGCAGAGAGAGATGCTTGCTGCCAAATAATAATAACACTCACAAAAAAAAAAAAAAAAAAAAAAAAAACACATGTACATTAAAGCCCCAAAGTAGGCAGTTTAATAATGGGAGATCTTGCAGGTTGTGAGCATGCTCCAGCCGGAACAAATCCTTCCTCTGTTATTCCTCTGAATAAAAATAAACCACGCTCAAGAAACCCAAACGGAAGCTTCCTCCTAGAATCCCTGCTGCTGAAAAATATGTAATAAATTCAGCCTGAAGACGCAGACTCTAATCAGCAGCTGTTTTCTGGATCCAAAGCCAGCCAAAGCCTCTCTTGTCTTTTCCCACTATGAGTCTGGGCCTTTTTGAAAAGGGTTTTAACCTTTTAAAGATACAGTGCACCAATTATCACTTCTGGAGGACCGTTGCTCGCAGCACAAACAAATTAATAAAGCAGCAGAGGTAGCACAGCCAGAGCAAGGGGGAGGTGTGGTTTGCATTAGCAGCCCTTCTTCATTAATATTATTATAGATTTTTTAAAATAGGATTCCCCCCCCCCACCCTTCTAAGGAAAATAATAATAAACAGAGAACTTGCCACTCGGCTCTTGGATAAATGCACAGTCATTATAAAAATGAACAGCTGCTGGATGCGATTCAGGGAGTTGCACAGCCGCTCCTGATCCGGGTTGAATTGGTTACAACTGAATTTTTGGTATTAACAGTTTCGGTCCCAGGCGGTGGTGTGCGAGGGTTAACGACACACAGCAAGCGGCTCTGTCAAGTGCTTCCCATCAAACCGGGGATCAGGCTGCAAAGTTTGAACGGAGCAGCTCTGGCACAGCAATAAAGCATTCTTCAAGAGGTGGGATTTTGGTTTAATGAACCAAACCAAAGCCCCTCCAAAATGCTCAGCCCTCGACTAACAAAGCGCCGGTGGCCCCAGGCAGGACTCAACTCCCTGGGGACAGCACGGAGCCAGCTGGGGGGGCCAGGTCTCCCTTCAGCACTGTATCCTCAAGCTTGGCACCCTGGGGGTGGTCCCCAGTGCCACCAGCACCCAGCCCACCTGGGTGACAGTTGCATCCTCCTGTGCAGGAAGCAGTGAGCGAGGGGCCACCCCTGTGGCCAGCCCTCTCCACAGCCCCCGGCATGCAAACCATGGGAGCAGGCAGTCCTCCCTCTCTCCCCCCCACCTCCTCCTCAGCAGAAAATCATCATATTTCATGTGTCGCTGCTCCAGCCTCGCCAATTGGCTGGGCACTGGCAGGCGGAAATGTCAGGAGCAGCCCAGCATCGCTGCCCGCCCGCAGCCACTCGCTCCCCCCGGATCCTCCTGCAAACACAGCTTGGGGGGCACAGTGCTGCCTCTCAAATGGGAGAAAAAGAGGTTTGTAAACCCTTCTGGCTGTGCTCCAGAGGGCTGCGGGCTGCCAGCAACTTGACCTTGACCCAGACGCCAGCAAGGAGCAATTTCCAGAGGACAGAGACCCAGCACGTCTGCTCCACGCTGGGTACACCGAGGGGTCATATCCAGCACCCGGGGTGCAGCTGCAGTTACACCACTGGTTCTGTGGCTGCCCAGAGGAACAACACCTGGCAAATGGCTTTCATTTTTCCACAGAATTTGACATTTTGTGTTTGTTTACAGCTTGCACTCTCTTTTTAGACCTTTCAAAACAAGGCATATCAGCATGGTACTTTATCTTAAGAGCTGGAGAAACTGGGACTTAGGAATGCTTGGGCTGAAGTTACCCAATGCACAGCAGGAGCTCAAGCAGGGAGGCAGATGAAGACTTGATCTTTTGATTGTTCTTAGAATAGGGGAAAAATAAAATGATCAGAATTTCCTTGGTAGATGAAGAAATGAAGCACCAGAAGCAAACAAATCCTCATGAAAACCACCACCTACCACTTCTACAAACACAGCACCCAGAAGCTGAAGGAGAACACACTGGAAAGCCTTCTCCTGAGGAGCAGATGATCTTTGCTTTCATGCCAGAGAAGCCACCATGATGAGCGTAAAGAACATGGGAAATATGACAGGCAGAAAGCTAACTTATTTTACTGCTGCTTACACAAGGATAAAAAAAAAAAAATGCATTATCAAAAAAAAACAAAGAGGATTTGAGTGCGGCATTTATGGCACAAATCAGCTTATGAAACCCACATCTCTCTACTGGTCACACACACACAAAAAAAAATCGGTAATAAATAGGTGATACTGGAGGAGTGAAAACCAAAGCTTCCTTCTCTGGCCATCCAAGCAGCCTGAAGCCCAGGGCACAGCACAGGCAGACCCAGGCAGGGCTCTGGCTCTGCAGAACTCATCACCACTGTGTGTCACTGTAGGCATTATAACAAGTGCAGCAAGAGGGAAGAAAGTGAGATAATTAGGCTATTAAGCACCAAACCACTGTCTCAGTCCACAGAGACACAGGACACATCTCCTTATGATTTTCTTCCCTTTTTGGATTTCAACAAAAAGCCACACAAAGCATTTCATCACATCTGCCAGCCTGGGCCATACGCGAGAGATGGCTTATCCCATGGTAGAGGACTGCTCCATAAAAAAAAAAAGCCCCGAGTGAATTAACTCTGTTGTGGAAGGGTCACCACACTGTCACCACGCTCTGCCAACACGACCACCCTTCATAGGAGCCCGTGTCCCCACGTGCCACCAAGCTCCTCCACACAGACTTGGAGCAGTGACTTACCTGCTTGGGCCTCATTTTCCACCCCCACAAGACAAATGCGAAAAATAGCCGCACTAAGTTCGAATGTCAGTTTCAGACTTAAACGAACTCATAAATGGCTGATAGCAAAGCTAGAGCAGTCACCACCTCATAACATGGTGCCCAGCAGTCAGTACTTAAAAGCCTCACACAAGTGGGAGCAAAAGAGCCCAATCATAGGATCAAAAAAATAACCTCAGTTGGAAGGGACCCGCAGGGATCACCCAGCCCAGCCCCTGTCCCCACGCAGCCCCAGGCCCTGTGTCCGAGGGCGGTGTCCAAACGCTCCCTGAGCTCCGGCAGCTCGGGTCCGTGCCCGCTGCCCTGGGGAGCCCGTCCCATGCCCCCCGCCCCCTGGGGCAGACCCTTTCCCTGACACCCCCCGACCCTCCCCTGGCAGCTCCGTGCCGTGCCCTCGGGCCCTGTCGCTGTCCCCAGGGAGCAGAGCTCAGCGCCTGCCCCTCCGCTGCCCCGGGAGGGAGCTGCAGGCCGCCATGAGGCCTCCCCTCAGCCCCCTGTGCCCTGGGCCCAGCACCCCGAGGGCCCTCAGCCCCCTCCCCATCCCCGCAGCCCCCCTGCGGACGCTCTCTGACAGCTTTATGTCCTGCTGACAGCGTGGCACCCAGCCTGCACCCAGTGCCCGAGGTGAGGCCGCAGCAGGCAGAGCAGAGCGGGACGGTCCCTGCCCTCACCCGCTGGCAGCACTGGGCCTGGGGCACCCCAGGGCACCATTGGCCCTTTTGGCTCCAGGGCACACTGCTGGCTCAGATAGCACTGCCAGCTCTTCTCGTAACATTCACTGCAAGGCTCCTTCTGCTCGGCTTTTGTATCCAGAAACTCCACAGAGGGCAAGCTAAAACCCAACTGGTACTGCTCTGTGCCTAGCTCCCCATGCAGCACGCACACACTTTTGGTACTGCCTGCCTTGGACCTGGCAAGAAGCCCACTGCCAGTCCCCCCATTTCCATTCTCCATGTTGGATTGCTGTGTTGCTTCCACTGGCTTTATTTAATGAGGTCTATTTTTTGTACTGCACCATTTTCAAAGGCATGTCACCCACTTCTTCTGTGAAAACCAGGCACCACACTGCCAAGAGTGAAATCCCTGAACAAGGGGCTTTCATCAGGAAAATGCGCAATCCTACCTGAACAAGGGGCTTTCTTCAGGAAAATGCGCAATCAGCTTAAAAACTGACAGCAGTGGCTATATGCAACCACTGCTAGACAGGAGCCTCATGAGCCTGCCTTTGCCTGGCTTCAGCCGCCACTTTGGGGCCCAGCCACTCCTAAGGGAGCTATACAGAGAGAAGGAAGGCAGACAGTCCTGTTCTTATCCCCACACAAAATTACAATGAGAAGCCTGCAAACAGAGCAGGAGTTAGAAGAGATGACCTGCTAACAGCTCTACTTTTGTAGACAGTTACCATGTTGCTCTTGTCTTGATTAGGGAACGTTCAGAGGTTGAGCTCTTTGCTTTTATGCATTTTCCTCATTGATGACCATTCAAGCTCCGACTCCACACAGTTTTTAAAAGATCCTGCCAAAAGCCAGATACTAGAAGGCAGCACAGAAGTTGCAGCAACACCAAGACAGCATAACCACCTGATCCCCCCAGAAACAGGACTCAACAAAATCATCCTGAAAGCAATTAGTTAATGAGGTTTTAATCATTTTCATGTGTGTCATGTTGAGTTTGCATCAGCCTTTCTTACAGAAAACAGCATTCATACATTCATACAGCATGCAAGTGCTTTGTACTGTTTGCCCCCCCCTTTTTTATTTTTATTTTTTTAGAACGATAAAAAAAAAAAAAATTAGCTTTCCTCCACTATCCTGAAACTTTCCTAACAATCAGAGGCTGCAGCACCTCTGCTTTGATGAAAGGCTGAGGGAGCTGGGTTTGTTCAGCCTGGAGAAGAGAAGGCTCTAGCGAGACCTCACTGTGGCCTTCCAGTGAGTAATAGGACCTGACGAACAGAAGGGAGAGCAGCTTGTTACATGGACAGACAGTGACAGGACAAGAGTGGATGGTTTAAAACTAAAAGAGGGGAGATATTTAGGTTAGATATTAGGGGGATTTTTTTTTAATTTTTTTTTTTTTTTTTTTAACTCAGAGTGTGGTGAGGACCTGGCCAAGGCTGCCCAGAGAAGTTGTGGGTGTCCCATCCCTGGCAGTGCTCAAGGCCAGGCTGGATGGGGCCCTGGGCAGCCTGAACTGGTGGGTGGCAACCTTGCCCATGTCAGGGGGGTTGGAATTAAATGATCTTTAAGGTCCCTTCCAACCCAGACCTCTATGATAACAAGTTCAAAAATTGGTATTTAAAAACAAACAAACAAATGTTAACAGCAGGGACAGCTCCTTGAATAGCAATGAGAAGTCCTGCATTACAAATTATCCGCACCTCTGCACACTAAGCAGGCAGAGCTGGGTCTGAAACCTGGGAGACCCCCTCCCAATAGGTGCGTAAGTTCAGCTGCTCCCGACACAGTGAAAGCACACCCTCAGTAGAAGAAACATGTTCCACAAAAACGGAGCTGAGAAGTTCTGCAGGGCTTGTTAGTGGGGCTCTGTTCTGCAGCCAGGCTCACTGGGAATTTGCAGGGCTGCAGAAATCTCCCTGCTGCGTGGTAGCAAGCAGGGGCCGTGCTGGCTGCGAGCAGGAACAGAAGGGGAAGGAGTGGTGGGATGGGGCGAAAAAAGAAGGAATGCTCTTAGGACTTGCTACTAGCATACCAATACTGGTGGTATTTAAGAGGTCAAGGAAACCCACTATCTCCATCCTCCTCCTTTCTCCTGCCATGAAAAAAAAAATTAAAAAAAACAGAAAAAAAAATAAAACAATTTATAATATTTCTTAAAAACTGTTTGACATTGCCTTGTGGATACTTCTGAAAACACTAAGCTGCTTTAACCCTAAATGAGTAGGTGGGGAAGGACACAAGCACAGGTCACAGCTTGATTAGAGCTTGTCCCAAACGCTGGGATTATTTGCAAAATGAAATATTCCCCCATATGTTGTACAGCATACATCCCCAATGCTGTGGACATACTGTGCACAGTTAGGTGCACATCTCTAAGCAGGATGAGATTGAGCTCAACACTTTGGTTCTCACATTAAATAAGCATTTCTCTGTGAAAAATTAGTAAGAACCATGTGAAACGTCAAAGTTTTTGCCTCCCCC
>VXAV01005019.1:67747-88820 GCA_013399715.1 Alectura lathami | reverse complement strand
TGAAACGTAAAATTTTTTTCCTCCCCCCCTTTTTTTTTTTTTTTTTTTTCTTTTTTTAAAGTATGTATCAAGCCTACTCAACTGTAAGCAGAAACTTGCAGTTCTTTTTTTAATTACTAGCTTCACTAATGCTCTTGGGATCCAAAAGCCAGGGTCCTGTGGCTGATCTGCTCTTCTCCTTCATGCACTCTTTAACAAGCAACAAAGATACAGAGGCAAAGCATGGCCCAGGACCCTAATGCGTGTCCCAGGGTTGGTCAGGAGCTCTGAAAGGGGCTGCATAGAATGTCACTGAGGGAGATGCTGCACTGAGGAACCCAAACCACTCTGCAGGGGAACCTTACCCAGCCTGGCTCATTTGGAGTTTAGGGGGACACAGTCTGACAGAAGGAAAAAGGATCTCTGAGCAAACTGAGCCGATTCCTTACTACAACAAACGTCATGCACACACTTGAGGTATGCAGACCTTTGCCTTGGATTCCCATTACATCACATGTCCTCAATTCCAGGATATAGCTCTCTAAACATGCACACCTGTCCATACATCCAGGGTGAGCACGTTAACCTATGACTGACTCTGGAGCAGAAGCCTGCAAATCTTTGGGTTATTGCTTCTACCCGATTGTGTGATATGAAACTTCTCTCCAATACCAGATGATGTGTGACTACCAAGAGGCTCAAGTTTCAGATGAGCAGAAGAACTCTGAGTATCAACCAGTTCATTTTTTACCCTTCACAATGTAATACTTTCAGACACCCTTTTGCTCGACTAACTAAGCAATTCTGTTTAAAAGAATTAATATACAATTGTGCCATGAAGAGTACAAAAAATACAGAAAGAACAGCCATAAAAGCTCATGAGTGAGTAGTTTTGTTCCCACATTTTTGTTTTGGTCACTACTAAACAGCAGTTATCTCACACCTCAGCATTCATCACCCAAAGAAACACTCGGGCCCCGCAGGGCTTCTTCTCTCTGCTGCCTCACTACCAACTGTGATGCTTCTTGGGGCAGCTTGTGAGGCTCTTTGATGTCCCAATTGCACAAGAGGCTTCAGTGATCTCACCTGTCAGCAGCACAGGGATGAGAGGAACAAGTCAGAGTAAATAATTTTACCTAAGTGTGGCACTCCAGTGAAATTTGAAGTTTGATGAATCACATCACATCTCAACTTCACTTCTAACCTGAATCCTATTAGGAAAGATCTGTAAAAGCAGCTAAGTAGTGGGATGGGTTTTGCTTATTATTTTGTTTTTTCCCCACTATTTAAATCATTCCTTGTTCGCATCAACCAGAGCACATTATCTAATTCCTCTACAGCGTGCACAGGACTGCATGTTATCCCTCTACAAAGATCCATATTAAAGCAACCACAGACAATAACCTCATACCATTCAGTACGGGAAGCATCATAATCTGCCATGCATTAAAGGTCTAAAAAAACCCTGGCCTAATGTTAGACGAGTCTCAAGCTGTTAAGCCACTACTTAACTACGGTAATTCACCATGAAGTCTCTCCCATGGCACAGCCAGGGACTTGTTTTCACTTTCTAATAACAAACACGTGACTTGGGCATTTAATGAGTTCCCGAAATAACTGAACCAAAAGGCAAAATCCAGGAGGTTTCATTGCCCAGGGAGATTAAAACAAAATCATAATTAAAATAGTGAATGGGCAGAAAAATAAAATGAAGGCTGGGCGTGCTTATAAAGTCATTTAGGTGGAATATGGAACGTATTGCTTTCCTGTCCCAAGGGGGTTTTGAGCATGAGAGAAGCCAGCTGCCCTTGCAGTGCGTACCTGGGGCTCTGCAGAAGTCCCCTTGAAGATACAGGACAAGCAGGAATACCAGTTCCTCACCTGGGATTCAACACAGCTATGCTTGAAAAAAAAAAAAAAAAAAAAAAAAGCAGCAAAAACATCACACACTTTGGTGGCACTTATCCTGAAAGACATCACAACAGTGTGGATGTTAGTGATACCTCGCTGCCCTGTCACAGAATCATCTGCTTAGGAGTTTGCATGGATGAGCAGTGGGGAGAGTCGTATTTCGAGTCATCAGGGAAAGATTTTGCAGGCTTTGACCATGATCTCTGCTACAAGCACCAGCCAGCCCATAGCCTCTGTTGGGTCTGGAGTTCACATTGATCACAGTTCCATCGCGCAGGCAGATTAAGTTTTAAGAATTCTGAGAGCACTTGGCCTTTGAATATGTATATTTAGTTATCATTATTATCATTTTAAATCCCAACATGAACATGTTCATCTTCTGTTGCTGCACTGGAACCACACCCAGCGGAACACCAGCCCGCGAGCCGCGCAGCCTCCACCTTCCCCTCCTGCAGCTGCTAGAGGATGCCTGGTGCAGCCCCGGGGCTGTGCCAGCACAGTGCTGCGCAGAGGAAAGGCTTGCCAAGCTGAAAAACCCTGGGACAGAAGCTTCATTTGCAGAGAAGAACAGACCCAACTACAAAAAAAAAAAAAAAAAAAAGAATTTTGTGGCACTAGATGTAAATTCCGCTCTGCTCCAGAGGTAAGCATCTTTCTGACACAGCAAAAAGTGCTTCTTTCCTAATCAGGGTTGGAAGACTGGAATACAGTGCATTTCCCTGCACCTCACGCTTCACATTTGCCCAAAGCACGGATGTTCTGCCAGGTGGGAGCTGCAGCCTCCCAGAGGGATAAAAACCAGCTGTGGCTGAATCCTGGTCTCATGGAGATGCAGCATGTTTGATTTTAAAGTTTGAACACTCACAATTAAAAGCATGGGTCTACAAACATTAGATGCCACGTGTGGCATTTCCTCCTCGTTTTCTTTGCTTCAGTTGCTCATCATGATAAATACTGCAGCTCAGCAGCAAGAATTTGTAGGACTGTTTCACTCCTGCAGACTTCTGGGTGCAGTTTCTTGTGCCCACACATTAGGGAGAGCCCTTCCATTCGGGCTAGATAATCCCAGAAAGAAAATACCCATCGAAAGCAGCTCGTAACCAGGCACTGAAAACTTCTGTCATGTTTGAGTTGCTTTTTTAAATACTTCTGTGCATTTAACTCAGTGGGTTATTAAAAAGTTGCTTTTTAATTTTTAGGCTAACATCTGCAGCAAAACTTTATTTCAAATTGGGCTTAGAGAAAGAAAATTATATTTTGGCTGAAGGCCAGGTTCTGAATTTCTAATTAACTTCAACTTTTTCATAGACTAACCCTTGATAATTTATATAACTCATTTCACTAAAGGGCTCAGAGGGAGCCCTGCACCAGATCAGGCAGAAATAACTTGAGTTCAAAGGATCTGCTCTCGATTAACCCTCGTGAAAATGAGTTCAGCAACAAGCAAGGGATGGTGCTAGCAGGTAAAAGCTCAGAAATGTATTTTAAAAGGTTGAGTAAACACTGGGTTGGTAGATTTACCTGCCCATCTCTGACTAGTAAAAGTTGATCATTCACATAAAAATATGAATATTACATACATATTACACAAAGGATCCACACCTGGGCTTTCAGAAAGCCTGTAATTACCAACTTTATAAGGATGGCCTGCGTCTTCATCAGGAGGATAACGCCTTTATTTCCAGCTAAACTACCAGAGTGCCTGTAGAAGCCATCACTGGGAAGAAATTAATGAAAACATCCATTGCTGAATCAATTAATTATTAAATAACCCAGACCATCCCACTCAGGGGATTTCCTGGCCCAACTCAGTCCCAGAGGGCTGCAGCAGGGTGTACCTTCTGCCCCATCGTGGCCAGGCCCTTCCTTCTCCCAAACCCAGCATCCACTCAGATTTTGCAGTGGATTTTGCTTTGTTACGCAGTCTGCCAGAGGTGGCAAGTGAAAGAATCATTGCCTCTTGAACATTACTACAGAGTATTTTGCTACCAAGCCCTGACCAGCACAATGGGGAGAGGCTCAGCGCCTAGGAAGGGTCTGGAGTGCATGACAGCAAGAGTAGGAAATGTAAATTAGAGCTTAGGAAATGCAAAATGCTGGCTCGTTTAGCTGACAGTTCAGGAGTGATGCCCTCTGAAACAGGGCTGTTTTGGTGACCAGGTTCTGTGTAGGAACTGAAGCATTCACAGCATGAGCTACGTGTATATTAGTGCACATAGACTGGGACTCCACATTGAGACTCTCTAGAGCGATTCACAGGAATTTTGCATGCAGGGAGCAAGCAGAGCTGCTGTGAGCAGAAAAGGCATCATGTAACCAAGAAGGTCTGGAAGCATCATGCAGACAAAACACGCACCCTCTGGATCAGCAGTAAGGAGCAGCGGTGCAGCACTAGCTGCGTCAGTCCTCTCCTCTACAAGACAAAGCCTGGTCCATTTGCAATACGCCTGCAGGGGGGTCTTGGGCCTTGGTTGGAGCAGGCTGGGCCTGGCCCATCTGCATGCTCCAGGGGTTGGGCTCACAAAGCCCCATCTGCAGGCACACCAATGTCCCAACCCTCCCCAAAGCAAGAGCATGGTTCCTCCATGGCTTCACATGCAGAGTCAGTGTGTGTAGGAGAGTACTTAGGTTAGCCATGCATAGCTGTACTCAGGTGAATAGTAATAAAAAGCACACAATGGAACAAGGAGGAAACAAGAAAATTTCAACAAGATTGTCAGGAACAAACATCAATAGTAGGGCGTGAAGAAGCTGGCCTGCTGTGAGAGCCAAAGGCAAACCATGCCAAAACCAAATGCAGACCTGCAGCTAAAAAAGCAAATGGACTGCACTGATCTGGAGCTGGGCTTGTTTTATTCAGCAAGTATATTTTAGAGGACAGATTCTTGGTGTGAAGAAGAGACTTAAACCATATCTGGCATCCACTTTTCTTTTGCATGGCTCGAAGATAAACAATTCCACTGGTTTGTTTGATTTAGAAGGAAGGAAATAGCACTACTGTTAAATACTTTAGGTGAGAATTCACACATTTTCCATTGTCCAACACCTGATATTCAAAATAAGATCCTGCTTGGAGCAAGAAAATATTCTAATTAGATTCAAAACTGGCTCAAGCGTCCCACTATTCATCTGAGATGAGTATTTACCCAGTATTGAGCTTCACATTTATTGCAGCTTGACCATTGGAGAAAGCAAGGCAAGTGGCAGCGTACAATTTTATTTTCCTTACTTCAATTTCTGATAACATTTTGCAGCTTCGCATCTAGTCAAACGCTGTTCACGGAGACAGTCACCTGAATTGACTCCGATGGCAACAGCCCCAGCCCCTAGCAAACCAGCCCAGGCCCTCCAACAGGGGGCTGCCCCAGCACTGGCTCTGTGCATGTGGCTTGAATAGAGGATGACATTTCCTGCTGTTACAGCAAAGCACATCTGAGAGTCAAAAATAACATTACAGCATGGAAAATTATACTTCCTCCTGCTGACTCTAATCCAGGTGAGCCCAGCTGTGGCTGAAGGAAAATTAAATATTAGCCTGCAAGTGTTGCACTGGTTCTGTGAGGGGTGAAGCTAGTGGTATAATTTGGAGACAAAAAGGAAGAGAAAAGCTAGTTTATGAGGTTGGGAGCTGGATTTCACCCTGAAGGCCTGAACTCAGAATTAGAGGCTGCAGAAGCCAAGCTTTTCACTTCTGGCCTCCAACAGTGCTCTCTGGTTTCTGAGGTCCCAGGCTAAAATGCTTTGACCCAAGCGCAGGCTCTGGCTGAAGTGCGTGGCAGCTGTGCTTTGCTTCTTCTCTAAAGCACCAGGTCATAAAAAGAAAAAGAAAACAGAACCAAAAGCATACAGACTGGGTATTTATTGACATTGCTCTCTGCTCCTCAATTCTCTCAGTTCCTTTCAGACCACCAGACTAACCCACTGCTGATCCTCAGCCCTAGAGAAGGTTATGAATTAACTAATATGGTTTGAACAATAAGCAGCAAAGGATGGGTGCTGACAAGGGGGAACAAAGAATAAGATAAAATACAGAAACTAGATAGCCAACAGCCCTAAGTGATTTCTGCAGCAAGAGCCCTACTGCAACTGGAGCATGAAAGTGAGTTTACAGACTGCATCATGGCCTTACTTTTGGCACAAGCATTTCACTTGTTAATGCCACATTCATTCCAGTTCCTTGCATGGGATATTTAGAAGCATTACATGTTGGAAACGGGAGTAAGTGATACTTCCTTTGCCATAAAGCGGAGTTAGGAATAAAAGTAATGGTACTCAGTATTTTTAAATGTATCCAGCTATAAAATATATCCAAATATCTCTGACAGAATTGAGATTTACTGACAACAGTATTTCAACTGATATAATTCATGGACGTAATTCAAACATGGCCGGAAAGAAAACTTTTGTGTCTTTCAGCAAGGAAACGTTCTGGGTCATGGCTCAGGTCCCCTCTGCTGAGAGAATTACTGTCAAAATAATGGACATTTCTGAGACCTGCGAACATGAGAAAGCCAATGTGCTCCAAAACCAGAACTTCCTTGTATTTCTCTAGCAGTCCTTAGGAAGCTAAGGCCTGGCTTTTCAGAGAAAAAAAAAATTAAAATCAAACTATTATAATGGCACTACTATTACTGCAACTAAAATGTTCTGTGTTCTCCCTTTGCATATCCCCACAGCAGCACACTCACCTGTAGCAGCCATTGGTGTGTGTCATTTTGAAATACACTGTATGTAGATGTGAGCTTTGTAAGAGAACTTTCTGTAAACCACTCCTAAAGCATAGCCAGGTTTTTTGGTTGTTTCCCAAGTAATATTTATAGAGCACTGTTCAGTGGAAGAGCTCAAACCACAGTTCAGAGGCATTCAGCTAGGTGCTTTGGATCCTTCCAATGTGCAGTGCAGCAGCTACTGCCTAGGCTGGTGATGGCACCAAACGCAGCCATCCCCAGAGCTGAGGCATGGCAGCAGGCTGGTAAAACACACCCTCCTGCAAAGCCCTCGTTTTAAATCACCACTGTTCTTTGCAAAATCCACGGCATCAGTGGCACAGCTGCCCAGCACAGGTGCCATTATGAAGGCAGAAAGGTCCCTGATATCTATTTCTGCACAGGCATGAGACCAAACTGCATCCGTGCCCTGGACCACTACGACATTACATTAGGCTCTGCACTGTATGACGTTTTGAAAAATAGAAAAGCTGTAACTTTTAAATGAATGACGGCTGTTTGGCCTGCATTTACACCACAGATAAAAAGTTTTGCCAAACTGTGCATGTATGCCACTGAAGGCCTCAGCAGCCCAGGGCATCTGATCACCTGGGGGCATTTGAATTGCAAGCCTCTGCTGAGCTGCAATCAGAAGCACAGACAGACACCGTCAGCAGGAGAGCTGCTCCGGGGAGCCTGCAAGTGCTATCCTTGCATGCAGTATTTGGTGCAGTGTAATGACATAGTAATCAAAATAATTAACATTATTTCTTTGTAGTATGGCAGTGCAATTTTAACACTCCATCCTGTTGTCTCCTTTGCAGTTGAAGTCATAACCAGCCACCTGCGTACTGCAGAGATTTCCCCTAGAGGTTTGCCGTCCGCATATTGACCAGATTAGGGCTCTGAAGGCCAAGGAGATAGCAGCCAAGGAAACTCTGGGTTTTGGTTAATGAAAGCGTACTGACATCACCTACCCTGGCCTCTGATCTTCCAAGGCAGGAGGTTTTCATTTGTTTTGCTCCCTTCTGAAAGCTCAGGAGCAGATGTTTTAGGTTTGGAATAAGCCCCCTTGAAAGCGGAGGCTCTCTCCAAGAAGAGATTTCAAGTTCTCCCATGCACTCTCTGCACATACTTGTCATCCCATCTTCCCCAGCTTGGATTGATAAAAACAAACAAACAAACAAACAAAAAACCCTCAAAGTGCAACTGAATCTGGAAATCAAATTTCTCTGGAGCAAGAGCTGAGGGCTCTTTACCACTTAACACAGGGCAAGGAATTACGAGCAACAAGCAGCAGTACATAATCACCTCCAGTAGCTAAGCAAAGAGCCTTGTGCCAGCACCGTTGCTGCTTTGCCACCCACGTTTTACATGCCAGTGGTCATTACCCCACCATGAACCCATCAAGAAGCTGATCTGCATTGCAAATAACCTTATAACATCCCAAAAGGCTGGAGATGGAGGAAGCACTGCAGCAGTTTCACGCTGACAGCCAGGAGATCGGGAAACTGCAGCACAGCCGTGCGAACACCGAAGCAAGCCTCACAGCTGCTGGAAGAGGCGTTTCTACAGGATTTCCAAAATCAACTCACAACAATCTGCAATATTGAGTCCTGAGAATGGGGAGGCTTCAAGGCAGCAGCCTGGACACGGCCACAGATGGGCTCAGCAGAAGAAATCACAGTGAAACAGCATCTAGTGATGCAATGGATCTCCCAAGTAATAAGGTTGAAATGACTTTTCCCAGCTTGAAATGCAAGTCCCTGCAGGTTATGTCACACCTCAACACTGGTAACAATAGTGTTTAGTTTCTTTTTAATTACATAAACATCCCTAGAGCAGCAGCTATACACGGAAAAATTAACTGTATCCAGTGACCTTCTGCAAAAAGGGAAAAACTCCTCAGGGCAACTTGTTGTTGCCTTTTTTTCCCCCCCCCCCCAAAAAAGGAAACTTTTAACAGTTCCTGAAATAAAACAAGGGAAAGGGTTGGGTGGTGCCATTTAACTCACCAACAAACTTCCACATGTAAATACCTGCCAGCAAGCGACAAGTGAGTGTGAAAAATGCAGGCAGTGGTTTGGCAGGTATCTCACCTATCTTATCAAAGTAAATTCGATGCAGAAACATGCAAGATATTTGCAGTTCACATCAGCTTCAGGGAACTCAGTGATTGTTTCTATATGACCAGGGGCAAGCTGCCCTGCAGGACAGCCTGACAGACAGCAGTTTAAGCTCCCCATGACCACACCATCCTGTCAGCACATCTCTGGTCCTGCACCAGCTGCTCAGCGTTCAGATGCCGTCCTCCTTCCCAACTCAAATCCCTTTGCTGTAGCTCCTGCACTGCAAACTTAACGTATAACCAGGCTTTAAAGTCACAAGAGCTTGGCGACGAGCAAAGAATCAAAGCACTTCAAAGCTCCCTCTTCACAGGCTCATGCACATGCACACTAAAATATTAATTTTTCCCCTACTCTCTTTGAGTTTCATCTTTTCCAGCGCTTGCATGGCCAGGCTGGTGGCTTGCTGCTCTCTGCACACCACACACACACACCAGAAACTCGTAATGAGGCAGCAGCTCTGGTCTCTGAGCACCCAAAGCTGCACGCATTGGCTTTGGGGAGCAAAGCTCTTGTGCCTCCGTGGGCAAGAGGAGCTGGAGGAGACACAGCAGCACTGCCTGGTGGGCAGCCACCCTGCAGGGGCTTTTTTAATGGAATAATTGAATTTAAATTACTTCTGGATTTGAAGTTAATTTAACCTGTTTAAACTGAGCGTGTTGTCACGTGGTGCTTAGTGCTGCTTGCTGCTGCCCCAAGTGCATAAACAGCAACTCCTGGAGCTATTAATAACCACAGCCCTGCAGCTGATCCATGCCAGCCGCCTGTTGACAGATGTCCGTGTGTCCTTCCAGCAGGAGCACACCCATCTGGACAGGAAGATGAGCAAAGGGATGGCAAAATCTAGACTGGGGGGCTTCGACCATCCGCAGATCCTTGGTCCTTTGGAAGAAGCTCTCCTTCAAGGAGATGAAGCCACTCATCTCTCCTTCATACATCAAAGCAAGCACAGAGTTGAAAAATGAGATAAGAAGAAAAAAAAGCACTGGAAACCCCTCCAATCATTTTGTACCAGTGGCAAGACCCAAAACTTTCTGCTGATGGGTGGTGGGATGAGAAAATTTCATTAGAAGATGAAAGGTTTCACTCCAGCTAAAATCTGCACTGACACCACGTTACCCAGATCATGCTCGGGGGGAGTCTGCTCCCCATGTCCCACCTACCCCACAGCAAATCCTTCCAGCAGCTATGGGTGATGGGGGGAAAGCCCAAATTGAGATTCCACCCCCCCCACCCTCCCCCAAATAATCTTCCTCAAACAACTTTGCCATATGAAATGATAAAGAGATCAGAAGCCAACTTTGCTTTTGTCATCTCTGCTGGAGACAGACAGGGAGACCCTCAGACGCTGTAAGCAGTGTGTTAAAACACAAAGTTTGGCTTGGGGCAGTAAAATTAGATCATACTGACAGATGATTATCTTCAGCTGCACCCCCCCCCTTTTTTTTTTTGGCATGAGCATCTAAATACAAACCCATGTCCTAAAGCAGAAATCTACTGCTATCAACATCATATACACATACGATTTTTTTTCTTCACAGCAGAAAGGAGTCAGAGAGTCAGAGACCAGTTGCCTTTACTTTTCAAATACCAAAAAAATTCACAACACCAAAGGTTTGCATGCTTTTGGCTGGCTAAATCAGCTTCAGCCTCGTGGTAGAGTGACAGAGGGTGGGAAGCCAGATGAATGGACCAGCAAACACACAGCTTCAAGTTTCACCTAGAATCTTGCAAAACCTGGTGTTTTGCTAAAAATCCACAGCTTGGAATCGCAACAAACCCCAGGAAAAAAATTCACCTTACATTTACCATCCCCAGGCCAGTTTCACACTGTTCTCTGCAGGCAGTATATTTGGCAGGGGACGACCTGTGCCCATCAGTGCCAGCAGCAGAGCAGCAAGAACCTTTCCTCTCCTGCGCCCCTGTGATCTCTCCCACAGGGGCTCACAAGCCATTTTGGAGCAGCAAAATAGGAAAGCATCTTCCTTAGTAGTTTTTGGGTGCTTCAGAATGTTTTTCTGAGCTCTACAAGGAAGGCATCAGAATCTCAAAGCAGCCTGAAAGTGCAGTGCGCTCTCAACATGTCATATGCACATACATATCCAAATAATTCCCTCTTAGTTATACATAATAATACAAAATATAATAAATGCTTCCTATTTTGTCATGAACAACATAGTCAGAGGGAAGCCCATCACAACCTCCAGGTCCCAAGAACCTCAGCATCACTTCAGCACCTGCTGCATGAGCATCCTCATACCAAGCCCAAACCTGCTGCTGCTCCCAGGAGGCAGCTGGGGACACTGCTTGTTTCAGGAAGCAGCCTGGGGATTGCCACCAGCCCCAGATGGAAACAACCGAAATACCATGCAAAATGCCATTTTAGTTGCAAACATTCAGAAGCATGCCCTCACACCTATCCGTTAGCAAACATTAGCAAAAGGACAGCAGTTGCATTTTTCTGATGCAAAGAAAATGCAGACTTGCTAATGGTTAGCTTGACAGTTGGCATTAGCAACACACTGAACCATTTCTCATTAATTTGTCGCCATCTACACGGGCCAGGACCGCTCCCATTCCTCTTTCAGCCACTTCTCTCCCAGGGAAACTTTAGCATGTTTTCCTAAATGCTGCATGCACCCTCACTCAGTACACAGGACACTGTTCTCCACCTCAGGCCATCCATGGACAGCACCTGTCTGGGTTTGTGTCCTTCAGGCGCTGGTGAGAGAAGCAGCCTGGGCATGGCCCCTGGAGTCCCCACTGCTTCCTCAACAGCATGTCACAACCCCTCAGCTACGTTTCAATACAACATGCTTTTCAGCACTAGTAGTTCTACACACACATATGCACACAGGCATACACATGTACACGATGCGTGCTGCTCTGCTAACACACAGCAGGTGGCTGCTGCACCAGGCTTGCTGCTCCCAGCCCCACATGCCACCAGACCCAGAAGCAGTGAGATAACGCCAATGCCAAGTTTTATTTACTTTTGGTTTGCCTTTTAGGCTTCTCAGATTCACATTTTCGAGACTTTGTGAAACTCAGAGACATATTTTTGCAGCCTGATCACGAGCGCACAGCGCAATTGGCTTGTGCTGGGATCAGACAGGTATTTGTCACCTCATCTGAGGACATGCTTTCGTCTGAGGCTGTAGCTTCCAGATGCTCTGCACTGATTTATGTCTGCACATCTGAACTGGGTAGTCCAGCCTCTCTCTGCCCCAGCCATGCAGCCTCACCTCCCCTTTGGGGGTACCAACAGTTTTTAACATGGCTGATGAACTGAGGGAAGAGGTATTTGTGGCAAAAGCTCTCATGGGTGCAAGGTCTTATGTGGCTGTTACTGTACAAGCATAGGTAGCTGGTGGTCCTACAGCTCAGAGGACAGGAGGGACAGAGAAAACAACTGCAGCTCCTCAACAGGAGGAGATAAAGTCTTTAAGCTAAAGACCAAGCATTCCAGGGCCCCACTGTGCCTGTTACCCACTGGACATCAGACTGGAGGATCTGATGTCCTCAATGATGGCTTGAAACTCAACCTCTCACTCAACAACTCCTCTCCCACTCAACACAACCCTCCTCCACCAGGCACCGCAAGAACGCATGGTCTGGCCCCAATTCTCCTTGCTTTTCCTCACATGTTTGGGCAGCCGCTGAGTGTGTGAGAAGTGAATGAGAGCACCAGCATGCTCATCACATTGCATTTTGCTCCCATTTTGCAAAAAGTTCCAACTGTGCAGCACATGTGCAAGTCAAGACAATCAGCTATGTCTCCCAGCAATACCATCTTCCTGCCCAAATCCTCACTAACCTGATTTTCTGATGCAAATAAAGGCATTGCCAGTGAGTATTAATGCAGAAGAAGTCAGGTTTTTCCAGAGGTAGGCTTGGTTTGATGACCATGCTGTGATTCTGTACATTTTTCTGCAGTCATTTAAAGCATGACTTTACCCCAGAGTTGGCTTCCTCTCCAACCCTCAGCCTCCAGAACTACTCATTTAGGGATGTTTCATACGGTATTTTTGCACTTCATCTGAGTTTTGAGATGTCCCATTGTCTGGGGCAGAAATTTGACCCTGAAATTCCTCAATTTGAAAAAAAAAAAAAAAAAAAAAAAAGAGGATTTAATCCTTCCCCTTGTTAAAAGAACCTTTAACTGGAAACCCATCTTCCTCATCTGCTAATGAGTTTACTAGCAACTTTTTCTTGGCTAGGACTCCTTCCAGTTTAACATTTTCTGCCAAACTAGCTCTCTCCTGACAGCTACTAATTTAGAACTGCTTTGCCTTAACTTGCATTTCTGCTCAATTGACCTCATGGGCTTCTTCTCAGTAATTCCAAAGAAAATGTGCCCAGTGTGCAATTCCCAAGATTGCTTTATTTATTTATTAACTTCTCCGTGTTGCAAACCAGTCTGGAACAGGAAAATTCCTAGACTTTTTTTTTATTGGGCATGTCTATTTCTCCAGGGTGTCATCACTTCAAATCCTTTACCAACTGAAATCTCACTTATAACAGGTATTCATATACAATAGAAAAAAGAAAATAAAGAAAGGAAAGAACATTTGCTCTCCCACAAGTGCCCTGCATTGACACCAGGCTGAGATGAGCGTGCACCAGTAAACTCAGAAATATCAGTTGTTCGTTGCTGTCCATACACTTATTATAAATACATCATGCAACAAAATGTATTACACCTTCAGACCTTGCCAAGACGTTTAGTCTGCACTGCACAGACCTAGGACAGGCTTAAGCACAGGGAGCTTCTGAGCCGGCCATCACCCAGCTGCGGCCCCGAATAAGGCATCCACACCCAACAGATCCAGGACGGGTCAGGCCTGGGGTACGTGGAGGTCAGGCCCGCTCAACCTTTCTCGGGACAGAAGAGAAACCAGGATGAGCTGCTTGGTTCCTCACATCCCGCTGCCTTCTGTCTGAACGCAGACCCGCTAGCCATGGCGAAGCCGTCAAGTTAGACATGGCAGGGCCTCAGGAGATGTGGTTTAGTTCCTGATCTGTTGTACTACCAGAGAGAGATTTTAACAAACCTGTGTCTATGCGACTTCATGTTCCAGACTTCGCATGCTGGCAGGGTAGTTGAGCGAGTTTATGGCATGCTTGGAAGATGCCAGGAGATGCAATCTCACACAGAACGATCAAGTGGAAGGAAGATGTTTAGGGAATAACCACCCACCAAGAGATGTACTAACATCCTGGAAGAAACCCTCAATTTCTTTGAAAGTGCACGTACTGCGAGCACCTGGAATGGTTCAATCCATGACAGCAAAGATGTTTCTACTGCTCCTGACCTGAAGCATGAAGCCATGAGCACGGCCAGAAGCACCACTTCCTCAGTCCCCAGAACAAGGGCAGGGTCTCCCAAAACAACCCAGCAGGAGCAGAAGCTGCCCAGGGAGGTTCAGTGCCACTGAAGCCTGGTCTCTAACTTGCACTTTCCAAGAGAGATGAGAGGTTCTCCATTTTTAAAGAGGAATTCTGTTAAACCATTCCATTTTTCAATAATGCTATTTAAACAGAGTAACTGGAGCCTTCACTTCCACGGATGTCGGAGAAACACAAGCTACACATTGTAGGCAAACCACAGAGGAAGTATTTTAATTTCCATCACGCAGTGTTCCTCCTAACCCAAAAAAATGATTTTAGCTTGTTTGTGCTCCCAAAAGCCACAAAGTCTGCAGGGCTCTGAAACATTAATTTACCAGGAGGTGTGATGGAAGCAACGCAGCATACCCTCTGTATCTGCTACATGTCCAAAATTAACGGGCTCTCCTCTCAGAAAGCTGCTTTAAAGATCCCTCTACTATTTGATTAAAGATTTTTTAGGGATGTCTCTGTATTGTGTGTAACTGTGCTCGCAGTTGAAAGGTAGCCCTGAAAACATCAGTCAGTGTCTGCAGCTAGGCTGGTTTCTCTCTGGCTGCCATACATCAACCACAAAAATGCTCAGCTCTGGTTAGCAATTTGCTGGTGCACAAGCCTAAACCAACCCAGCTCCTCCTTCCACCTGTGCTGTCTGCAATGAAGCAGCAAGAACAGCATCAGCCCATGGAGTACAAGTGCACTGTCCACAGGGCAGTTATTTTGGCACTTGTGCCACAGTTCACAGAAGTTACATGGGGAAGGCAAAGACAAATGGAGCCTTTGGTCTTTGCTTACTTGTAACCTCTCATCCCATCAGTCCAGTATTAAGGGGTAAGGTGTGTGGAAATCTATTAGTTCTACTGGATCAGCACCTTGTGGTCCTCAGTCCTCACCCTCCCAGGAGCCAGGGCTGCTGCTAGGTGCCCCACACTGGACAGGTGCAGGGCAATGTATAGGTTTCCATGCAAGGAGACCTCTCTGGAACATGGGTGCTCTTCCAGACCACAGATGAGGCACACCCGTTGAAGGGCACACACAGGATTTTGCTACCTTTACGATGCGCTTACCAGCACTCAATAATAACACTAGAGTTTTATGAATGCCACAGGTACTGTTTGATCTCTTTCCCCCCCCTGCCCCCCATCCCAACCATTCAAGTCTCATTTATATTCCAGCAGTTAGTCACCACCAAAACAGCATGACAGGCACAGAGCACATAAAAAAGGCTCTACTTATAGAAATGGAAACCAGTTGTGCTGCCTTGCAGTCACCCCAAGTAGCAGTAGTGTGATGAGGAGAGGAAAGAGCCCAGCCATGCTCAGCTGCACAGCCATTCTGCGGGACTTTCACCTGGGGAAATTTCAGTTTAATTTTCACTTACAGCCCAGGCAGGATGTAATTTGGTTTCCTTCTTCTCCCCACTGGATTTTTTTCCCCCTCCATATCACGACCTTTCATACAATTGAAATACTCAGAAATAATGAAACATAGATAGTTCAGTATCTGCATTAACACAGGTTTTATAAGCAGCAGAAGCATCATCCCAAGATTTCCCTGTATGGGCCAGTGCAAGGGTGTGGCAAAAGTACAAGGCTCCTGGTGGACGGCTTTACTTTAGAGTAGGATGGCCTGCCTCAGAGCCCATCCAGATATTCACAGAAAGCAATATTCTAGTCATGCCTGACAGCTAGTTTTCAACAGGGCAGGATTTAGGCTGCAGTGAAGGAATGGACTTCTCTCTGCTGTACAAGGCAAAGGAAAGGACGAAACCCGCATTTAATTTAACCCCCTAGAGATAGAAACAAAAGCAACCCAGCATCTTTTTTGACTTCCCCTTTTCAAAGATCACCAAAGCACAGAGAAATCACCTGCTGCCTGCAGCAGGGAAATGTGGAGGATATTTCACCTGCCCAAGAGGCAGGAGACACAGGACAGGGATGCTTTGTACCCACTGTGGGGTGGAGTTGAGGCTGTGTGTAGCGCAGTGAGGAATGCTGGAAGAACACACACCTCTCTCCCTTCTTCAGCCATGGGCATTTCCTGCCTGTGGGTTTGTGTTGGGTTTGTGGAAGGTTCTTCTCAAACCTTCCCTCCATGGGCTTCTCCATGAACCCCTGGGATCCAGAGCACAATTGCTGGAGGCAGAACAGCATCCTGGGGAGCAGGAAACCCCCTTGAAGTCCTGGAATGGGATGGGATCTCCCCATCACCCAGGGTTTCACAGCTCATGCACCCTACCCCAAGTAGCTGCAAGTCAGCAGAGCAGTACTGAGGCCCTGCTGATCTGCATCTTCACCATCTCTGAGAGCAGGTGATTATTAAAGGGCAAGGTGCTCAAGGAACCATCAGGAAGTGCACTGCGCTTTATCACCGATATTAAGTGTGAAGAGATGGGACAACAGCTCAGCCTTCAGTGCAGGCATGAAACATTTCAGCTCTGCTGGAGGAGCAGCGCAGGGACAGGCTGGAGGCAGCGTCCTCACCATGCACTTCTGCTGCCTTACAACCACCACCAGGACTCCTTTCCCTCATCCACATGAGCTATGTTCAAATCCAGATTTCTCCTTTACTCACACAGACAAGGTTCAGCCTCCTCAGAAGTGCACAAATTAATTTCCAGCATCACAAGTAGCCATAACGTTGCATTTGTTTATCTGATGCTCTGGTCTTGCCTGAGCGTTGCGCTTTGTTAGCATAACTGAGTGCTTTGTAATCAGTACCGGAATCAGTCCCCTTCCCTGCCCTGTAATTTACACCAAGCCCAGAGTAGCCTTAATTAAGACAGCAATTTCAAGCATGATTTAAAACCACAAGCAAGAAACTTTACGAACTGATTCATTCTGTTTTAACTATTTTGCTGAAGACAGACGGATTCTTGTTGACTGCTGTAGCGGTAAGAACAATAGTTTAGCATCCATAATTTGGTACTGTTTGCTACCTACAGAACACAGAGGCGTTGTCAATCAGTTACAGCCTACATTCTCATAGTCAGAATTTGCATTTATTGTCCCTTTTTTTTTTTTTTTACATGATTTTTTATTCTGGGAAATTCAGACTGATATTTACTCGCTACTTAGCGATTTCTGTCAAACTAAGTTGAAATTGGAATTCAGTTGAAAACAGAAACAATGTCTTCTCATTGAAATTTAAAAAAAAATGTTGGAAAGATGTAAATTATTCAAACATTTTGCACACAAAACAAATAACTTCTACAAGGGAAAGATTAACAGTAGTTGGTGAGCTGGCTTTTGGGCTAATATGTGATGTTCAAACCTGTGTGCCATGAGATGTTCATAAAGTACCTACCAAGAGCATTTAAAAGTGCCTAAAAATGTAAAATAATGAAATGCCGTTGAACTGAGAAGGAGCTGTATTCCCGGCCTGCACAGGTATTCATTGGGATTTTCAAAGATCTTTCAATGAGAAAACAGCTTTGAGAGTGCGGCTCCAAGTCTGGGGAGGTAGCTGTGCATCCTTTCGTGTTTTTAACTGTGGACTGGAACAAACCTGCTTGTTTTTGTAATTCCTAGCCGGCTGCTCAGTTTCACACAAAGAAATCCAAATAAAACAAAACCCTCCCAAATATTTGAGCTCAATCAAAAACAAAAGCGACAAGAGTGAAACATTTGCAGCGGAGAATTTAAAAAATAAAAAATAAAAATCAGAACTTCCCCCAGTATTCATTTACAGAGACTAAACCCACCACAAATTTAACAACTATATGAAAGCGCGCATGCAGTGAGCTTGACCTGACCTCCAGCACTTCAGGTACCTCTTACCACTTCAGAAATATTTTCGTGTATTAAAACCCAAAGACATCCTATTCAGATTCCTTCACAGTAGTTATTTTAAATACTTGATGCAAACTATAACTTGACGCACATTATCAGCACTTCCAATTAAATTAGTGCTGAGGGATGCCTGTTTATCTCAACCTTTTTTTTTTTTTTTTTTTTTTTGAATATATCTCATTGGAAAAGCCCAAAGCATCCAGAAATGTTTATGGAAAGTTTTTTCCATGTCGAGGACAGCTGCAAGGCTTCCAGCCTCGCACATAATTCAGCGCTTCCTGCAGCAGCTTGGCCCCGCGTGCCTCAGATTTCTTGGCGGCTCCTCTCCCCGATTGCTTCAGCAAGGCTCAGAGGCAGAAAATGCTGATAAAGGGAGAAAGGAGCAGTGGAGAGGAGTGGGCTGCAAGGGGCAGATCCCTGACTCTGCTGATTCAGGTACGGCTGCCTCTTGGGTCTGGGGGCAGCCAGTGGATGGGACTGCAAGCGATATGTGAATGCAGGACATCGTGGTGCAGTGTCCCAGCCAAGACAAACCCCAGCAGAGGGAAACGTGCAAGGAGGAAATAATTCCCTGCCTGGGGCTTCACTGACCCTCCCATCTGACGGGCCAGCAGCCCCAGCCCCAAGCACCTGCAGCAGGGATGCTCAGCACTGGCACTGCACCCGCGGGAGCCCCATGCCTGCACACCGCAGACAGAAGGACCAGCTCGTGCTCTGGCTTGTAGCCAGGCTTGCCACTTTTCCCTAGCAAGACAGACAGTTGACTGCAAATTGGCACAAAAATATACATATTTGCATAAAACCTGGGGCAGAGCACACATAGCTCCTGCCTTCACTTTTGAAGAACAGCACTGCCTCCTCCTATGAAGAGACGCATGCAATGAATAAATAAAAGATAAACCCGTTACATGTTCCAATAGCAGGCTCAACTTTAACAGCCATGAGATGAACAAAGCAGGAGGAAGCGGGGGGGCCCTTGGTGCTATTTTCAGCCATTATTAACAGAGATCAAAAGGAGCAGCACGATGTCAGAGCCCATGCAAGGGTTGCGGGGCTGCGATCCCAGCCAGGGCGGATGCTGGTGGGATGGGGTCACGCGTCCGGATGCATGGGATCCCTGTGCTCTGCTGGGAACACCCCGCAGGCTGCAGGAACTCATGCAGCAGGCTTCAAATTTGGTGAGGACAAAGGGAAAAATCCAGTAACAGATGTCTAAAGAGAAACGGGGAGGGGGAAGGATCTGTTTGGACTTGTGAGAGTAAAGAAAATGAAGTATGCAAATAGGTTTTCGATTTCATACAAAAACACCCCTTTTAAGATTTGAGCCAGGCAACGGAGGAAAATAAGAATTTGCTTTCCATTTGCCCATAAGCCTGTCGGAAAGGCCAGCACAAGACTTGGCTCACCTCACCCAGCTCATCATGCATCTGCACAGGAGCTGCGTGACATGTGCCACAGCCCAGGCAGGGCTTCCTCCTGATGTCTGTAGGTCCTGGAGATCCCAAGCCACCCCATGCTGAGGCTGAGCCAAGGCAGTGTCAGAAAACAGAAGTTCTAGCTCCTGGCACTGCTGCTGCTCTTGCTCCACAGAGGACAGATCTTTCTGCAGCCCACTGCAAGGGTGACCCAATGGAGTTGCCCAGGGCTGAACATCCTCATTGGTTTTCCAGGCCCCAGCTTGTGCCACTCCATGGGGTTTTCTTCTTGGAAAGCCCCCTAGACAGGCAAAGGATGCCAGAGGATGTGCTTCTAGCACAAGTCTCACATGTCATGGTGGCTGGGGCAGAGGAATGGCACCATGCCAGAGCCCATCCTCCCCATCCTGCTCATCCAGACTGTGCTTACATTTTGATTCTGGTCCTTAAAATCCTCCTCTAGGAAGCATAAACAGAGCACCTGGAATGTCAAGAGGGCTTTTCTTCCTATTTCTGCAAAAAAGTGCCACCTTCCTTCCATGCCATCACCTCACACTCTCCAACTGAGCTATCTTTAAAAGACTGAATTGAAAGCACTTTGTGTATTGCTGGGGACTCCCAGCATCATTGCTAGATGTAGCACAAAGTCAGAAAAGACAGAAGAGATCCCAAGCTGGAATCACTACAAAACTCACTATTGCCTGCTTCATGCATTGGAAGCTGAGCAAGCACTCGGTGCTTTCGATTGAACCCAGGAATTTGCCTGTTTCCCAACACTGCCATTCCGAGGCACGCAGAAGGATGTGATGTGGAAGCTGAAGAGTTAAATGAGCACTTTATTCAGCCACCATCTGATGTGTGCACATTCAAAGTGATAATTACATCTAACAAAGACAATGTACAAAGCCCTACATAATACCAGAGATTTCAGTAAAGCTTCTATCACACTTATTAGGTTCATTTTTTGAAAGTTAAAATAGAAGAAGACAATATTCAAAATTTGGATACTTGTATGCAATGCCCTTAAGTATAGTGAGATCTGAATTAAGAGGAATTATCAGAGAAATATTGCATGTTCTGTACTGTAAGCCTATTAACTTGCTGAAAGGTCCCTTGAGTAGCAGTGGAGGGGCTGCAAGGAAATGTAACCATCCCCAAGGTGGAGACAGTGTTGGAAACAGAGTGTGGCTAAAGGAAGAGAACTGGAGAGAATTTTCCAAACTTGACCACATCTCCAGAGATCAGAGGAAGGGTCTGCATTGCTGAACCACATGGCTTTGTCACCACAATGGTGAAAACAGGAGGTGGGTCACAGCTGGGACAACTCTCAGCCTGCTCTGCTCCTTTCCAAGCTAACAGGAAAAATAAGTGCACACGTTGATTAAAAAAAAAANAAAATATAAAAAAAAAAAAAAAAAAAAAAAAAAAAAAAAAAAAAAAGGAAGTAACACCCCAGTTCAGCAAGTGAAAATAATGAAAAGTTGCTGAGCTTAACACAAGGACAGCTGGGGCACGAGCCATGAGCCTTGTCCCTCCCATGCACCAGCTGGGCAGGTCTGCAGCACACTTGCACTGGGGTGGCTGAAGCAGAAAGGAGACAGGTGCTGAAAAAGGAAGCTGCTAGCAGTACCTATTTCCATGCCTAATGGCAGCAACACAAAGGTCCAAGTTTAACCAATAAGCAAGCACTAGATGAGTACTGTTCTAATCGTAGAGCTTCTGGCTTATCTTTTTTTTTTTTTTTTTTTTTTTTTTTT
>VXAV01005019.1:49327-67726 GCA_013399715.1 Alectura lathami | reverse complement strand
TTTTTCTGCATTTTTTGCTTATGGAGTATACATATCCAGGAGGCAAATCTCGAAGTCCCTGTGTTTTTATTTGTTACTACTTGGTGTTACAGAACCTGGGAGCCCAAGGCACCATCATGCCTCAACATGCATATGTGCATTGCAGCATCTGAGCAAATCCCTCCAGCAGCAGAAAGAGGCAGAATTAAAGCATGGCATTGTGCTTCTGGTGGCTTTTCAAACTCCTATATGTTGCCATGATATTTGTCAGCAATGTGTCCTATAGAAATGAGGCTTATGCAATCACTTCTGCACATTCTAGTTGCAGCAGAATTCAGAATACGGATATGACCCTCACAGAATCGTGTCCCTACAGAGGGAAGGCATGAAAACTGGTGAAAGGCAGCATTTGGGCAGATGTAGGTAGATTAATTACTCCACAACAGCGAAAAACCCTAGGATTTGGGCCTGGTGAAGGCAACAAAACAGAGACCATCTTCACAAGCCAACCACATACACTGCATGAGGCTGCAGGTCATCACCAGCACATAACAATACACAGGGGACACAGCACAAGGGTCACTGCACTGGGACCACTGTGAATTGTTAGGGATGCATGCACAGCCCAGACAGGGTGAGCTTGCAATTTTTTTTCCTCCCAAAGAGCAACTTTCCTAAGCCAGAATACACATGCGACAAACACAATATAGAGCAAGGTCAGCAATACTGATGCAAGGCAAATTTGTAGCTTCAGCTATGGTCATGAACCCACAGGAACCACTACGCACCTCCATGACATGAATTACTACTTGGGGATGGGGGAAATTTTGAAGAAAAAGCAGAAGAGGAACTTAACCAACTCTGTAAGTTTTGTTTAGTCCTCAGAAGACAAGTTGCTGAAGCACATCTTAATGTAGTCACCATTTGACATACCCTTCTCTGCTGGTCTTTGATGTTTCACACAGTGCAAATCCCACACCGTAAGCTCACAATGTCAGAAACTTTTCTGCTGTGAAACCAAACATCTGGGAGAGCAAAACTCAGCACAGATTTTCCATTTCTCAACTCACCTTGGCAATTTTACCTGCATGGATTTAATTTGAATAAGGGAAAGAGAGGCAAGGAAACAGTAGGAACATTTGAAGTTTGAACAAAATGTTCCTGGAGACACAAATACAGCAAAAATGAACTCCTGTCATTGACATTTTATGCCATCCAGGTGCCCAGAGCACTATGAGCACTGTAGGTATGGTTTAAATGTTACAGCAGGTCTTCATAGCACAAAAACTACTAGCAATTAAGTGTATATTCTGAACATGTCACCTTTGTAATTGTCAAAACGCATCACACCTTGCCTTCTACATGTGATATTTTTCTTTCTAAACAGACTAGCTTCAGCTGTTTTTCCCCCACACTGCAGTCTGTCTTACAACGTGCATTACACAATTACCAGGACTGCAAAGTCAAGCACTGTGAAGTTCAAAAATATGAAAAACTTAACTTACTCATGAATTTTAGAACCATAGAACATCTCGAGTTGGAAGGGACCCACAGGGATCACCCAGCACCCTGTCCCCACCCAGCCCCAGGCCCTGTGTCCGAGGGCGGTGTCCAAACGCTCCTGGAGCTCCGGCAGCTCAGGGCCGTGCCCACTGCCCTGGGGAGCCCGTCCCATGCCCCCCGCCCCCTGGGGCAGACCCTTTCCCTGACACCCCCCGACCCTCCCCTGGCAGCTCCGTGCCGTGCCCTCGGGCCCTGTCGCTGTCCCCAGGGAGCAGAGCTCAGCGCCTGCCCCTGCGCTGCCCCGGGAGGGAGCTGCAGGCCGCCATGAGGCCTCCCCTCAGCCCCCTGTGCCCTGGGCCCAGCACCCCGAGGGCCCTCAGCCCCTTCCCCATCCCCGCAGCCCCCCTGCGGACGCTCTCTGACAGCTTTATGTCCTGCTGACAGCGTGGCACCCAGCCTGCACCCAGTGCCCGAGGTGAGGCCGCGGCAGGCAGAGCAGAGCGGGACGGTCCCTGCCTTTGCCCTGCTGGCAGCACTGGGCAGGGGGCACCCCAGGGCATGGGGGCCCTTTTGGCTCCAGGGCACACTGCTGGCTCACATTCAACTTGCCATAAACCAGAACCCCCCGATCCTTTTCTGCAGGGCTCCTCTGCAGCCTCTCCATGTGTCTAGAATTACCCCATCCCAGGGGCAGAATCCAGCACTTGCTCTTGTTAGACTTCATGCAGTTGGTGATCACCCAGCCCTCTAGTCTGTACACCTCTCTGCAAGGCCTCTCTGCCCTCAGGGGAGTCAGTAGTTCCTCCCAGTTTAGTCTCGTCTGCAAACTTTTTTTTTTTTTTGCCACTACTTGTGAGATCACTGCTGTCTACAGGGCCTCAGCCTCCCTCAGTGTGCACAAGCAGCACTGCGCAGCGATCCGGCAGCCCATTCTGCTCTTGCTGTTCAGTATGTGGCCCTGTGCCTTATTTACTATAATTATTTCAACATCTGCTCTGAGGACAGAAATCTGTTTATTTCCTCAGAGGCTTTTCTATGGCACTCATTGCTATAGTGTTTGAATGCTTTATAAAATATTAATGGATTTCTGTTCTTTTCCTTCTGTTATCATCTCCATTTTCCAGACAGAAAATGCTGGCCCACAGATTAAATAGTAAATTTGATCACCAATTTGGGAGGAAACAGGAGATCTCCCACACATGCAAAACTGCAAGAAAAGCTCTGGTCAAGGGGGCACGTGCAAGGCTGCAGGTTACAGCCAGGATGAGGCAGAAAAGTCACCCAACAGTGATTCTTTTGGAATTACATCAAGACCTTGGGATTCTCCAAACAAAATCAATACAGAAATACAGAGGACGCTACTCCTCCTTCTTCGGCACCCCCTCCTTACATTAGGTGCCTTTCTATTTCTGAAGCAGGAGTTACAGAAAGGGGATATTCCAAATGCCTAGCCACCATTTCCCATCACTTCAAGACCTGCCATGAGTGTCAGACCATACTCAGCATATCCTTGCCCTTCGCCATAGCGTCAGTCCTCATACATGGAAGATGTTAAGGACAAAAAGTCTTCATTATGGATTAAACATTCCCTATCTTTCCTTGCTTTCCCTGCAAGTGCAGTTTCCCACCCCTCTGATCGTTCCTGCTATTTTTCTCTTAGTCTCCACCTGCCCTATGTACATGTAAGTCTGAGGCACCAAAACCTCCTCCTGCTGCAGGGCAGAGCACATTGACCCATGCATCTCACGGCCTCCTGCTGCACCAGGCACGCCACTGCAGCCCAACACCAGGGCCTCACAGGCAGGTGACAGCCCACCACAGCCCTGGGGCCCTCCATCAGCCACATCCCACTCACTTTCATGCATTTGACCATTCCTGACTATATTTAGAAGTTTATTTGTGCCCTTATTGAATTACTTTCTGATTTTTCCATTTTTCCATTGTCGTTTTGAATTCTAATCCTTTCCTCTAATGACCTTACAGCTCATCTCAGCTTTGTGCCATCTGCAAATTTAATCAGTGTGCTCTCATTAATTAAGGCAGTTGATGTCATCAGAATCAGGACAGGCCCTCATAGAGCCTCCCTCCATACACTCTTCCATTTTGACAGGAAATCATAATTATTCCACAGATCTGGCTGTCTAACACAGCCACTTTGTATCCATTCTGTAATTGCTTCATCTAGATGCAGTTCTCCTAACTTAGTGTCATCTGCAACATTATCACATGCATCTGCAGCTACATTAATATAAAATAAAATAAATAATAAGTACTTTCCATCTACCACTTTCCCCAGTCTGCAAAACTTGTTATCCAGCAACTGTTCTCCAGGATATCACAGAAATAACCACTGGCAAGTAAGATTGCTTGAGTTTCATTTCGTATATTTAAATAAGCTCAAGGTAACCAAAAACATGCATCTAATATTCAAAACTCTCCTCTCCCTATTCAAGAGGAAGATGGGACCCTGCCAATGCTGTTTGTTAACTGTCGTAGTCACTGGACTGCAGCTGATCCTTTCAATAGAGGCAGATGCAGCAAAAATTAGTCATTTACTGAATAATTTTAGTTGTTGTTTCCTCTATTAAATACAGCACAGCCAACTAGCTACTTCTTACCTCTCATATGTCTGTTCTCCCAGTCTTCCTTCAATGCCTGTGCAAGAGCTTTGTTATCCGTCTGAATTATAGTGTCACAGTAGATCAACTAATAACTGGCAAGAGAAACACTGCTCAAAAAGAAGAGACCGAAGGCTGCTCTGGTGAGGGGAAACTAAAGATTTCTACTCTATGAAACACAGCTTTAAAGAAAAAAAAAACACTCAGAAGAAAACAGCACTCTGTACTTGAAGATATATCAAACCACTCTACACACCAGTGGGTCTGCACTGAACTTTGTTTTATTCTGTGCCTCAGCAGGACTGGGACCTTTGACTTAAAGTGGCTTCAACCTGTTCCTGTTTTGAACCTTCAAGCACTGATTATCGTCCTAAATTTCTGCTACACTTGTGACATGCAGAGGCAGCATCAGACAACACATCAGCTGAGAAGGACACCAGGTGTTCAACATCCCCACAGATGGAACAGCTCAGCCACAGCTCCCAGCCCGTTCCTGGGTATTCCTGACTTCCCATGGCAGTAAGCTGTGCCACAGGGAGCACCAGGCTGCCCCTGTCGCCCGTGGCACTATGCAGGAACAGCTGAGCAGACCCTGATTGAAAAGGGAAGTACAGAACCTCAAGTCTTTACACACTGTGCAGAATCGTCTGTCTCTATTTGCAGAGAGAAGAAGGACTTGCTTGTTCTCCCTTCCAGCCTTGTAGGCTCAAGGGGAGGAGGGTATAAACTGGCTCAGGATCATCAACAGCAAGACGTTCTGCAGCTGGTGTAGGCAACAATACTAGTGATGATTCAGGAGTGGAGACAGATCCAGCTCTCTGCATCAAGCATTAGCTCTTTAGGAGAGGGGAGGAAGAAAAGTAAAACAGTGTTTTAAGCAGTGAAATCAGCAGGCTCAGTCAGCATTTCTGTTTGTTTTTAGTGCAAATTTAGGAGTTGTGAATATCTCAAGAAGTTGCTGGCATCTGGGAATTTCAGGCTAAGACGAAGCCAACACTGCTGGTTTTGCTTCCTGCCCTAGCACCATCAGCAACGTGGCTGCAAGCCCCAAGGTCCCTCTGCTCAGGATGCTTCTAGTGCAGACCATTGCTGCTCCTGGTCAGCAGTCCCTTAACCTAAAGGCACAGACAGCATTATTCACTGAAGGTGGTTTCACTAACACAGCATCCAACATTCCTATAAAGCCCAAAATCTCACTGTAGCTCTATATGGAGGAAAGCAGTCATGCACAAACATGAATAAAGGGAAATAAAATAGGGAATAAAATAAGGGAAATAAAACAAAGTCCTCTCCCACCAGACCTACAACTCCTGGAACACTTCAGCGGGCCTGGAAGGACAACGTAAGAAGCAAGAAGAGGGGACCAGGGAGGAAACAGCGCTCTGGGACTGCCAACCACAAGCATTCACATGACTTCTGTAACCACCTTGGCTCTTTTTCCTCACAGCTTTTGAGCCCTGGGGGTAACCAGAGCCAGGTCAGCAAGCTCTTACCCTCAAGATTACAGGAAAAACCCAAGCACTGCTTCTCTGCAGATAGTCAGATGCTCGAGCACAGTCACATGCTCAAGGAATTGAGAATTTCACAAGAAACTTCACAAGTCACAGAAGACCTGCAATGGCTGGTACTGTTTGCATCTGCAGGGAGAGCAGGAGGGACAACACCACGAGCAAGAAGAGGCAGAAAGCATGGGGCAGATCACAGCACCAAGAAGGGGTATGCAGGACATCCACACTATGCAGCAAACCACAGCACCCAGACATCCCAATCCATAAATGTTTTTCAAAATATGTCATAAATTTAGCACCCCACACCCAGCACTGTAGCACAAGAGGGATCCCACACCTTCTGGGCCTGGATCAGCAGGTCTCATAGAATCGTAGAATTGTCTGAGCTAGAAGGGACCTTTAAAGGCCATCCAGTCCAACTCCCCTGAAGGGCACAGGGACACCCACAGCTGGATCAGGATGCTGAGAGCATCCAGCCTGACCCTGAAGGTCTGCAGGGACGGGGCAGCCACCACCCTCACCACTTTACTTTCAGGGTGCTTTATCACCCTTATTGTAAAAAACTCTCTCCTTCTATCTAGTCTAAATCTCACCTCTCTCAGTTTGAAACCATTCCCCCTAGCCCTGTCACAACAGACCCTGCTGAAGAGGCTGTCCCCTTCTTTCTTGTAGCCCCCATTTAGATATTGAAAGGCCATTATCAGGTCTCCCCAGAGCTCTCTCTTCTCTAGACTGAACAGCCCCAACTCCCTCAGCCTGTCCTCACAGGGGAGGCGTTCCATCCCTTGGCTCATTTCTGTGTCCCTCCTCTGGACACACTCCAGCAAGTCCATGTCCCTCCTGTGCTGAGGACTCCGCATCTGGACACAGCACTCCAGGTGGGGTCTCACCAGCACTGAGCAGAGGGGCAGAATCACCTCCTTTGCCCTGCTGGCCACGCTTCTTTTGAGGCAGCCCAGGATGCAGCTGGCTTTCTGAGCTGCAAGGGCACACTGCTGGCTCATGTCTAGCTGTCACCCACCAGCATGCCCAAATCCCTTTTGGCAGGACTCTGCTCAATCCTTCCAGCCCCCAGTTCATATAGGTAGAGGGCGGTTGCCACAACCCAGGTGCCAGCCCTTGCATTTCTCAGGCCTATTGACCGCACCACACAGCTTGGTGTCATCCGCAAAATTGCTGAGGGTGCCCTCGATCCTGCGGTCGATGTCAGTGATGAAGATATTGAAGGGTATCAGTCCCAGAACAGACCCCTGAGGGACACCACTTGCTACTGGTCTCCATCCGGACACAGAGCCATTGCCCACCACTCTCTGGATGCGATCTAGCAACCAGTTCCATCAAACAGTCCACCCATCAGATCCACATCTTTCCAGTTTAGAGAGAAGGATGTTATGGGGGACCGTGTGAAAGGCCTTCCTGAAGTCTCACACCATCACCTGCTCCTCTCCAGGCCTACCTGAAGGCAGAACCAGCTCAGGTGCTCCTGCTGCCTTCACATAGGCACAACCCTACAGTGGTAATGAAAAATACACTTTCCTCCTGAGTCAGAAGGAGATTTAAAGAGGCTTTTAAATGTGCATAGGTGTTTTAGGGTCAAGTCATTCTACTGGTTAGCGGGTGGAGGAATGCACTAAATCATTCAGTGTAAGCTGAGCTGTCAGAATTAATCTGAACAGGCAGGAAAAATTGAAAGGTAGGTTTTTTTGCTGATTTTAAATATATCATCTTTCACATAAACAAAAACCACTCCACATCTTCTAGCATTAGAGCATACATGGTTAAAAAATAAAAAATAAATTATTGCTCTGCACACCGAAAAGTTAAAAAGAGCAATTTTCTTAAAATCCAATTTTCAGCAGTTTAAATGCAGAGGGGTGTATTGCAGTGAAGCAAAGACCCACCGTGCCTACACATTAGTCAAAAGAAAGGCTTAAAATGATCAAAATAAATAATAATGATTGCAAAACTCTTCAGGTTTTACAGTTTGCTAAACAGATGCACCAGGTAATTCAATTTAGTGGCTACAAAGAGTATAATAGCTTAATGCAGCTTCATATTTAGCGCAGTGGGTTAACCATAAAAATACAATTTATACTAATGGATATTCTAATCAGGGCAGCTTCCAAACAGGAGCTGACAATTTAGCCACTTCGCTTTCTTACCAATGCTATTTATTAATGATGCTAGATTGCAGCTCGAGCAGCAGGAAGACTTTTCTCTTGATTCAAACAGCAAGCAATAGTACTATGAGAGAAATAAATCACTCAGGATTTTCTCAATACATTCACTGCCTCTGCAAGGCTGCCAAAAAAACCTGCCTCTCAGGACTGTGGTTTCTTTCTGACTACAACAAGACGTGAGGGGACTTTCCAGGGATATGAGGTCTAACACTTTGCTATCCCAGGCAGCTGCAGCTGTAGCCATAGGCTTCTCCTTTCCCTTGCCCCTGTTAGATGATCAGTCTATAACCTCACTGATGATTTAAAAAAAAAAAAAAAAAAAAAGGAGAGAGAGAGAGAGAGAAAAAAATCTAATTTTCCTATCAAAAGTTTATTTTTGACCTGTTAAAATTAGATCTGGTTTTAACTTAATGGATTTTTTAGCTGGAAACAAGTACAGCTGATATTCTTCCACATTATATCACCTTTATAGCTTCACCAAACTTCCAGAGAAAATGTGAAGAGGAGAAACAGAGATAGCATTACTTGCCAGGCAGCCAATGAGACCCGCTGGTATCTAACTAGATGCTAGAACTTTCAGGAAAAGGATGTTTTTCCATGTTTCTAGTGTAAGATGATTTGGAGCAGCTGAAGAACCAGAAGAAAAAAAAAAAAAAAAAAAAAAAAAAAAAAAAGGGAAAGAGCCAAATTTCCAAGAACAAAAAAAAAAAAAAAAAAAAAAAAAAAAAAAAAAAAAAAAGATGGCAAGAGTCAGATTTGCCAGAATCACAAGAAAAACAGATGAAAACTTCAGTCATTACCTGAGATTTCCACTGACTCCCTCTTGACTGAAAAGCTTGGATAAGGTTTACGGAAAGGGTCCCCAGACCTGCAGAAGCAATTTGGGTATCATCTTCCCAGGCACGGGTGAAACATTGAATCAAAATCCCATGCAGAGGGCTGCAGTCCTAACACCCCACTGCTTCCAGCGGGGAAGGATGCAGATTCAGCATTTTGGATGTGCAGGATCCAGAGAGCAAGTCACATGGATTCCCAATTTGACAGCGTAGCCGTGTACTCCTGGCATAGAGGTAGCATCTACAGCAACTTGTATTTTGTTAGGAAGCCTTACTTCATGTCTTCGTCCAAAAATCAATCGGGAACATACCGTATGCATGTAAAAATCAATCAGGAGAGCATTAGTGCCTGTTAAGAGAGATTTATGAACTTCTCACAGCGGTGCTGACCCAGGGTGATGCAACAGCACCCAGAAGAGGAAAGGGAGAAGCTTGTCTGCAAGATCCGCTAGAGAGGGCGAGAATTTCTAATTCCCACAACAGCAAATGTTCGGTTTTGAAGCATTACTAAGACCTTAAGTAACAAAAATGTAAAATAACTAGCAAAAAAAAAATGCTAATTTATTAAATATATTTTCATACTGTATTTATATCTTAAAAGAACATCAGGTGGTCGCGAAAATAACATAGATTCATTTGATCCCATCAGCAACAAAATTAGAAGCTCCTCACTGACTTGCAAGGCTACAGCTTGAACTAAAGCTCGGAGTACCTCCTCTAACAGCGGCCCGGTGCCCTGTTCACCTTCAGAGGCTGCCAGCCAGGACGTGCAAGTATTACTTCTTACGCTGACCGCATCTTCAGCTGATAACCAAAGTTACCTATAACTTATTTAAACACAAAAACTAAGGCTTACATCCTGGTGGTAAAAGTAGCATTAAAATCTTTGCATTGCACCTCTGCGATTTCGGCATTTTAGCAAAAAGGCAGAAAACGTTTCCTAAGGGAGCACCGTTTAGATGCAGGATGAGTTGGTGCGGGATCCATGTGCCCGGCTTTCCCTTCTCTTCAGCCGAAGCTGATGGGGATACAGGGAATTGTTCCTCCTCGTCTGGAGCAAAATGGGCGAGCACCGTGGGAGGAGAGACCTCGTGCGGGAAGGGGGGAGCTCGCATCCCTTAGGCGCTGGGGTGCACGTGGGGAGCAGCCCCTGCAGACCCCAGCCTGCAGCACGGCCAAGCTCACCTGGCACCAAGTCCTGGCGTCTCCGTTCCTCTGAGGCTCCTGGCGACAAAGTACTGAAAAGCAGCTAGCTTCCATTAAAAGTCGGGCAGTTTTGAAATATATTCGTTCAAATCACAGGAAACAGTGCTTCCTGCCCCTGCAGCTCGCTCTCCGTGGGACTGAGCTGCTCAGCCTCCTCGTAGGAGGGATTTTGCTGTACGGCTCAGGACCATCAGCCTGAAGATTGAATCGTTATTATGTTGTGGAAGAACACAAAGGATCCCAAAGAAGGTCCAAAATTGCTTTCAGTTTAATTTGCATGAACTAACGACCCTGCACCTTTAGAGAAAGAGTCTCGCCAAAAACCCGGCAGTTTACATGAGCGGTATTCGGTGGTTTTCTAAAATGCCCTTTCCTCATCACATGCTGGCAAGGAAGAAGAAATCACAAACAGTGTTCTAAGCAGCTGTGAAGTGCAGCGATTGTTTTAGATTGGCGAAGAGTTATTCAGAGATTATGACATCCATTAATAAAATATGCCACCTGTGACTTGTAAAATTAACTCGGGTTTTTTCCCTGGGAGTTTCCAGTAGCGCATCTTTTTTTCAGAATTCATACTATGCTGTCATATGATTTTGCCCTAGGTTCTATACGTAACTGCATGTAACTAAAATGACTTTACACTTTAACTTAAAAAAAGAGAGAGAAAGAGAGGAATCCTTGAGGACTTCAGTCCTTTAGTGGAAACCTGCATCATCATCAGAAAAGAAATGAAAGCAGCAATTATCACTTCCTCAATTGTTCAAAAGCAATTTAGAAAGAAGGCAATGAACGAAGACGGTAAGGCGGTACCTGTGGGTGTTTCCTAGCAGCCATAGCCAGCTGCAGGGAAGGTTCACCCGGCGACCCCCCCAAGCACGTTCCCGTCCTGACCTCCATGTCTGCCCTGGGGGGAAAAGGGGACAGGGGATGGGCCTTCTCTTCATTTTAGATCATTCAGCACAGGTTTGTTATTAGAGACAGCAATAACTCCCCAGGATTTTTATTTTTATTTTTATTTTCCTGATAAGCAACATCAGAGCCCTTCAGGGGATACACACGCCTTTGGCACGCACCACCAAAATTCACTGTCAGCTGATGGCTCCTGAGTAATTTTGTGACAGATGTGCCCTGAAAGAAGAAAAGGCGATAGGGAAAAGCTCAAAGGCACCTCTCCTCCGGGGACAGGCCTATGGGGACTGTTGCAGCCGGTCGGTGCAGTCACAGAAGTCACACTTGGAAGGCAAGAAGCTGAGACCACAGCAGGGGATGAGCACATCTCGACCTGAAAGCAGCCAGTACCCAGCCCAGCCTTGCAGCCACTGCGCTCCAGGAGTAAATCACTGCAGCTGATGGCAGCTCAGGGCTGAAGGTATACAATAACTTCCTTTCAGGTGCAGTTATTAAAAAAAATAAAAATAAAAATAAAAATCCTAATGTATATTAAAGTGCAAAGACTGCTGTAGCTGCAGTGCTGACGGGTGCAGGCCAGAGCAGATGCTTCCCACGGCCACACGATGCTGAGCATCACACAGGGCAGCACAGGAAGGGACCTCTGAGCATGGCCCTGGGAAACCTCCCCATGCAAACACCTTCAAGGGGTTATAACAGTGGATGCTACACAGTGGAAGTGGAGTTTTTACTAGCAAGGAATAATTTGAGTCTCACTCTTCCATTGGCCCTTGCACCCTGATTTCTGTGTGCAAGAGTCTGAACCTAAACCAGAATGTTCTGCCCCTCCAGACCAGCAGCTGAATTTCATTCCCATCTCCACAAAACAGCATAAAATTCAGTCCAGACCCTCTCAACATATACCTACATTCCTGGAAAAGAAAGGAGCAGGGTCTGCCTTTGCTTCCAGCAGGTTTTGCTCAGCCAGGCCCTCTGTCAGATCTTTTGGCTCTGGTGCCAGTGGCACTGACGGCTCTTCCCTCTTCAGAGCCTGGATGGTGCCAGAATAAAAAGCACAGGATCTCCCTTATAAGCAGCGCTGACACCTGATGTCCAGGCAGCCAAACCACACAGTTTGGGACACCGCAGCCTGTCAGTCAGCACATATTTATAGCCAGAGAGGAGCTTGTTTGGTGTAGCGTCGTGTTCCTTCCATAGCCAGGGATGCTGCAAGAGGTTAATTGTCAGAGACAGAGAAAGCGCATTTGGTGCTCTACTCCCCAGTCTGACTTTATTACTATTTTTAGTCCATTCAGTGCTTCAGCAACAAGTTTTATTCTCTTTTCTCCTGTATGTTTATTTTCCCCTCCTTATTCTGAGAAAGTTTTGGTTTTCCTGGCAGCCTTTTTATCACCCCACCGCCTCCTACCCTTTCATTCAAGAAAATTTATTTAAAACCAAACCACCACATAACTATAAGGGTTCCTATTTAACTTAATGAAGTTATTTGAGATGTTTGTTCAACAAAAAATAGATAGTGAGGTCACCTTGCTGTTGTCAGCTGCAGCTAAACACCAAGTTTACTGCACGTAGCCACAAGGCAAAACTTTGTGCTCTGGTCCTGTTGCGCTGAGACCCACAGCATCGCTACAGGTCTGTAACAGGGGCAGGGGCTGTGCTGAAATGGAGCTGCCAGCGCCGTGCACACCAGTCACATCAGATCCCCAGCTGAAGCACAGCAAGGGAGCAGGTGGAGTTTGAGCCTTTCTTCTCTGCAGGAGAAGCCCTACTGTTAAGTCTCCTTAAAACACAGCCTGGAGTGGTGGTGAGACGCAGGGTTTGCACAGGGCATCGTTCTGCCGGGCAGCTCCCTCCTGCCAAGTGGCAGGGCAAGACTTCTCCCTCTTGCAAGAGCCCAGACAAAATATCTAACGGACTGCTAGGAAGCTAGACAGGGTCACCGTCAGCCTGCCAGCGGCTTCACTATTTCTTGCAACATGTCATTTTCTTGTCTGATTTTTCAGAGAGTTTCCTCCTAAATACAGAAACATAACATTGAATCATCTGGCTCCCGCCTGCCTTCCCAGCCTGGAGGCGGCATCAGACAGGAGCACCCAGCTGCCACCATGCCCGCTGCCTCGGTGCCATCAACCTCATTCCCCACAAGCTCCACAAACACGTGAAGCACGGGAAAACATCAGCCCCGTCATTATACGTGTGGTGGAAGCAGAAGACCAGACACAACATCCTGCAGGTCTCCCCAAAATCTGGCAAAGGCCGGCAGGACTCCTCGAGTCCTGCTCCGGGATTCCCCCAAAACACAGCCTCACTCTCACATTAAAATAGGCACCAAAAGTTGAAGAACTTTGTTTCCTGTACTAACAGCCAATGGCACCGTGCTCTAACGCTGGGCTAAAGCTCCATGGCCTGCCCTGAAGATGTTCACCTAAGGAAATGGGTGCCAAGAGTGTCCCCGTGCTTCAAGTTTTCTCATGTTTCTCATCTCATTGCAAATATTCAAGCGGCTGTTTTTCCTTGCACAGATTTCCTTTTAGAACAGGGCAGGCAGTATCCTGAGGCACTGAGCCTGGGAAGGCTGCGTTATCGAGGAGGACAGCAGCAGTGCATCAGGAGGTGTATTTTTAAATCACAGTCCTTTGGGACAGGGATTGTCTGGTGTGAGTTAAACCACAGAGCCAGTATTTTCCCAGTAGCACATGGTCAGATGCAAGGGAATTTACAAACCAATCAACATGTGCTTTGGATTGATACCATTGCCAGGGCAATTAGCAATAAGCAATAAGTCTCAGACCCCAAATTTTGCCCAAGGTTCAAGCTAGATTTCATAATTTTAGTGTGAATCTGCATTTTTCACACACGAACACCGCCCTCTGCTGCATGCTGAGACTGATGCTCGGGAGCAGATTTATGCGCGTTGCCCCTGGCAACGCAGTTGTTGAAGGTGATAAAAATTCTTATGTCTCTTTGGCTTAGAAAATGCCAGTGCATCAAAATGCAAATGAGCCAGCCTCCTGCAAAGGTCGTTTGAGGTAAGGGATATGTTTAACTCCTGTATCTCTGCAGAGCAAACAGTGAGATTGGAACTGCAGGGTGTTTCGACACTTGGGCATATGCTGTGCTGTCACCTCGGTGGGTTCTAGGGGTATATTAAGAAGCCTGCTGCCCACTGCTGTAGCAATTCTGATCTCTTTTATTTGAGAAGGAGGTCATGTTCACACTGCAAAAGGGTTTTTACCCTGTAATACAACACCTGTTTGCATAGTGAATCCCACCATGCACGGTCATTCTTCTCCCTGGAGGCACATGCTGTTTCTGCTCAGGGAAAGACTTCTTCCAAGTAATATCCACGCTGTAACCAAAAGGAAACTTTCTTTTTTTTTTTTTTTTTTTTTTTTTTTTTTTTCCCTGAGAACCCTCCCAAAACATGATTAATGGCATCCTAGCTTGGCGTTCGCTGGGAAGACCTGGTATCTCTCGGGGGCCCAGTCCAGCTCAACACAAGCACCCACAGAACTGCAAAGTCATGAAATAAATCATAGAACCGTAGAATGTTTTGGGTCAGAAGGGACCTTAAAGACCATCTAGTTCCAAACCCCTGCCATGGGCAGGGACACCTCCCACCAGACCAGGTTGCCCAGAGCCCCATGCAGCCTGGCCTTGAGCACTGCCACTTCCAACCTGTGCCAGTGTCTCACCACCCTCACAGTACTGAATTTCTTCCTAGCATCTAGCCTAAATCTCCCCTCTTCCGGTTTGTGGCCGTTACCCCTTGTCCAAGAAGGGCTCCTTGCCCTTCTAAAGAGTCCCTCCTATCTTTCCTGTAGGCCCCCTTCAGGTCCTGGAAGGCCACTGTCAGGTCCCCTTGGAGCCTTCTCTTCCCCAGGCTGAATGACCCCAACTCTCTCAGTCTGTGCCCATAGCAGAGGTGCTCCAGCCCTCTGATCATTTTCGTGGCCCTCCTCTGGACCCCCTCTAAAACCTTGATGTCCTTCTTGTGTGGGGTGCCCCACAATAGGACGCAGCACTCCAGGTGGGGTCTCATGAGAGCAGAGCAGAGGTGCAAGATCCCCTCCCTCGCCCTTCTGGTCACGTTTCTCTTGATGCAGCCCAGGATGCAGTTGGCCTTCTGGGCTGTGAGTGCACACTGTTGGCTCATGTTGAGTTTTCCATCTCCAACACCCCCAAATCCTTCCCCTCAGAGCTGCTCTCCAGCCATTCTCCGCCCAACCTGTATTTGTGCTTGGGATTGCCCCGACCCAGGTGCAGGACCTTGCACTTGGCCTTGTCGAACTTCATGAGATTGGCATGGGCCCACCTCAAGCCTGTCCAGGTCAAATAAAGTCAGAAACCTGTTCAGCTTCCCAGCCAGAGAAAAGATTCAATAGATAGACACTTCTCTTCTGGGACCTAGCTGAGCAGCCTTGCATTTCTAGGTTTGAGGATGCATCTGACCCAGTGACTAGAAGTCATTGCAGCACACACTGTTTGCTGGGCAGTGCAAGCAGGTTTGATGTTCTTTCACTACTTCCAGGCTGCCAGCTGTTTATTTTCAACCCCAGCACACAGCAGCCTCACCAGAAAATAAGTGGTTGGCTCATGAAGAAATGACATTTTATTTGCTGGTATTGATATTTGCTGGTAAGTCCTGGAATTCATCAGGGAGAAGCAGCTCAAAATTACTGCTTTGAGTGGCCATGTGTTAGTTCAATGTGCAGGGCTATCCATCTCACACTGAAATCAGGAAAAAAGGAATCAAATGGTTCAAGTCTGATTTCTCTAAAATTGCTATTTTGATAAAAGAACCAAATGGCCTTTAAAATTAATACATTATTTCACTGGAGACAAAATCTAATTTCAGTTTATATTGCAACAGAAAAGAAAAAAAAAAAAAAAAAAAAAAAAAAAAAAAAAAAGCTGAATAGCTGAATACTTAGGCAACTTATTCCGTAGCATTTATTCCTCAAATGGCAGCCAGTGACTTACAGGGAAATACATTTGTAGCTGAAGTGGTAGAATGCGTTGAATGGAGGAAAAATCTGTGCAGAGCTGAACTGCACAGAGGGAACTGGGATAATGGTCCCATCCTCCCCGCGCCCTGGGACGAGGCTGCGGCTCCCCGCCAAGCTCTGCAACCCGCGGAGGAGCAGGGGTCGGAGGGGAGGAAGGGGAGGAATAACACACGTCGTCTTGCTTGGCTTCGGGAGAGACAAGCTGGAGCTGAATTTAAACAGATATGAGCAGACAGCACAAAGCATGACCGCTGGCGTTAAGAAGTTCCTCTGGTATGAAAAAAGAGCAATGAAGATAGGAGATATTGGGACAAATGGAGAAAAGGAAAGTGATGACACATTGAGGTCACAGAGAGTGAAAATTAAGAGCTTGATTAACCTTGAGGGTTTCATATGCAAGTAGCTTCCTTTTCTTCACGTGCAGGGTTTTAATACCCAGTGTCAGTTACTTGCACAGGGCACCATGAGATCAAGTACTTTTAAAAAGAGCACAATTAATAGAACGGTACAGATTATCAGAAGTAAAAGCATTTAGCCTGCCTCTGCTGTTAAGCAGCCTTTAACACTGGCAATAGAAGTCAGATAGGATTTGCTCTCCTTCGTATTGGTTTAGAATCATCCCCCTTTTCTATCTGTGCCTCTGTTTGTGCCAGCTTCACAGGAGCTAACTTTTGAACCAACCCATTGAAAACAGTCAGCATTTTGTGCTGAGTGGATCACAGAAAGTGTCTGCACTACAATCCAAATATATGGTTTTCATTTTTTTTCCCTTATTTCAAGGGAGAGAAGGAACAAACATCACTGGAAAACTGCACTTTGACCTACGGTTGGCTTGTGTGTTAGTGTGTTGTATGGGGAGAAATACTGTTTATTAAACAAAAGAAATAAGTCTGGCTGGCAGAAAGGAGTTCCCTTGGCCCCAGGAGCTCCAGAACAACAGCAGTGATCACAGTGAAGCCGTGCAAACACCTCTGGCTTCCTGAGCCAGGCACCTGAGGAAGCTCCTCCTCATCTCAGCTGAGCCCAGTGCTGAACAGCAGCACTGAGGGCACAGGGAAAGCTCTGTTTGCAGAGAAAACTGATGTGAAATGCCCTCACACCCCTTCCTCCAACCAGAAAACAGGAAGGTTTGGATTGCCCAGACACCTGCAGATGGGGAGAAGGAGAGCAGAGCAGAGAGTGGTTTTACCCATAGGACAGCAGCCAGAGCGACGTCCTCACTGCCCACATTGCAACGTCACGCCAGACCTCTGTGGCACTCAGCCTCTCTGGTTGCAACACTGGGGTCAAACCCACATCTGCACAAGCTTGTGGGCATCATTCGACCTCTCGAGCAAAGCAGGAGAGGCTGGGACAGGAGCCCAGCAGCAAAGTCCCCCTCACCCGGTCAGCAGCAGCGGGCAGCAGCACCTCCCCCCTTGCATCCCACTTGGAACAGCGATGGTTTTCCCGGCTGGGACTGAGCTCGGGGAAGGAGGGCTCCCAAAGGCCGTGTCGGTGTGAGCACCTCTGGGGGGCAAAGCACCGCACGCTTCCAGGAAGGGGCCGGGGTGAGAAGCACCTGTGCATTTGCCTACAGCCCACGCTTGGCTTTTATAGCTCCTCTGAGTCACCCCGAAACGCCCCTCGGCCCCAGGCAGGGGATGGGAGCCGGGGCAGCCCCCGCAGAGGTGTGGGCTGCAGGTCCTGCTTTGTGCTGGCACAGGGCTGGGTTTGCTCTCGGAGCAGAGCAATGGGTGCAGCCCATAGAGGACCGCACAGAGAACCACAGCCGAAAGATTTCCAGCTTCCCCTAGCTTCGCAGCTTGCCTCCAGGTTGTTCCATTGCTCCATTTCCTCAAATGCTGTTATCAGAATATAAATCGGGGGGGGAAAAGCCATAAGCACAGCTCTGCTGAACACATCTCATGTAGTTAGAATAGAATATAGAGTACAGAATACAGAACATAGAATATAGAATACAGAATATAGAAGAATATAGAAGAGTTCGTTTGGAAGGGACCACCAAAGATCATCTTGTCTGATGATCCTGAAGTGATGAAACTCCTGCTAAATTCTGCAGTATCTCTGGAAAACCAACTAAAACAAAACAACACTTTACAAGGATGCACCCCTGAAAATAATAACCCCAATACCTTCCTTCTTGCAGCAGTTAGCTTCGGATTGCATCTTACCCTCTAATGCAGTGTAGGCTTATCTTTTCACTTCACATCAGTCTTTACCAGGAATTTACATAGAACTAACCTCCCTGTATTTAAATGTTTAGTCTGGTACAGGGTGAATGTATTCTCTGTGCAAGTCTATCTTGTTCAACACGTAGCCTTTCAGTTGGAAGAACCAACCCATTTTGGGGAGTACAGAGACGCAGCATATTTTGGCTGGAATTTTATCTCCAAGTCCCTGTTTAAATTGGCATAAAAACGCCTTTAATTTCGAACAAGCTTTACAAAATCCCTGATAGCCGCCTCTGCTGCTAGTACAGTGAGACTTCAAAATTCTTGTGGTCTGAAACCCATTCAAAGATGGACTTATTCTGGATTATTTTACAATGTTAGTCTGCCTTATAAAGTTGTGATAATGCTGCAAGTGCCACAGTAAATCCTCCAGGCAGAAGGTAGGCAGAAAAGAAAAAAATCCTCCCCCCCCCCCTT
>VXAV01005019.1:20481-49304 GCA_013399715.1 Alectura lathami | reverse complement strand
TTTTTTTTTTTTTTTAAGGAATTGATGCAGTGATAAGTTCCTCCTTGAAATGCCTACTAGGGCATAAAAGAAGCTGACAGACCCTTCATAGCAAATATCCACAGGTAAAAGTGTTGAGCATCTCTGTTAAGACAAAACTGCCAATGAAATTCCTTCTGCAATAATTATTATTAATAATTATGAAAATAGAAGAGAAGCTGCTGTTCCCTACAGCGACATGGGGAATACGAGGGGCAGGGAGGGAAGGCTCCTCTGCAAACTGCAGAGGCTGGGAGGCACCGTGGCAGGGTTGCCCCATGCTTCTGCGTGGGACTGCAGCCACCATACGATTTTGGTGTGCACTGCAACAGGATTTCATTAGTCTGTGCATGGATTTTGCAAAACACGGGTTTGGTCTGCCCCACCGAGGGACTGCGCCAGGAATTTGTGAAATAGCATCTCTTAATAGGATACAAGTAGTCCCACAAAGTTTTACAGAACTTTTGTCAGGGATAAGATCTATTGAGACCAAACAGGGCACATAATCAGGAAACATTTATTAAATGCAAACCTTTGCCCACTGTGGCATAACCCCAAACACTAAAGAAGCCATCTGCCCCTGTCCTCCCCTGCCCCAGCAGACGCTGAGCAAGCGGCAGCAATCGTGTGCAACCCCACACGGGGGGGACACGGCCCGGAGCCCCCATCATGACTGCGCTGTCCTGGCCACATGGGGAGCAGTGAGGGAGCCCTGGCAGGGTTTGGGGCTGGTGGGGTGAGGATGACTCCGCTCCTTTGCCTTGGGGAGCGTGGGCTGAGCTGCTGCTGCCCTGAGAGCTGCAGACGTGGATGACTGCTGGGGCTGGATGGGGCTGAATGCACCGAGATCCTTCAGGGAAAGGCTGTGGTGCGTGGGTAGAGGGAGAGTGAGCAAATCCTAAGCTGGTCTGAAATCCTCCTTCTTCATCTGCGTGTTCATCAGACCCTGGCCAAGCTGCTGCAGCAGCTTCTCGTGTCTCTTCTCACTTGTGCTGCAGCACCTTGCCTGGGCTTCCCTGGGCTTGACCTGCATCGCCCCGCAGTGGTTTTACCACATGCTGCTCGCGTTAATGGGCTGCCATTGAAAGAGTGACCCTGAGAAAGTGCCCCTGCACAGATACTTGCCCAAAATGCATGGAATGGGAGGTGCCACCCTGAGCTGCTACGACAAAGTCCTAGGGAGCAGGAGCAGAAAACGTGCCAGACCCTCTTCTTCCTCGCTCCTTCCACGTTCGTTAGCCCTGCCTGACTCCAGCCCAGGGATCCTCGTTATTTTTTTTTCCTCAGTGCAGGTCACATTGCAGGCAGGGGAATTCCCTGCGGCTCCCTTCATTAAAGTTTGCAGCTTCACACCCCTCTCCAGTTACAGCTGATGACTGCACAAAATCCCTGTGGCGTCTCATATATGCTCCCATATATTCACTCATGCATAAAAGTTAGGTGGGAAAATGAGTATTTTAGGCAACTCTGTGAAATGCGCCACAGAATGTTCGTTTTTGAGATGCCAATAACTGATCTTATCAGGTAACATTTCTGAAACGTTAGCCCAGACCACACATCCTCCACCTAGTTCGAGCTCTACAGGACGCATCCAGATATGATTTTACTGATTGTGAAGCTCTGCAAAGGGACAAAGGGCTGTGTGCTCTGCCTTCGGCACCACCTTCCTCCTCCTTCATGCCCTGAAGGTTCACTCCTCTGAATCTTCCCTCCAGGCTTCACCCTGGCCCTGAAACCTCAGGGGCCGTGCAGAACACCTCATGCTATTTTCTTCCACCCAGCCATCTGGGATTCACCCTGCCGCTTCCACCTGCTGCAGGATCTTTCAGCTGTGTCTCCGACCTGCCAGGGAGCTCTGCCCACCACGCATCCCCTCCATGCTGGCGTGGTCCTCCGAAGCCATGCAAGCTCCTGCATCCCACGCGTGCCTTTAGGCAGCTCTGCATTTTCTCCAGCTCAGAGATGCTTTACACATGAACCATGCTTTAAGAAAGGTCAGTGTCGTTACATTAAAATATTGCACGGCTGTAAGTCACTGTTATTGGATAATCACTGGGTTGTGATGACTGGGGGAGAAGAAATCAGTGGAAGCAGTATTTCCCCCTCAGTCTTTTTGCCTGCCTTTTTCCTGCTGGTGTTCACTTGTTGTGTGATCACATGCTGGACTGTATTTGCAGAGCCCCTAAAATGGAGAAGGCGTCACTTCCCGAAGGAAATGCCACGTTTACACTGGCATGCCTGAATGGAAATATTTCCCAATTGTGCAGAATAAACTTTTTTTTTTTTTTTTTTTTCTTCCCCAAAGGCAGCTTTCCCCAGCTCCCTGGAGTCACCGGGGCTGATCAATCCCAACTCAGCCACGGGCTTACGAGCTCTGTGTCCCATCCTTGCCCTACAGAGCGTTCACCTCCCGACGGGCACTGACAGTCAATAGAGACGCCCTGCAGCTGTTGGGGGGTGTAAGGGAGAGGAGAACGGAGCTGCTCTGGAAACACAGCCTGCTGCTGGCTGGGGTCTGGGCAGGGCTGGTCACTCGTCCTGCCCAGCGCTCACTGAGGATGTGCCCAGCGTGCTCTGCACTGGATGTTTTCAACACCTCTCTAAGGGGCAGTTTGCTTTGCCTCCTCCCACCTAGGGCATTGTCTCTAATAAGAATAATTTTGCCCTATTTTTAGCCAATACGGTGTGCAATTGTAGTTTAACACTGTAAGCTCTGCTGTTTGCAGGAGGGCAAGCATATGTCTTCGTAACAATAGCTGCACTCCTGTACTATAATCATACTGTACAAACACATAACCAAGGAGAGCATTAAAAATGTATGTTTTGTGATGCATTTACCTTTTGGAAGAAGAGAGAGAGCCAAAAATGTTCTGGTATTATTTTGCGTTTATTGCACTTGCAATGTATGAACAACACAGGGACCAAAAACATTTTTGCTCCTAAAATGGCACTGTCAAGCTCAGGGTGCCTGGACTACCTGATTAATGGGTATTTTAACCCACAGCAATCATATATGATGGGAAGTGATGTCCTCTGAGTCATTAATCCGTTTGCTTCCGTTCCAGGTTTGTCACAAGAAGTCAAAGACAGGGCCAAAAAATCGCTTTTTTTGGTCTGAAGGTCCCTCCTCCATTGGCCTTAAGGTCCCTCCTCCATGTGACAGATTCACAGGGCACATCATTTTTGTGTAATTTCACAGGGCCCACTTTCTCCCCAGGGCTCCTAGAGCCAGTGGGCGAACCCTCTGGGCAGGCGCTGCGGGACGGTCAGTGTCACGAGTTGTTTCGAGTCTCAGCCCCTCTCAGCTCACATTGGCTCGGTGCTGGCAGCTCTCATCCTCAGTCCTTGTCTCTTCCCAGCTTTTGAGCCCTGTCCCATCCTGGGAGCCCTCAGCCTCGCTCCTCTCCCTCGCTCCCTTAAAATGATGCAGAGGGAATTTCAGGCTGAAGGGGAACCTGAACTGCTCCTTACACACAAGGACTGGGAGGTCAGGGTCAGGATCGTCTCAAGGCAGTCAGGAGGGCAGCTCCAGGCAATCCTGCAGGGCCACCGAGGATGTAAACCCGTACTGCCTGAGTTAGGGTGCTGCTGCCCTGCTGCACTGGGATGAAAAGGCCCTTCGCTGTCTCTGCTAATGGCTTTCAGGATGATGAGTGGCTCTCGCTTCCTTTCCAAGCAGGAAGACGTCTATGATTGTGAGACTTATTAATTTTAGTTAAAGTGCTAAGGCTGAAGCTGTGGTCTCTTAAAATCTTTCTTAATTGTTATAAAGCAGCTTTAAGAGCACTTTAAGATGTCTCTATTTACAAGGCTGAAAAAAAAAAAAAAAAAAGCCTATAATATCTTAAATCTTCTAGCAGAATTCCCATTCATTTGGACATTTACCAGAGACAGTGTTATATTTCCCCCTGGATGAAAACGCATATGCAGTCACGAGATTATTCCCTACAGCACCCTGCAGCAGTTAGATTCATAAGTCCAATTTTGAACAGTATAAATCAATTTCTTTGTTTCTGTGCATCCATCTGGTGAAGAAAACGAGGTGTTTGTTGTTAGGTGAAGAAGCAGCAGGGCTATAACTTAGATATTAATAGGTTACATTATATTTATTTAATCTCTCTTTTACTTTGAAAAAAAAAGTTTGCTCTGTTTTTTTTTTCTGATTGTGAAACCTAAGTGGAGCTTTTTCTGGCTGACCTAAGCATGTGAGCATTTTCTGCATTTCCCTCCCAAGGCAGCCATCTCTGTATCTCCAAAGGTTGCTGTCGAGGCGCTGGGAGCCTTGAGGTCATTGCTGCAGGGACAGAGGGGGACAACGTTCCAGCCTGGCCTCCGCCTTGCTGCTCCTCACTGCCGAGCTCCGTCCCAGCTCTCAGCCCTTCACTTCCATGGGCTTTAACCTGCCCAGAAAATGTGCCGCCAGCCCAGTGGAGGAGGCCAGGTCCAGAAGCTGACCACAGTCTCCCCTCAGTTCTCCCAGATCGTTGCCTTCTTGGTGCTTTGCTGCCTGAAAAATTAAATACCCAATGAACAGGAAAACATTTAGCCCACGCTGTTGGATGTGCTCCCTGTGCCACCCCTCATGTGTGCACCGGCCCAAACCAGGAAGAAGGGGGAAGCAAAGCCCGAACACCTGATGAACAGACTTCCACGATCTCAAAATTTTTGCAGACCCAAAATGTGTTAAGAGAGCTAGGGGAGGGCCCCAAGTCTCCGGTGGTGTTTGTTCAAACGTCGATCAAAGGAGGCTGCTTCTGGGCCTCCCGTCAGGCTCTGCGCTGCAGGATGGAGGCTGCAAAGTTTATTTGTAGAAGCTGTGCATTTGCAAAGAGGGCTCTAAAAATGTTATTGAAAAATGTCTTCATTCCCAAAAGCCTCCCTGTAATTTTAAAGTGTAAATAAAAATAGCACTATTTGCTTACACTGGAGAGCTCTAAAACTCTAGTTGGGAAGTAAGAAATCCTATTCTGCAACTTAAAGTTATGATTCATGGTTCCCTTTCCAACCTCCAAGCAGCTCTGTGACATAAAATGTGAAGCTGAGCGTTTGCTTCTCATTTAAAAGGTCTCATTAAGACCAAAAACGAGCTTCTTCAGCCCCCTAATGCTTCTAACATGTCAAACCTAATAGAAGCTCTCCACCGTGGGGCGCCTTCAGAGGACTTCAAACATCAGAAGGATCCTGCTGTTTCACAAGACCAACATCCTTCTTCCTCCCAGAAACACCATTCCAAGGCCCTGGTTTAGCAGAGGGCTTCAGCCCATGCCTGCATCCATTTCACCACTGCGGAGACACTCAAACACGCGCCACCACCCCGCTGAAGCCAACAGCACTTAAACCTCTTAGCAAAATCAAGCAGTTCCTCGGGGCGTGGCTGGGCCGGGTCGCAGGATCAGTGTCCCCAAACGCTGTCCTTAATTGAGTTTCTCCTGGATTTAAGAGGTGTTGCATCAGGCTCTGGCACGCTGTGCTCGATTCTGATTTTGTTGCTGTTTTGGTGCTTAAGAGCACTGTGGAGGTCTCTCGTGCCTCGCAGTGCTGCTCTTCCAACAGGCACAGCCCATCCTATTGCACGGAAACGCTGCCCTGATGCCCAGCCCCATGGAACTTATTAGCAGCAGAGCTGGTGGCATCCTCACCGCTCAGCTTGCTCATCAGAGACCTCTGCCTGTTGTATCTTTGCCAAAACGTAGCTGCTCTGCCCAAAATTTCCAAGGGGATTTCTGCTAGGAGGTGGGATTCCATTCATTTTATTTTATTTTTTTAAAGAGCTAAATATGCCCAGTAATTATTAGGAAGACAGTGGGCAGTGAATGCGACATCTAATGATGCCTCTGCATTCAGGACGCATTTAGTGAAGCCGGTATTTTCATTTCCAGCCCTGTCTGGAAGCAAAATTGTAGATTTTTGACTTAGTTTTGACCCTGCTCAACGCCACTAAAATAACTGTGATAAAGGAGAGAGTGCTGAGTGGCATATTTGGTTAGGCTCACATAGCAAATATTATCCTTGTCTTCAGCAGCAAAGCTCTTGCACATTTCTGTTTTTGGAAATGTTTCACTTTTTCTTTCCTGGCCGATCTTCCTGCAGCGCTTCTTGGTTGGAGTTCCTATTTGTCAATTGTCCCATTTTTGGCAACAAGAGCTCTGAGGTTTCAAGCTGAAGATGGGAAACTTGCACTTTTGTGGTTTGGGGTGTATGAATGTGAAAACCAGGGGATTTTCGCTCTGACCCTGAATCCCGCAGCGTTCCAGCACGTCTGCCTTATCCCGGCAGTGTTTATGTCGGATCTGAGCCACGGAATACCAAGACACCTCCTTGTTCTTGCATTTATTTTTGTTTTTCTGGCTGGTCCTGCTGCCCTCTGGGTCTTGCAGAGTAACGGTTGAAGACAGCAATGCCTGAGAGCAGAAAAAGGTAATTATACAGTAAGCTGGCCCTTGCATAACTTGTCAATTTTATGATCTTGCACTTTTATGACATTTTTATAACCCAGGGATAATGCCTAGCTATAAAGAAAAACCCAAGAATTCTGCAATGGGCAGTTACAGGTATCAGTAAGACAAGAGACTACCAAGCAATGTCTTTTGTTTTCCTTCTTCTCTTCACCCACAGCAGAGAATTCTGTTGCTGGAGTTGCATTTCTTCCTCTCCCTTCTGTGGAAGCAAAAGGTCATTTTTTGACATCAGACTGTAGAAGGGAAGTTGGTGAAGTCTGGTCCCAATGATCCGCTTGCTACTCAGCGCCTTGCTCTGGCCCCTTGCCTTGCAGAGTTTCTCGCTGCTGGGTTCCTCCTTTCTTGGATCCCAGGGCATAATTGCCCTGTTCCTTTGATGGCAATAACCTGAAAATTGGCAGATGGGAAAATGAATCAGGCAGGAGATGGGTGAAGTCATTTTCTAGAAGCTGCTGGGGCTGTATTCCCATCCAAAACAAGCGCTAATGATGGGCTTGGTGACCACAGCCACCACCTCAGACTAATTACTCTCAATTGCTCCTACATCACGGACAGAATTGTCCAAGTGAGAAACAGGCCAGACCCGAAGGGGCAGGATCTGAGCAGTAAACCTACACTATTTCCCCCCCGCCGTGACACGCCACTGCCCTGGGTGGTCTCAGTCGCCTCCACGGATGGGATTTTTCTGTAACCCAAGTGGTTGGGATGTAGATTGTTGGCAGTTTCAAGGTTTCCAGATGCTTTTTTTTCACATTTCCATAGGAATTAAGTCCCTCGCCATGCTTCACCTCTGCGTTCCAGGGCTTTGTCAGGTGCCCGTGGTGTTGGTTCAGCCCCGAGACGATGCGCAGATGACACCCAGAGCCCTGATGCAGTAGGTTCCAAGGTGAGAACCCCAGAAAGGCAGATGGGCTGCCTTAGGGAGAGGGGGGGGATCTCGTCAGCCAGAAAGAACCCATATAGAAGATGGGAAGGTTACCTGGCAGCATCCCTGCCCAATTAAAGCAGATTAATGGCCAAGTTGTTTCCTTAGTGCTGCCCTGTTATTAATTGTTAATGCAGCGCTGCGCTCTGCATAGGGGCACTGGGAATGGCTGAGATCAGGACAGAAGCGGGCTCTGAAATGGCATTTTCTGTGCAAAAAAAAACCCCAAGTGCTCGTTGCTGGCTCTGCTCTGCAGGCGCTGGCAGGAAATTCCTGCCCTTGGAACAAGGGGGCAAACTGATGGCAAAGAAAAATAAAATGCATCGGGTCACCAGGTTTCTAAATTGTAGTGGTGTACACGTGAAATTCTTGCAGAAAAGGAGACACCAGGGCTCGGCCAGGCGCTGCCTGCGTGCTCAGGCTCCCACGGGATCTCCCGTCCAGGGTCTCATTTCTGAAGGATCCGGCCCCTACGGAGCCGAGCTCTGACACGGCTCCAGGGCCTGTGCCAGAGCCCTGCGGGCTCGAGAGCCCTGGGCTGTGCCCAGAGACCCCTGGTCTGTGAAGGAGGGGCCAGCTGCGGGGCTGAGGGCTGGTGCAAGTCTCGGGGCTTCTCCTGTAGGGAAAATTCATCCTGCATGGGGTAAAACCCTGAGTTAAGGCACTAGAGACAGCACACGCATTGAAACCCAACAGCGCTGAGCAAATGCAGCTTTTGCTATTTTCTTCTCTTCTCTGCATGGAAGAAGAAAATCTGGGTTTCCAAACCCTCTGCAGCAAAACCTGAATATTTTCACATTCAGAAAAAAGCAGCGTTCGTCAAGCCACGTGCTGTACACGGGAGGAACCCCAGAGCCGCCTGGCCCCGTGCCGTGGGCTGCAGCCCGCTGCCAGCCTGCCCCACGCCGCCGGCGTTCGATGTCTTCTCATTTAGGTGGCTGCTCCGGGCTGTGCTACACACTAAGGTTCCCTTTACAGACATTTTACAAAGTGTCAATAGATTTACAAAGTGTTAATAAACAGGGGTAATTGTTTGTTAGTGTTTCTGATAGAATCCAACAGGGCAAAAGCTCCCTATAAAGGATCTGTAATGCAGTTCCTAGATGAGCATATAAAACGTGTCCAGCGCAGACACGTCTCTGATGTGGTCAGAACATCTTTTAGCCATTAACTCCTTGTAACCCAGGTAAAAGCAGGATGTTGATACAGAACTTCCCTCGGGTCTGAGCAGCCTGCTGCTCAGCGGGTGCTGCATCATTTGCACCAAGGGTCTCAGGAGCTTGCGGGTCCCCCAGCAGGGGCTGCAAGGGTCACAGGAGGCCCCTGGGGTTGTGGTGGGAGGTCCCCAAGGATGTGTTTGCTTTATTTAAAGCATGCAATAATCCAGGGGTGTATTTTCTCTCTGTGTTGGCATACTCCATTTTCCTCCCAGGCCCCACCCTGCTCTGCATCTTCATCTTAGCTCCGCTTACACAAAGATATTCCGGCCACATGGGGGACACCGAGAAGGTGGGGGTGTCAGCCCTGGTGTATGGTGATGTCCAAGCTCCTGGGCTCAGGGTGTTGCAGGACACCCAGTACCACATGTCCCACAGCTGGCTCCAGCCCAGAGGTGAGTCCACCACACCTCGGGGATGCTGAAAGGCAGGGAAGTGAAACAGCCGGCCCCAGTCACCCCTGGAGCTGGGGCTGCATGCGTCCTGCTGCTCCTGCACGCTTGTTAACAACCTTTGCTTTTCTGAAGCCTGCTTTCCTATCAGCTAACTCAATTTCCTCCTGATTTCACTCATGTGTAACAGGATTCCTTCCCCGGGGAAAGCTGACCTTCCTTTTGGCTTTCCAGGAAGTGTGGTTTTCTAATTTTGAGCTTCATCCATATGGTAAGAATTCGGTTTTAAGGAATCCTGTTTTTTATTTTTTTTTACTTTTGAAGATGGACGGTCTTCACTGCCCAGCAGAGACTCACTCACCCCACAGTCACTGAATGCCTTCCCATAAATGCAAGTGACATCTTGGACTATAATGACCCCTTTGCAATGGGACAGGCTTTATTTTTGATGCATGCTACATTTCCATGTTTGCCTCTATGACAAGGGCTGTGTGCAGACGAGAAGTCACAAAATTTGCTTCTGCAAAATCCGCAAGGCTTTGTGAAAGCTGACGCTGCAAAGTTTCTCAGTGATGAATGAGACCTGGGGAATTCCTCACAAGCAAGAGACATCTTACATTCTGCAGCTGGTGGCGTTGCAAGGGCTGGAGGGCAGATTTCTCCCCCTGCCCAGCTGGTGGCAGCTCCCATGTCACACAAACCTGTGGCCCTGCTCTCGCAGCACAGGTGGCCAATGGCACCAGGAGGAGAGGGAGAGAAACATTTAGCAGGGATCTCCTGCTCCTTGTTCTTGAGACCAGCGCAATCTTATTCCCAGCTAAGTGTTTCCTGTTGGTTTATGCTCTCTGTCTGAGCAAGGAACCCTGCACATTTCTGAGGCCCTGCTCTAGCAATGGAGAATGTAATTAACTACTTAAACAGGGCAACATGCTTAACTAGCTTTAGTTGAGAGCTGGCAGGCTCATATCTCCAGCCCTGCACTGAGTGCATCAATTTTACACTTGTCAGGAGAGGATCAAGGAGAGCAGCTATTCTCTCACTGCAGGAAAAGCATAGTGTTTCCACCTTGGGGAGCGCAGAGCAGAGCCTGCTTCCCACCCCACCAGCACAGCACCTCCCCAAACCATGAGGGTGGATGGCAGAGGGCAGAGCCTGTTAGCAGCCTGGGATAAGCTGCAAATCTCTTGGGATTCTGAAATAAACAAACAAACAAACAACAACAAAAAACTTTGTATCCACAGCAGGAAAGCATCTGCAAGACTTCTTGGGGTGAAATCTTGGCCCCTGTGAATGCAGAGGGGAACTCCCTTTGATTTATAAAGGGCTTGGCTTGCTGCCCTCGGTGCTGAGCTTTGCTGATTGCAGAACTCCTATCATCTTTCCATGGTAGGGAAGAAAACCTTCCCAGCTGCTAGGATAACCTCCTGCCTCTGCCCCATTCCTGCAGGCAGAAGCTGGAGCTGCTCGGAAGGGGGGTGTCCCACTTCTTGGCAAAGGAAAGGCAAAAAGAAGTGGGGAAGGAAGGAAGGGGGGAGAGAAGAAAAGAGACTTTTACAAAGCTTGGGAATAGAAAGTGCACCCTGCTGACCCAAGAGCGCAGGTCCTAGGTGCAGATGGAGTGAAGAATGCAGCGTGGAGCAGGGAAAAGCAGCCCAGACTCACGCGGTTTCTGATGGCAATCTCCAGCTCCTGCACAGGGTGCTTGGCAGGGCTGTGCAGCGCCCAGAGGTGCCAGCCTGGCTGCACCCAGCGAGCATCATCGGGCTTAAAAGCCCCGACAGCTCCAAAACTGCGAAAATGCTCCAGCAGCATGCAGACAGAGCGTTGCTGCAAACCAGACCTCATGCAAAGCAATGGGTTTGGGGTTGGAAAGGGGCTGTCAGTGACTTCTTTGCATGAACAGAAATCCCCCCGCATTTCCCCGGGTGCCGCAGACACCGACGGGGCCGTCCTGCCCCCTTCCTGCCCGGCACCGAGCATTTCCTCCGAGCTGGTGATATCATGGCAGCTAATGGGCTTTAACTGTGCCTCCCCACTCAGGAACAGTGAGCTGAAAGCTCGTTATCGGTTGTGGCTGCTGTGAACAGCTCCGGCTCCTTAAAGCCTCCCTGCCGGTCAGGGCTAAGAGCACAAGAGCAGCAGCTTGGGGTGGGAGCAGGGAGCCTGCAGCAGGAGGCAGGTGGGTGCTGGGGGGTGAGCGGGGAGATGGCTCCTCGCAATGCCTTCCCCACCTCTGGGGCTGGCGGAGCTGGAGGTGGGTTCTTTGTGGTTGGCGACCCTAAATACACTTCTTTTTGTGATTTTTTTTTTTTTTCCCCCAACCCTTATAAGCTTCCAGCACTCCCAGCAAGCCATGGCGCTTGGAGGTTTTCCAGGAGCTCCTTGCCCAGGCCAAGAGCTGTTCAACCCTGACCCCTCCGCTGCCATCACCTGCAGGGTCCTCTTGGAGCTGCTGAAGAGGCAGCAAAATGGGGAGGGTTTGGTGCACATCAGACAGCACTAAACCCACTAGCCAAGGAGTGGGCTTACCGTGGGGATCTGGTAGGAGAGCCCTGTGTAACGTAATGAAATCCCAGCACCACCTCCTTGTTCTGCAGCCCCAGCGTGGTGACGATGGGGAGGGTGCAGCAGAGCTCCGCCGAGCAGATACTGAGCTGATTTCCAGCCTGAGCAATGGGCTTTGGCTCGCCAGCATCTGGGCACACGAGCACAACCAGACAACAAAGCTGTGTTCAGCTCTTCACCAGAAGGAACCTGGAAATGGAGAAGACATGGAAATGACTACAAAATGCTTGAGCCCTTAACACAGTGCACGTTGCAGAACGCCCTGTGACCGTGCAGTGCCTCCAACAGCTTGCTGTCTGCCTGCATTTACCTATGCAAGCTGTCTGCCAGTCACCCCAAAGCTACTGCTTTGGGCAGCAGTAGATGGGCACACAGCCGCCTGCTTGAGCACCCAACAGGAGAAAGCAGAATGGATTGTTCTGCGCTGACACGACTAATTGGATTAGAGAAAAATAGTTTAATGATTTGGTGGTAATGAGTTACTGGACGGCTGATTGCAGCAGAAAGTCCACTGGTGGCATTGTGCCAGTGGGAGCAACGGTCTGCAAGCAAGATCTCACTCTGGGTTTGACAGGGAACTCGTGATATGTCTTGAGCATGGAAGGGAGCTCCAGGGCTTGCTCTGATCTCATTTAATGCCTCTATAACTCCGTAGCCCTGATTTACACTGATATCACCGAGGCTCTGATCAGGCCCTGGAAATTTGATTTTTTTATACATGTGGCCTTTCCTAAAGCTGTAGAGCACTTCTGTGCACCTGTTCCATCAATGAAGATGGGTGAGATATCCAGGTGCTGATAGCAATTTTGGCCCTCTTGATCACTTCTTTGTGTAAATTGAATTTTGATGCTTTTTGAATGAAAGGTCCCAAGTCAGGTGTGTGATACTGGGGGTGTGGGTGCTTTGGGGGGTGAAAGGGGATGTCTACTTCATGTCTACTTCATGCAACTGAGAGGCTTTACCTACCTTTAACCTCCAGCCTCATGACACAGGACACATTTTCCACCCTTTCCCTCTATGGTAGCCAGTTGTGCATTGGAAATTGTTACTGCTTCATCCTTCAATCTTCTCAGTTTTAGACATCTCAGCCCCTTCTTGTTCTCTCCTGGACTGTCTTCCACCAGCCCATACCTTTGCTGAAGTGCCGCTGCCGTGTGTTCAGCTTGCAAGGCGTTACTGCCTGGTGTTCTTTGCAGAACCACCCTGGTGTTCTTCCTGTGTGCGTATGGATGATCTTACTCTGTGCCCAGCCTTGCATTACTCTGTAGCAGACAGCATTACGTTTCTCTGGGGCACTTCTCCAGCTGTCCAAGGTCATTCTGCGTGCTAACCCCCTGCTCACTACCCCTCCAGCTTCTTCCAGGTGTCGTCCCATGTGCAGCAGGTATGTTCACTTCTCGTACAAAGCTGTTAAGGACAGCAGAGAACAGTGCTGAGCCACTGCACGCGGAGTGCCAGTAGTACCACTCTGACAGCAAACCATGAACCTCTCTCTCCAAATACAGTTTTCCAACCAATTTCACGTCTTTCAGTAGTTATCCCTAGAATCTATATCCATAGCTGACTTAAGAAAATTCCACGTGAGTCAATACAAAAGCCTTCCTAAGATGGAGACAAATTATTTTTAACTGTTTCTCCTTGGCTCTTTACTCTCTTGCTCTATGGAAGAGGAAATTAGATCAGTTTGGTGTGATCCAAACAAATTTACGACAGCTGTGACTCACCGTGCATCTCAGGACATCCTTCCTTATGAGGCTGACAGTTACACAACAACAAAACTGGATGTCTTCACACTTAATTTCAGTAACACCAGTCTCTGTTTATTTTCCAGAAAATTAGCAAATATCACACCGAGCGAGATATCTCTCCGTGTTCAGAGTGGCCTTGTTCCAACCGTTGGACCCCAGACATCCTGCGTCGTGGTCTTGGTCTCTACAACCCAAGCTGTCTTTCAAGCACACCGCAGAATGGAAGTTAGTAGTTGATAATTTACCAGTCCCACCATCAGTGCTAATTGCTGTGCTTCCCTGGTGGAACAAAGAGATTGAAAAAGAAATGGGCAAAAAGGCTTCTTTAGGAGAACTGCAGCTAATTCCCAGATTTCTGTTATTACAATTTTCCTTATCTGGAGACGTAAATGTTCCAAAAATGCATTCTTATCAGCACAGTATGAACAAGAAGTTCTGAAATCCTCTAATTCCTTGTGTGTCCTTAACTGGGATGTGTGTTTACATGGATATACACAGCTCAAGAATTTTTCACAAGTTAGTAACATTCATCTGACTATGGACGAAATCTTTTTTGATTTTACTCATGGTGAAGTTGTACTGTGCCATTTTTTTCCTACTTTTTCTTTTTTTTTTTTTTTTTTTTTTTTTTGTCTAATGAGGTCTATTTATACATGTATTTCTAGCAGCCATGTAAGATCAGTAAGATGAAGATGTTAGTTGGAATAAGCTGCGCTCATAAAGGAAGCTGTGTTGCATTTCTGGCATGTTGGCAAAGAATTTCTGCCAAGCCTTTGCATAAAATGAACATAAAAGACATTGAGAGCTGGGTGTTTATTCACCTTTTCCTTGGCAGTTCAAAGGAGCTGCAATGGCAAAAAGCTTGGTACTGGGAACGGAGGTGGTGATCCTCAGTTCCCACTTCCAGCGATTCAGGCTCAAAATGCTGCCTGAAAACATTTATTATTATTATTTTTTACATCAAATGCATAAGTTGTGGTCTGGTGTAATGAAAAACGCAGTCTTTTTTCACTCACTTTGAGCACTCTTCCTACATGACGGAAGCCTCACCGCAAGCATTGGTGGAGCTAAATCAGCATCAACATCAAAGCAGCAGTGTGGGCTTTGGAAGCGCTGCTTTCCTCGCGCGGGGCAGCCTTTTGGCCGTGGGCATGCTGAGCTGTTTCTCCGAACCGGGTTCCCGTCCGTCGCAGATGGTTTGCAGACCGAGCAACGGTGATGGCATCCTTGACATTTCCATACAGTCCCAGTGTCGTTAATCATCTCCAGATAACCTGAACAATTGAGTTTACAAGTCACTGGTAAATGCCTTTTGCAGACTGATCATACACAGGATTCTATAGTCTATAAGTGCCTGAAAATACGAGTTCAGCCTTCCTGGGGACCCAATCCTTCATTCACTGCAGGTATGCCAGTCTGGGGCACTTCAGGTCGAGACTTCCTAGCTCTGAGGACACAGTCCTTGGTCAGGCATCCACGTCTCCACTGCTCCTTCTTTGTGCCGAGAAGAAAATCTAACCCCATTGCCTCAAAAACAACATACGGATCAGCTCTCTGAACCCTCATTTTCCTAAGAACGAAAACAGCTGAGTTTTGAAACTTTCTTGCATCCTCAGCATTGCATATTAAACTCATTTCACTTCACTCGTGGTTTTAAAATATCTCTAAGGGGCTGCAGAAAAACTGCAGAGGAGGTGGAGAGCCAAGTTCTTGCAGAGGTACTTTCTCCCAGGTGGCTCTTGTGTCTGGCTCGTTCCTGAGCCAATCCTTCCCACAGCCACCACTCCGGATGGTTTTGCAGAGCTAAATCGACAATAACCGTGTCAGCAGGTAAATGAAGAGGTGCGGCGAGGAACGAATTTTTCAGAGATGTAGAAAGGCAAACTGGTGAGTGAGATGGAAAGGCAGAGAGAGGCTGAGCCATGCAGTGATGGTTGCGTGTGAGAAAGATCTCAAAAGAGCAAGGAGGGAGGAGCTACAGGGGCGTGAGGAAGAGGAAGGGGAACAGGATGGGAAAAGTCCTCCAAGCCCAGCCCGAGGAGAGCAATGGGCAGTCCACAGGCATATGCAGCCTACGAGTTGGCATTCATAAAAAAAATATGAAAAAGTAATTCACATTAACATGGACAATTCCTGTTCTGAGTTCATCCCTGTCTCCTACATCAGCGGTGGGACAGGAGATCTGGTTCCCTATGCACTAACCAGGCCAGGCTGTAAAGTTTTGGTGTCCCAGGAATAAAAGAGGCAAAGCGGCAAATGGGCAGAGTAACCCTAGGAGGTTGTTTGCTCGTTTTTCTTGAGAGGCAGCTTTGCAAAACTTAGTCCAAACTGGCTTCTAGCAAATACAGGAACAGGCCCCAAGCAATCAGCAGCTCAGCTCTTTGTTTGGGGAAGGTAAGCAGAAAAATTACATCATTCTGTGTTTTAGAAGATCTTCGCCTTGTTGGATGAAGTTCAGTTGCAAATCCAGGGGTATGAAAAAGCAGTTTCCCCTGCTGCAGCCCCCATTATATTCACAAGGGCTAGCCCTTCCCTGGAGCCGTTCTGCTTTACACCAGCACAGTCTGGCCTCGCGTAAGGAAACTCCTCCTTCTCCTGCCAGGTTATTGGTTTGGGTCCGGATCTCAGGGAACAGGCCTGGCACCTTCACTTAGTCCTCCTGAAAAAAAAAGAAAAAAAAAGTGTATTCCTCTGCTCCTGCAAGGGTCGCTTGCACAGGCACACACAGCTCGCCTGCAGGAACGCAGGGAACGTGTTGGTGCAGCGCTCGGCTCCTGAAGCCTGTGTCCGAAGCCTTTCCAAGGGGAGTGCCAAAGCACATTTTCTTTCCCCAGTGCACCTCCAGTCTGCTTAGTTCCAAAATCAGGGAATGTAGGGACCTGGATAACGTGTCAGCACCACCCCAGCCAGGCGAATGCCCTCCTGGGACTCGATTTCTTTGTGCTGCTGTTGCCCAGTCTTGTTCTCCTCCATTCCTGTTCTGTGGGCATGCGGGTTGGTTTGCTTGGCTTCTCTGCAGATTGGATCATGAGGGGCGTCAAGCAGAGCTTCATTACTTCTTGAATGGACCTGTCCGTGTCAGCTAAGTCCAGTGGTGTTTGGCTTGTCTGTGCCTCCCCGGGTTATCCCAGGGCTGTCCCACGCTCGGGCCATGCGCAGCCCGTACAGCCACAGCACACACCAGCCTTACTTTGTCTAGCTCCCGTGACCTTATCAGGGTGGTGTTTTGTATCCTACAGATTGCACAAAAAGCTGAATAGTCTCAGGGAAATTAGATGGTTCTGCACACAGCAGGGCACGGGCAGCTCCTCGTGCGGCCCAAGGCACATCGGCCTCCAGAGGACTGCAGCACTCTCAGATCCAGGTCTGTCCTCCAGAATAAGTCGTGATTTCCTTCTAGGAAAAGATTTCTGGGGAACCAGCAGCTGCACTTCTCCAAGGAGGGACAGAGCTCAGTTACATACTTCTTTTTTTTTGTTTTATTTTTCAGTGATTGCTGCAAACTCTGTTTTCATTGAGATTACGCGGAGTTAGCAGTCCTAGAATAACAATGGCTCTGATCAACCACCTTCTTCCAGGACTTCTAATCTCTTCCTTCCTGCCCCCTGTCTTTTCCACATGGAGTCTGGATACAAGCAGTATCCAAAGCACAGCACACAAATCGCCGTCCAAAAAAGCGCAGCTCCCACTGCAGAGGGGCATCCCGTATATTACCCTGCGGAGGCAGCAAGGTGCATTCCCCCAACTGAAAGCAACCCTGGAGGAAAGGCCATGGAGTCAAATAAAGGCCCGCTGCTTCCACTGAGGGTGGCACTGGCCCTGGGTCGTCGCAGATGTCAGATGATTCTGGTGCACGGCGTCATGCAGGCACAGCAGATTCACGTTACAGGGGTCAAGCTAATGCCAGTGTGGTTTGGGTTGAAGCAGCCTGCTCCTGACTTTATGCTGAATGGCAAATTCAGGCAGACCTTGGGAATTCAGCACCCCCAGGGAATGGGCTCTGCAAGAATTTGGGGGTCTAACCCTCCGGGCTCCCCCCTGCCCACTGGTGAAGTCCTAACCCTAGCCCTAACCCTTCTGATGGGGAACCTGTGGCCCCAAAATCTTGCAGACATCCATGGGAGAAGCTGTTTGGAGGCCACCCACCCTCCCTGTGCCTTGAGCAAGCCCCTCCAGAGAGCACCCAATGAAAAGCCATCACTCTGCTTCATCTTCAGCTGGGGCCCCCTCAGGTCTTCCTCCTGTGGGGCAGCAGGGAGGGGGTGACAGGGCTGAAAGAGCCGTTCAGGCTGCTGGGACTGGGGGTGCCCTCTCTGCAGGAGTGTCACAGAGCAAGCACGACTGAAAATGTCCTCTGGGTCACATTGCAGCGGTGGAGGTGGGACCTGTGGGACCAGGAGGCAGGGGCCAGCAAAGACTGCGGTGTCACATGGCCCCCAAAACCCTCCCACCACAGTGACTGCCATGCTTCTGTACATTGGGGAGGAGGGGGAAGAATAGCTCTCCATCACATTGAAATGCGAAGGTTCCTCATTAGAATTTAATTTGCAGCGATAGAGAGGAAATTATCATGTCAATGCAGAGAAAAAAACAGTGATTCAGGAGATGAGCTTTTTGATAAATTGTACCAAGCCTTTTATCACCATGGGCTTAAGTGAAGGTTTGGCTCAGGGACGTTTGTACATGGCTTTGTAATGACCCCTCACGGGAGGGACAGATGGCCCCAGTGACAGTGTGAGCCCTTCCTTTTTTTTTTTTTTTTTTTTTCCTGGGAAGCTGTAGCAGTTGTCATGGCAACTCCCCTTACAACAAAATGCACAAATATATTTCCAATTAATTCCTGAAAAAAAATCTAAGAAGTGGGACACACTTCTCACAAGTGACAGTGACACCTGCGCTGATATTTCCACGGTGGTTTTTGTTCTCCTGGCAGCTACTCCACATGCAGACGGTGAAAACTGTCAGACAGGTCTCAGCAATGGGAAATTTGTTACCTGGGAGTGACATTAAGTCTCTTCCAGCCTTCCCTGTAAGGCTGTCAAAGAAGCTGTGGGAGCTGCACAGTGCTCAAACACCCCAGCATGGAAATTCTCCCCACAAGGGATGGAGGTAGAGCTTCCTTAGCAGAGATGCTAAACCCAGCAAGACCAAACGCCAAGTCAAGAAGGTGCTTAGGTGCTGCCTAAAATCCCTGGATCTGCACACTGAAGTGTGGCAGCCCAGAGCCAGAGGGGAGGCCACCTCCGTCAGGAGCCCACACCAGGACTGGAGCTTGGTTCATCCCCCAGGTGGTGGGAAACCATCTCCCATCAGCAGGTTTGGGCTCTTCTCTCCCCTCCCATTGCTTTCAGCAGCGGCATGTCCAAACCTGATCTTCTGCTGAGTACCGCCACTTCTTTTTGATTTTGAGTCATTTCCTTCTGTTTCTCAAGTAATCTGCCATCTGTGAACGTCTGACTCCTCACTTGGGAAGACAGGTGTTTAATAATTGTTCCACGACTCTCCAAACTGTTCCTCCCCTCTCATTGCTTATGTTGCCACATCTTTCTGGAGACAGAATTTTTCCTGTTCTCCCAAAGCCAGCCTCGCAGAGACATCACGAATTACAGAGCTCCCTTGCTTTGATGTCTTAGCTTTGGGCGAAGATTCTGGGAAAGGATTGCCTGGCTTAAGGCACAGGGATGTGGAGGGCTGGGAAAGGGACGGAGGAGTCCTTGAAGATGAACACAATTATGGGCGAGCAGCCTCTCCCCAGGGTGAATCAGAGCACTTTGATGCTCGCTGCTGTCCGCAGCGGGCAGCTGCCCAGCTCCTGGCTCCGGATACTGAGCTGCCCACATCCTGGCAGGACGAGGCTGGGGCATGTCCACCTCGCCCTGGGAAAGGGATGGTCTGGTACCAGGAAATGCTCCAGATCCCGCTGAGAAGAAGGCTCAGGGCCATGGCTTGGAGAAGGGCTCATAGCCCTGGGGCCACAGCAGCAAGGTGGGCAGCTAGAAGCCTGGCAGCAGTTCAGCATTGCTTATGCTCAGCTACCCCAGCACAGTGAGCGACTCGGGGAGGCAGGGGTTGTGAGGGTCATTTTGTGGGAAATGTTGGCGGGCCTGGAGCTTGGTCCAAGTGAGACAAGTGCGTGGTGCAAGGCGGACATGGCAGGAGAGCCTCGTGCAGGCTGATGGTGCACAGCCATCACCAGCACTTTGCACCTGGAAGGCTCTAGCCTTCAGAGCTCGTTGCTCAAAGCCCTACCTGCTGCCACCTTCCAGTTCTGCTTTCAAAGTGCTTTCCTCTGTTATTCACTTTTCTTAATAAGAATTTATATAAAAAAAAATCACATACAGAAGAAAAATTGCTTGCTCTGTTCTGGCTTATTCTTTCCCAATGGTTTTGTCCCAGAATAAACACAGACATGTTTTGAAGCTTGTTGTGAAAGGAGATTAACTCTAAAATCTACTTCCTGGCTTTGAAGATTGTAGACCAGCATGGCTTTTATTATTAAGCAGTCATTAGAGTGAGTGACATATAGAAGGAATAATTGCTTGGCTTGTTTGAGGGTAGAAGGTTGTTAATTAAGAAGTTAAATGTTTGTTTTCCTTGCTCAGAACAAAGCACTCCAAGGGCTTGCACTGGGCGGGTGCTCTCCTCCCCGGGGGCAGGTCTGGGTTTTGGGAACAGGAGCATCCATGCAGCCCCGCTGCGGGCACATCGTGGGGCAGTCGTTGTCCTGCCCTTGCCCACCAGCAGCACCCATGGCCAAGGTCCCCTTGGAGGCAGGGGGAGAAGGGAAGCACTAAGGTCCAGACATGGAGAATGCACGGGATGGTTCCCATTTCTCTTCTGCCTGCCCTGCTTCCTGCGGGTGTATTCATGGTCTCCAGCCTGCCCAGCTGAACTGAGCTGCAGACCCTCAGAGTATTTCTGGGAAGGAAATACAGCAGGTCGCTGTAGGGCAAAATTCTCAACTCCATAAATCAAGAAGATTATTTCAGGAATAAATTCAGTCCTTACCCCCAAGACTTTGTTCATGGGTAGGCAGAAGTGTCTATTTTGGGAGGTTGGAGGGGAAAGACTCTGCTGTGACGTGGGCAGGGAGAAGGTCATGCTGGGGAGCTTGGCAAGACCGAGCAGAGGCCACGGGCAGGGGTGACGTTACAACGCACACGTCTGGCCCGATGGCAGCCTGTGACACAGCCACATCCCACGGCAGGACTAGCTCCCACCTCTGTCCCCATCACCTCCCTGACCCAGCACATCAGCTCCCTCCTTGGTCTGTTCCCTGGCAGCGCTCTGCAAGCTTTGCAGCATCGCAGACGGACAGTGCTCTCCTTTTCGCAGCTCTCCAGCTTCAAGGTTTGATACCAGCAGCTGTGAAAGGAGGAACACAGAGCAGGGCTGGGTTTGCAGGAGCGTGGTGGCAGTGGCCAAGCTGCAGAGAGCATGGGGAGCAACCGAGTAGCAGCGCCAAGGGTTTCTGAGGCTCTTGGGCTCTGCAAAGCCCTGGGGCTGTTTGCTTGCAGGAAGGCACGTCTGCAGAGCATGGAGAAGGCCACGTTATGTAATGCTGCCCACGCTGTCAGGCGCAGTGCCAGCAGGGTAAGGAGAGACGCGGTGACCTTTCGGTGGTGACACAGGGGGAGAGCTGTGTGACTAAATCCAGCCCCGCCATGCTCCTGCCTGTGGACATTATGTATGTGAAACACACTTGCACATTGCTTGGGAAATATTTATTGCAAAGGGGACAGGGATGTCACATTGTGACAACCCTTTTGTGTTGCTGGTGCTGCCTGCATGGAAGATGCAGACTCAGGCAAACAGCTGTGGGCTGGGAGGTGAGCATGGTGGGTGATGCCTCCACGCTGTCCTCGATGCATCCTTCCTCTCCCATTCTCCTCCCTGGCAGCCCTGACCTCAGCGGCTGCTTGTGGTAACTGCCAGTGCCTGGGCTGGGCAACGGGGCACAGAGGAAAATGCAATGGGGTCTAACAGGGCAAAATGGGCAATGACATGGTATGGAAAAAAATATAGAATCATTGATGTCATCACAGACAGCACTTGCATCATTATTTTGGTGGCACAGACACAGAGATGTATGGCACCAGTACCAGTAAAACCCACAGCTCTGGTATCTCCCCTCTCTGCAAAGCACTAACCCTGGAGCTCCTACACTGCTCCACAAGTACAGCATGCTGACCTGGCTGCTGGGATGCTCATTGTATATCCAAGATATACAAAGAGGAAAGGTGGAAACATGGTACGATGCCCCACAGCAAAACTTGGTGGTTGCTGCAAGACGATGGGAAATCCCATGGCCTGCAGGCACCTCTCTTGCAACCCACCTGACGGGCTGCAGAGCCAGAAAGCCCAAGGGAGCAAAGAGCTCTGGCTGGGTGAGAAGCAACTGTTTCTCCCTTGAAGGGGAAAGAAAAAGCAGCAACTTCAGGGCAGTTTCTGCTGAAGCTGTTGGCACAGCTGTTCCATTCACAGTAAATGTTTGGCTCCTAATATTTAAGGAATTTAACCACCTCATTGACCCTCAAAATGGCTGATAAGGAGGGAAGGTCTTGGTTCTTTTCGTGTGCACTGACATAGACCTTTCCCAGTCCCACAGGAGGAGGTTCAAAGATGGTGGTGGGAATAGCAGTGCTCCAGAGAAGCTCAGAATAACCCCCAAACTCAACAACTGAACACGCTGCAGGAGCAACACTCCTTCACGAGCACGAGTTCTGCACCAGGAGGGCACACTGGCTGCTGTCACTGCGCTGTCACTGTGCCACTGGGTTGGTGCGTGCTGAGCCCACGACCTCCGAGCCTCCAGGGCATGTTGTCCCATAAAACTTCCGTGGGGCAGGGGACTGGGAAAGCCAGCTGGGAATGCTGTGAGATAAGGAATGGGAAGGGTTCCCAGTGCCGCTAGCAGGTCCTTAAGGGTACTCTAAGCCCTCCCTTATAAAAATAAAACTTTGAGTTGAAGCCATTCTCAGCTCAAAGAGCAGAAATAGCCTCAGCTTGAGGCAGGCAGGAGGAAGTAAAAAACAAACCAATGTTAAGATGGACCATCATCCTTTTCTGGAGGGAACTGTACACCACCTCTCCCTCTGAGAATAAGGCACAGGACCAAAAAGGTCCGTTTCCAGGCCGGTGAGCTGCTTTCCCAGACTGCAGCACATGCTTCCACACAGATTTAACTCTGTGTGCTCCTGTCTTCATTTAATTTTACATCATCTAAAACAGTGACTTGCATCTTCTGGTGAAGGGAAATAGGAGTTCAGCAGCATTATTTGACCCCTTAAAACAAACAAAAGACTTGTAAAATATAACCAAGATATAATATTATTGCCCTATCGGAACAAGTTGTTCACACTATGCAGGTAGATAGGGAAATTTTGGCAAGCAAGGCCAGCTCCTGCCTGGTGCAGTGCGGGTTTGGGGGGACACCTGCTTTCCCCTTCAGCTGAGGTTGCTGAGCAATGACAGCAGCTTCTGCAACCATCACCTCTGTGTCCATGGCTATGGATGCCATGCAGCAGGTACTTCAGGGCTCTAAACGCATGAAGGCGCTCAGACACGAAGGAATTCTCAATTATTTTAGTGAGAAAGCACTGAAATGGCTGTGGAGGAGATGTAAAGGTCAGGGCATGATCCTGGAGCTAATCTCAGGGTGTCAGCTGCACGTGGGGCTGGGCATGGATTAGGCAGCAGTGGAAACTCTGAGCCTGCTGCCTGATTTATCCACGGAGGAATTTGCTGCAGCTGGGCTGGGACTGCATTGCCTTTCCTAACGGCACGGTGTGCTAGCAGCCTCTCGATGTGCCTGAAGCCTGCTGCGCAGCCTGTCTGCACCGGGGCATCGGCAGCCTCCATGCCTCCCCGATTTGTTTTGTTTTCTCTTGAACCACATTGCCTAGAACTGGGCAGCCAGCTCTAGCAAAACTGGAATTCTGCTTCTGCAGCCAAAGATGTCACCGCGTGTTGCAGGAATGTGCCACCATTAACTCACATCCACCTTACAGCCCGCTGGCTCTCACTTTTCCTTCTTGCTGCCCCAAGTGTTCTTCCTATGCCTTATTTGTGCAATTGTTACAGTGCCTGGCACTCGCCCCTGCTGAATCGAGGTCTGTTTTTTTCAGACCGCTTCTCCAATTTGCCAAGATCATTTTGAATCCAAATCCCATGTTCCAACATGCTTGCAGTTTCTCCCGGAGGGTGTCATCTCCAAGGCCCAGCGAGCACGGTCCTCCGTCATGCCGATCACGTTAACCTGTTCCAGCAAGCATGGCCCATAGCTGTAATACCATCATGCACTTGCAGAGGACCAGGTCTTGAGCACAGCGTGGCAGTGCTCCTGCTCCCAGGTTGCAAGCAGATGCTCAGGCAGTACAGAACCATAAATCTTTCAGTGGTTTCTGAAGTCAATTCTCTTTGAAGTTCCTACTGATGCTTGCGATTCATTGTACGTGTGCATCCGTGGAAGTAGCTGTGTGAGGTTTTTTATTTGTAGGACTATGATTGTTCTTTGCAAAAAGCAAATACTTGCATAAGCAAGCCAAACTGCCATGCCAAGGATGCCTGTATAGCTGCTTATGGGATGCTGGCCAAAAATCAGAAACAGTGTCATTGATTTCAGCAAACCAGTTCCGCACCTTGCCTGGCACATGCCTTGTGAATAATCATGGAAAAATGTTACGGGTGACACAAGAACCAAGTTTTGTTTGCACAAAGCACTTGGCAAATAAATGAAGAGAGAAGAAAGTCACATAAACTGCTCTGTGTTCACAGTGTGGACACAGGAAGAAGGTGTTGGTTTTGTAACAGGCTGCACGTAGCAAATTGTTCGCTTGACTAAAATTCATAGGGGTAAAAACGTGCGTGGAACTGCAGTGATGGCCAAGTCCTTCATCTAGCACACCAGCAACTGCAGTTGCAGTAAGGATCACAGAAAGGAAATATATAGCTATAGCTACAAAATTCATCTGAAAACAGATCAGTTCCCTTATTGCCTCGTGAAGTCACATTTTCGTCCTCCATTAAGTTTCCCACCCCAAAATCTTTGCAGGTTTTTCTGATGCATCCTTTTAGACTTTCCAAGACCCTGCCTAAGCTTTCATTTTCCTAGATTCGTCCCATCTTCTAGCACTGCAAACCCTCCAACCTGCTGTTCCTCCTCTAAAACTGTCGGCATTTCTGCCTGACAGATAGCCTGCCGACGTTCAGCTGAGCCTTCTGTAAACCCTGAGCACATCCAGCCCTTTAGCCTGGCAAAGCTGTGCCTAAAACAAATCCCTGGAGGCACTCGCTTCTATTTCTCAGCATCACACTGATAATGAAGTGTCTGCGCAGACACATATCGGTGCAATCTGTGACACAACATGGACATCCAGCTCAGAGCTCTGGCCCAAATGCCAGAGCTACCCCCTTGCCATTCAGATGCTGGCGTGACCCCTCCTGGTCTGAAGTTCAGCCCAGCTAGGGGTCCCCTCCCAAATGCTTTCCATGTGGACAAAGATGGGGTGCAGCTAGGCTCGTAGCGGCCACCTCTGTTTGCTGTCCCCAGAGGTGAGCGTCTGCTCACTGCCATGTCCAACAGGGGCAGCCTGTGCCTTTTGGTTGCAAGTCCCCAGGCCCTCTGCCTCCACGGGTGACACCTTGGGCCATACCTGCTCTTTAACCCTTGTCCTACTGCTGCAATGGCACAGTTTGTTTGCCATGACAGCTTCTCTGATGTATTGAACAAACCCTTTGGTTTCTGCCATCACAGCAGCTGGCTGCACTGCAGGCTCCCATCCCGCTGTGTGACACCACACATGCTGAGGCGATGGGGCTGGTCTGAACACCAACATTTGCCATTCAAAACCTTCCCCTTCCCCACCCAGCGCTGTCGTGGTTTCTTTAGGAGGGAGAAGCTGAAAGCTTGCTCTGACTTTGCAGCGTGCTGCATTGCTCCCTGGTGTGGCTGCACTGCAGTGCTGTGATGCTGCACAGAGCACATGGACCAACAGGGGCATCTGCATGCTGTCAGCACGTGTGGGGATGGCAGGGGTGAGCTGCCTGGCAAGGTGGTTGCTGCTTAGACAAAGCCACCTTGCTTGTCCCCAAGGGCCTCATGTGTCACGGTCTGTGTGCAATGCACTGAAACTGCGGGATTTGGGAGCCTGAAAACTGCTAAAATGAGGCTCTGTGCAAGTTAACAAAGCTGAAGCAGGGTCTCTTGTTGGGCAAGCTGGTTTCTTCAACTCTTCAGGCATGGCTTGGCTCAGCCTTGCTGGCAGTGCAGGAGGAGCAGCTTCTCCCAGCCTCAGTGTGCCACCCCTGGTTCCCTGTCCCAGTGCCACCAGTGGGACGAGGGAGGCTGCTCCTGCTTCACAGTGGCTTTGGTGTCCACTCCCTGACGTTCCTCTTCCCCTCTCTCAAGGTGAGGTCCATGCCATTCCTTCCTCCCCTTCTCTACCTTCATCTTCCTCGGTACATCAGAGGCTCTCCCTGCCTCAGACCCTCTCCACACCGTATGGATGCCAGCCTTACCCTTTGAAGTGCCCCTCTGCTTCTCTTCCCACCCCTTCCATCCCCTTCCCCGTCTATTAGGACCACCCCTCTGGGACGACCACTACCGACTTCCCCCTTCTCCCCCATCCCCGCACAGGGACGCTGGCATGGCACTGGGCTGGGAAGGGAAGACTCAAGAATGGGTGAACCCCAGCCACAGAGCAGAGGGCAGGCAGGCATCTCTGCAGCACCCCTGGCATCCCTCCTGCAAGCAGGCAGTTGCTTTTTGTCAAGACATACCATGCCTGGTAGTGCCTGATCTGCATGAATGCAGCCTGAAAACGAGGTGTATCTGGGAGAGTTTTGTTGCCACTCCAGTAAATAACAAGCAGGCCCTTTTATCATTTTAAGTGGCTTGTTTTTCAGCCGGAGGTGTGTGGAATTCAAACAGGGCAGTAAACTTCAGGGTCTCCTCTTAGCCTTTCATGGGCTTTGCCCTGAAAAGCGCAGCCAGCCTGCTGTGCCAGGACTCATGCGATGCGAGGGTCAGGCAGGGATCACTCCGTGAGCAGCACTAGGAACCAGCCCTGCCTCTCTCTTCCAGGCAGTTCCCAGCTCTGGTGCTGACACAGCCCTACCACAGGGCAGCAGCTTTCCACAAGACCTGGGGGGAAATTCCTCTCCTTGCAACCCCAACACTGGTCTCAGAGCAACTCCCTATGCTTTGGTCACCCATGTGTGACCCCACTCCAGGAGCAGGATTAAGCTCATGCAGCAAAAACCCACAGCTGCTGGGACCCGTCCCCATCCCCTGTCCCCACCAATCCCCTCTGCTAGGCACAGCGAGCCCTGCAGCAGGCAAGAAGTAACTGCCGGGGCTGTTCGTGGCTCAGCCACCACTGCTGGATCTGCTGCTGGATCTGCTGGGACTTGCTCAGAGAAACTGCGGGCTAGAGGCATCTTGCTCTGTGCCTCTGATTGATCCAAGGAGATTTGCATGAGGACCCTCTGGGAAGTGGCAGTTCCTCGGCTCCAGATTGCAGCATGCCCACACCAGCAGAGCTGACGGAGCCAAGGCTTCCAGCAGAAAACACTGTGCTGGCAGCCTCCATCCCTGTAGCACCCGAGGGGCTGTGCTCTCTCCATGTGTGTTTCTCTGACCTCATCCCACTGCTCCTGCTTCACTGCAAGGCCAGGATGCTGATCTGGATGGTTATAATTAACCAGTGTGACTTTTGTAATCTATTAACTTAAAATTGCAAACTAATAATAGCACTGGGGTTTGTCTGGTGTTTTGGATCAGGCCTTTTAGCTCGCTGGGGAATGAGCTGTGAAGTAGGACCCTTCCTGAACCTGCACAGTTCACTGTGGTCCCGTGTACCACCAGGACATCAGCACTGCTGTGTGCTGTGTGAAAAGCTCCCTTCAAACTCAAGGTTGAACCCCTCCAAAACCTCCCGCAGTCATGATGGTGAAGGGCAGCCTGCTCTTCAGACAGGGCACTTGTTTGTGATTCTTAAATAGAAAAAGTCTATTTGCCCAGCTCCAAGCAGCTGAACACACCGTTTCTTCATTAATTTCCTAATATCAGAGGATGATTAAACCCTGGCTGGGAGAGGAAGGAAAGCAGCTACTTGGCGTGGGGTGGATGGGATGACTGTGCTGGAGAAGCTCTGGGAAAAGGAAAAAACCACATCAAGGCTGTCTGCCTTCCCCGTCCTAAATTACAGCACCCAGAGAGGAATACACTACGGGTTGGGTAAGCACAAGGCAGGAAGCTGCCTGTTGTTTGAATGTTTTCCTTTGCCTTGGGTGAGTAAATAGCAATCTGTTTTGGAAAATATATTTGGGGATACGGCGAGAGGAAAGCCGAGCACCATGGCCAGGAATGTGGATGTGGGCACAGAGGCTCAAGGCTGGGGGAGAGGGTGAGATGGAGACCTGGAGTGGCCCCATGGGAGCCATTAGCTGCATCTTGCAGCCCTCAGGGACCTGCCCAAGGGCTTTGATGGGAACAGTGATGGGTAGAGCTGCTGGGGTGGTTTTGGTCTGCAGAGCAGAGCTCAGGCGGGCACCTGGGTCATCCTACATAGACATCACCATCAGTGCTGCCGTGCTCTGCACACTGGAGCAGATCCATGGCTGATAGAATCACAGAATCATCTGGGTTGGAAAAGATCTCTAAGGCCATCAAGCCCAACCATTATCCTAGCACTGCCAAGCTGTGGTGGCAGTGCCAGAAGAGCGATGTCAAACTTATATGGGGGACCTGGCACTGCATCAGTTAGGGAGGTGGTTTAGTGGTAGACTTGGCAGTGCTAGGTTGATGGTTGGACTTCATGATCTTAAAGGTCTTTTCCAACTGTCACAGTTTATAGCATAGTCAAATCTGTGAATGTTGGAAGAGATTGCCTAGTTCACTGATGGGTCCTGCCGTACTGTAGGGAATCGTCAAAGGGGGAAGGTTGCTGTCTGGAGCCCTATACGGCGAGTTGTGGAAGCTGCTGAAGGAGAAGGTGGATCGAGCCAAATGCAGAGATAAAAGCTGTCCAGTTGGCCCTAGATATTGCTGAACAAGAAAAGTGGCCACTGCTTTACCTTTATACTGACTCATGGATGGTGACAAATGCTCTTTGGGGGTGGTTACAACGATGGAAACAGGACGGCTGGCAGCGCAGGGGTAAACCCATTTGGGCCTCTGAGCTGTGGAAAGACATCGCTGCCCGGGTAGAGAACATGGCCGTGAAAGTACGCTGTCTAGATGCCCATGTGCCACTGAGGAACATCAAAACAACCAGCAAGTAGATCGGGCTGCTAAAATTGAAGTGGCTCCAATAGACTTGGACTGGCAGCACAAAGGTGAGCTGTTCCTGGCCCGGTGGGCTCACAACACCTCGGGCCACCAAGGAAGAGATGTAGCATCCAGGTGTGCTCGGGATCGTGGGGTGGACTTAACCATGGACGCTATTGCGCAGGTTGTCCATGAATGTGAGACATGTGCTGCGATTAAGCAGGCCAAG
>VXAV01005019.1:0-20443 GCA_013399715.1 Alectura lathami | reverse complement strand
TGGATGGCTGGAAACATATCCCGTGCCCCATGCCACGGCCCAAAACACCATCTTAGGCCTTGAAAAGCAAGTTTTGTGGCGACATGGCACTCCAGAAAGAATTGAGTCAGATAACGGGACTCATTTCAAAAACAGTCTCATAACCACCTGGGCCAAAGATCATGGCATAGAGTGGATATATCATATCCCCTACCATGCCCCAGCCTCTGGGAAAGTTGAACGATACAATGGGCTGTTAAAGACCACCCTGAGAGCAATGGGGGGTGGGACATTCAAACACTGGGACAAACACCTAGCAGAAGCCACCTGGTTAGTCAACACTCGGGGTTCTGCCAATCGAGCTGGCCCTGCCCAATCCAACCTTGTACGTACTGTAGATGGAGATAAAGTCCCAGTAGTGCGTGCAAGAAACATCCTGGGTAAAACAGCCTGGGCTGTTCCTGCCTCAGGCAAAGGCAAACCCATCCGTGGGATTGTTTTTGCCCAAGGGCCTGAGTGCACTTGGTGGGTAATGCAGAAAGATGGGGATGCTCAATGTGTGCCTCAGGGGGATTTGATGCTGGGTGAAAACAGCCGATGACTCAATGTATGTATATGTAAATATGTTCATGTACAATGTTAATCACTGCATTCTATTATCGATAGTATTATAACAAGGACTAATTATATTAAAGAAGAATGAATCCTGATGGAACCAGAATGTTGCTCCAGTATGCAACAATCCTGTACTGTGCACCATTTCTCCTGCAGTGAAGGACTGCGATGATGGATAGAGCCTAAAGCAACAGATGGAACGAACTCCACAGGCAATTCACAAGGACATCAAAAAGGCTGCGGGAGCGGGAGCATAATGAGCTGAGCCAGGAGTTACAGCATGTATATATGTATAACTTAAGGGGTGGGTGCTAACTGTAGGTATAGAAATTCTGAATTTCAGACATGATGTAAACGGTATGGAATAAGGAGTTGATACTGTCGTGGTTTCTAGCACAGTTGGATCTGCGAATGCCGTAAGAGAAGGGATTAGGAAGTTGTGGGGGGAAGCGGAGTTAGGGCATCTAACTTAAATTACCCACGAGGTATTCCATACCATATATGTCATGTCATGGCCCTCCCCCTGCTTTCCGTGGAGGGGGGGAAGCCAGGGCTCGGGTGGCTCTTCTGGTTTTCCGGGTTGGGCTTGCGTGTGGGTGAGAAATTGCCTTCGTGTAAGTCACTGTTCTTCCAGTTATAAGTATTATTACTCTTATACCCCTTTGCATTTTTATTATCTGTTGTTCCTTATCTATTTTACTAAACTAGTTTTTATCTGAACTCTTGAGTTCTACCTTTTTTTTTCTTTTCTCACTTCCCTCCTCCTGGCGGTACACTGGCAGGCGCAAGCCTCTGCGGCCTGGGGGTGGTGAGCGAGCGGCTTTTGGAAGGAGGCAATGAGCACAGGGCAGACGTGCACCATGGATTTACATGTCCCAGCCCAAGAGGTCTGAGACAGTTCTGCAGCCTCGGCCCAGCTAACATTTGAGAATGGAAGAGCTGAGGGCACATCAGAGCCTGAGCATGTGTCTGGGGGCTCCTTGCACTTCAAAGGACAGAAGACACAGACCACCCTCTTTCCAGCAGACCGAGCTCTCCAGACAGCTGTAGAGCAGAGAGAGGCCAAACCTGAAACCCTGCCAGCCCCTGACAATATGTGATCTATGTGCAGTTTAATGTTTGATGGCTGATGTCGAAGGGAATTCAGCTAAAGACAGGAAGAGAAACACAAGGAAAACAAGGGTAGCTGTGCAGGGAGCCAGCTTTATGACTAATGCTACCTTCTGAGTAATGCTTATGCTGAAACATAAATAACAATAAATCCAGCTCCACTCCATCCGGAGCACAGAGCGGAGCCCACTTTGCTTGGCCAAAAGAGACCTCAGTGTTTAACCACAAGAAAATCCTCCTCAAGTTTTATGACTTACTGTAAGGGCTGTAAAAGCCCCTTGGTTAAGAAATACAGCTTCTAGTGGATTTACGGCATGAGCGCTTGGGCAGGGCTGTGTCCCTTTTGGTTACATTTTGGGAGGTGGGACGAGACAGGATGCTGGTTAGGGCTGAGGGATGTGTTTCCATCTAAGCTTGTTTCCGATCCTGCCCCGCTAACCTTTCCCAAAGCTCTTTGGACAAGCAGCAAATTTGAGCTCACCATTTCTTGTGTCCTTTGAAGCTTCCAATCCCAGAACCAAGCGGCAGCTTGTTCAGCTTGGCCTTGGGGGGGGATGCTGGAGAGCATCACTCTGCCCCCGACCTCTCTAAGTCAGGACCCCCGCATCCCTCCCTCTGCAAAAAGTTGTGAGACCTTCTGCAAAAAGTCCTCAATGCATCCAGCATCTTTCTGCTGAGACGTTATCTTCTGTGTTGGTTTTATTGACACCTTTGGGACACTGTGGGGTTTTTTTGGGCCGCATGGATTGCTTTGTCTGCCTAAAAAAGGGGGCTTTTGCCAGAGAATGACATCTCTGATGGCTCGGTGGGGATGGAGACTCCTCCATGGTGGAACAGTGAGGTCAGGCATTGGAGGATCCTTGGGGATGGAGTTTGGCCAGAGAACCAAGACCAAGGTCCAGAAAGATGCACGAGACACTGCAGAACATTTCGGGGGGAGGGGGAGGGGAAATTGGTTTTCAGCCCAGAATTCTCAGAATTTTGACTTTCTATGAGAAAAACATCTTCTCCTGATTGTCTCCCTGGGGATGGCAGTTGGATTTTTTTCTGACTAGCTCTATCATCTGCCCATTTGTAACCTCTCAGTATTGTGTGTTGTGGTAGATCACGGGGCTTTTGGCTTTCCCAGGTGCAGGGAACACCAGAATGGGTCAGGGCAGGTGCTCCTGAAGCACCATGATTTGTGATTCTTAGACTTAGCTTTCTCCCCTCTCTCCTCCACTGGGATGTGTAAATCCAAAGGCTGTCCATAAGAAATGTGAAATAATCCTTGCATCTAGGAAGGCCAGAGCTGGAGAAAGTCATCCAGCTCGGGCACTGCCTTTACAGAAGGATGCTCACACATCATCCGGAGGCGATCAGTGCACGTGGTCAGTGGTCCTGAAAACACGACCTACAGGGAAAGGCTGCGAGAACTACCCTTGTTTAGTCTAGAAGGAGAGGAGACATGATAACAGCCCTGAGCTATGCGAGAGGTTGCTGCAAAAAGGAGGGAATGATGCTGGAATGCTGGACTGATCCATGATGCTGGGCGCAGGGCAGGCAGCTTGAGGCTGCTTGGTGACTTGGGAATATCATTCTGATGGGAGAGTGAGGAAGACCCAGGTTTGGCTGCGGGGGAGGTCTGGGGTCTCAGCAGTGGCTCACGGGGTCTGGCCAGGCTGGTGCCCGTCTGGGACATGTGCAGCACCATTGGCACGGCTCATGCAAACTCCTGGAGTCCCTCCTGTGCTCTAGCGCGGAAACCTTCCAGCCTGTGGTTCCAATCTGGAAGGTTGGGTGGTGATGCCTGCATGCACCAGGCCATACAAGATCCCTGAGTTCCTGCTTGGGATGGTGGTGTAGGAAACAAGAAGTGCAGACTGCAGAATACCAAACAGAAAAGAGCTGAAAAATCTCTGGAAATGGGAGAGGCAGAACGGGCGCAGGGGGAACGCTGGCTGGAGACAGCATTTCTGGTTCCTGCCCAGCCTCTCTTGGTCCCAGCCACAGCAGGGAGCAGCCCGGGTGTCTGGAGCAGGAGTGCACAGCCTGTGCGGTTCTGACTCAGAGACCAAGTGTTTTGGAAGTGAATCCTTCAGCTGGGTGGTCCTAGGGAAAAAAAAAAAAAAAAAAAAATTGAGAGAATGAGTGAGAGGTAACACCTCCAGTCCCAGCACATGCCATGGTCACAGAGCTGACACTTTTGTTGCTTGTCTGGGCTGCAGGCAGGCCTGCCCAGGGTGACACCACTTGCCACAGCCACCCGTGGACCTGTGGCTGTGGATGACAACCTGTGCCAGCCACCAGCAGCTTTGAGCCACCTCCATTCAGGAGCTGTCACCCCAGCTGGATGCGAGTGGCCTTGCCATGTGGGCAGCCTCCAGCAGTCCTGACCAGAGCCACTCTGCACTCTCGAACCCTGTGTGTTGCTCCATCCCGAGCTGTTGCTCTCAAATCCCCAACCCAAAGCAGCAGGCTGGAGCGCATTGCTTTCAGATCTGCATCAGAGCTTTTCTCAGCAGCTTGGCAAGCGGCGTAGACATCCGTCTGCACTTGTCACTGGTAGCGGTGCACAGCATCTGGAGAGAGGCTGGATGCTCTCACACATCCAATCACACGAGGAGCAGACAGTTGTTTTATATCTGAGCAGGGCCACACAAACCATTAGGCACCTCATTAATCTTCTGTTTAATTCCCTGCATGAGGCTTACTACATGATCTCTGAGGTCCCTTCCAACCCAAATTCTACATTTTAATTATTGGGAGAACAACTGGAGTAGCCTCCCAAACTCCTTTGTATTCCTTGCATAAAGAGACACGAGCAGCTGGACGCACGTTTTGCTGCTGGCACCTCCCCGCCTCCACACAGCACAAAACCCCAGGCTCCCCTCTTCCCACTGCGCAGGTGGCACTCGCCGTGCCCGGCGCTCCCAGGCCCACGGCTGTAGCCATCCCACAGCTGCTGGGACAACATGTTGCATGTGCAGTACCACGGATGGTGTGGGAGAGCTCCAGCCTCGCCTTCGTTTAGCCATTTCCTTGACATCTTGACTCCTGCTTCTGCTTTTTAGTGGCTGCTCTTGGGCCTGGGGCTCTGCAGTGGGCAGGAGTGGGATCAGTTCTTCTGCAGGACCTTTGTTTCCCACCATCAGAGGCTGCCAACAGCAATCTGAAGAAGTTTAGCTGGGTTTGGAGTTAAAACACAGCTAACTCAGCCCTCTGGTAAGGGCTTCCTCCTCACATTCCTGTCTGCAGCTGAGAGGATGCCCACCAGCCTGGCCAGTAAGATGCTGCCCCATGGTCAGTGTACTGCTTGGTTATCCGTGAATCTCTGCTCTGCTGGTGCAAAAGGGACAGGGGCTGGTGTCCTGTGCCACCTCTTCCCTTGGGACAGGCTTAGAGCCTGGGGAAGGTGACCCTGTTAAATGCAGGTTACTAGACTCAGAGTAAATATGGCTGGGAGAAAGACTGGGCCTTGTAAGAGTGAGAGGCTGAACGGCCTGATGTGTGAACAGAACAAAAATCACATTTCTGGGCACACATGGGTTCCCTGCCTTTCTGCAGGGGACGAGTAAAAATCATTTTTGCGTCTTGTCATGGTTGAAAACAGACACAACAGACCACAACTGGTCTTCAAGCTCTGTTTAGTGGGAAATCCTCTAAAAAGCTGCCCCAAGCTGCGTGTTTGTTAAGGCAGCCTCTTCTTCCACTCTCCCCTTCGCTCTGTGTGTGTATGTGTGCAGGGTGATTTGTTGGCCTTTAAATACAAGTTATAGGAAAATGAAGCTGAGGAATCTCCCTCCCTGCAGCTGTGCCTGACGAAGAGGATCCCCACTGCTTGCTGCTCCCAGCACGCCTGGTGCAAAAGGGGAAAACCCTGCCTTGAAGGCAGGCAGCACCCAGGAACGAGGATTTACTACCTGCCAGCAGCAAGGCCAGGGGCTTTCCCTGCTTTATCACCATGTGGCTTTCAGACACAGGTGATGTTTTCCAAGCCAGCATTATCTGTTGGGAGATTACTCCTCAAACGTGCACGGGAGCACGACCAAGGAGCAGCAGTGAAATCACTGGGGTTTGCTTCCCTCTGCAGCGCATGGGAGCTGCACAGCCCAGCAGTGTAACGAAAGGCATATGTTTTGGCACGGAAAGGGAAAACACTTCTTTTTTTTTTTTTTCTTTTTCCAAAGGCTTTTTATTTCTCTGGATCTGCTACATTAAATATGAGGTTACATGGCAAGTCTCTGCAACTGAAAGTCTTGGGGGAGAGGGGAAAGGTTCATTGGTTCTCACACACTGCTGGGAGCAGGAGGTCAGAGCATTGCTTCCTGGTCCCCGTGTCCAGAGACACCTCGTTCCCGAGCCCCACTGGGATTTCTGGCCGTGCTGAGGATCCTGCCATTGCCTCCCAGGCTCCTCTTTGGGCAGCAGGTGATTATGTGATAATCTCAGGCTTCACTAGGAAAAAAAAAAATAAAAAAGCCAATTATTTATTTTTGCAAAAATGTGGAAAACTTGAGCCCTACAGACTCAAAACCCAACGGGCAAACAAATGCAGAAAATAAAGCAGATGGTTGTTTTTGCCATATTTTCTTGCATAATCACTGTTTTCTCCCCAGACTGTGCTTACAAAACTTGGTTGCTGCCATGGTGCACGTTGCTTCAAAACTTCCTGGTGAGCTGCAGCTTGGCAGGGGCTGGCAGCGCCTTAGCAAACGCTGTCACTTCATCAGCTATTTTTAACAGCAACAAAGATCTTGACTTTTAATTTGATCCTACTATATTTAGAGAGGAAGGGGGTGCCTAGCTCATTTCTACTGATTTTTTGCCTTCAAAAAAAAAAAATATATCTATCAAACTTTTGCTTCTTTCTGTCTGAAAAAGGCAAGAGGATAATCTTCATAATTTCTCTCCTGGTGTGGATTTACTGCGAGGTTAAATACCTCAATAAATGCCCTTTGTAGAGGGCATTAAGAAAGTCAGTGAGAGAGCCAAGCATTGTATTTCACGAGACTGTTCTGTGCTGTGGGGAGAGGGAGGAGATGATGCTACGACTGCTGGCAATGCTGTGGAGCACAGCCTGGCCCCGCTGCCCCGTAGCAGCGTCGCCCTGCAGCACTTGCTGTCCTGTTACGCTGCCTTTCTGGGTGCCTTTAGGATGTCGGAGATGCCATCCCCTGCCTATGGGTGGCCGCAGGCACCCCGGGCCCAGGGCACACATCCCTGGTGCTGAGGTGGGCTGTGGGAGTGCACCCTGAAGCCCTGATGGTGTGGACAGGAGAAGACACCCTGGGGCTTTCCCAGCCACTTTTTTCCGGGCATCCAGGAGTGCTCTGGAGGCTGCTATTGCCTGCCCTGACCCCAGGGCCTCTGCTCTGCTCCTGGCACCCCACACGTGTCTGCGAGCCCTGCTTGGAGGCTGCTCCAGACAATGCTCTTGCATCTCTCCGAGGGCATCACTGCAGCACTCAGCTCTGAAGCTGCTCACAGAGCACCAGCTTTGGTGTCTTCTGGCTACGTGGGTACCAGCAGCTCCCAGATATCTCGTTTTACACTGCTAAATGCATGCAGAAATCCTGCAGTGGGGCAGAACCATGCTCTTCCAGAAGACGTGGCCCCTTTCCAAACCAGAGCATTCCTCCTCCTGAAAGACAACAGCGAGTTGCCGAGCTGAGCTGCTCTCCCCTGGGGAAAGCAAACCCAGCGGGACTGGAAAATCTGAGGTAGAATCTTTCCCTCTGCCTGATTGGAAGCCTGGGCTGCTTTCGCCCCTTGCTCTGAGCAGAAAGCAGTGAGGTTTGTGGTCATCCTTGCTCCTTCCCACACAGCCATCCCTCTCTGTGCTGGGAATTGTGTAATTCCCTGGAAGCCCTGTCTTAATTTATATGTAGTCATTTATACAAGGGAATGAAGGCCACAAAGCCTGTCCCTCTCTCTGGCCGGCCCTCCAGAGGTGTTTGCAATTGGAGCTGGGGATGCGATGAGCCTTGCTGCACGCATGCGAGCCCCACAGGCATTTCAGCACAGGCGTTTCCTTGCCTCCTGCCCCACTTCCTGGGCTCCGAGGTGAAGCAGAGCTGTTCATGGCCCAGGTCTTCTTGCGCAGGCTGACAGCAGCTTTCCCCAGGGGTCAGTAGGTGGATGGAGCTGGGACCTCCTGCATCTCCAGATCCAGATGTTCATCTCAATGTATGTATTTTAGAACCTCCCTCCCCTTCATTTCCCCACTGCTTTTTTGTTATCTTTTTGAAAAGAGAGGGAAATGGTTCTTTTTTATGTAATCCAATTTCTGATGGAAAGAATTATTTTCTTAAGGCACTTAGGGAGCCATTTCATTTTTCAGTTGCCAAGACTGCCACCTAAACTTGCTGATGACACAATGCTATCTAACACCTGCTAAGAAAGTGGAAAAAAATAAAGAAAAACACCTTGAAGATAAGTGAAATTCCCAAATTGTTTGCCTGCTGGTAATGGATTAAGTACAGATGTAGATTTTGGGCAAAGAGAAAGCAAAAGGAGGAGAAAAAAATTCTTTTTTTTTTTTTTTTTTTTCCTCTCTGTCTGCCTTTATGCATTCAGGGTTTGCAGAGAAGCAGGCACCATCCCACAGTGAAATGCGAAATTTTGGCTTTTCAGCAGGACACTCCCCACCTGCACTGATCCCATCCCTCTGTAGGTGAAGCCAATGACGTCCTCTGCTTGCCAGAGCCAGACAGACTACACAAAGGACAGCACACCTGGTTTTAACCCAAAATAAAAACCTCACTTTAAACTGTCCTGCATTACCCACTTTCTCTTCCTGAGATGGTGTGGAGGACAGAATAGGTCCTGGAGGATATAGTATTAAAAAAACCCTACCAATCTGGAAGTAACCGGCTCTCCTAGGCTGCCTCATTTCTCTGTTTTCAGTGAGGAAGAGGTTCCTTTTTTTCCAGTGCTAGGGTTAAACTAATTGTGCCTTTGTTCTAGAGAAAAGAAAAAAAAAAAATATATATATATATACATGTACAAGGAGGTTTGCAGGAAATCACCAGTTCCTATGAGTGAGCTCTAAACTGGTGCAAATCTGCTGGGGTCCATTGGTTTCTATGTGCTGCACTGATCAGTGCTGGCTGAGGATCTGGCCCAGAGTTTACACCCTTCCTGATTTTTATTTTAGTTGCTGCTGAATTGTGCAAAGAGATCTATTAATACGGTGCAGTTAAAAAGAGTGATTCACCAGCCCCATCCATAGCATCATTGCCTATTAAGGCTGCCTAAAAGTCCCCTTGTAAGACTCTGCTTGGAATTATAATTTTAATTTAAATCACTTGTGCTGAAATTTCCTATAATGGAACATCCACCCCAGGCTGATTTTCTTTTTAAGGGGCAAGGGGAGGAAAGGGAGTGAGCTTCAGCCCAAACAATTCAGCTGTTTCTAAGAGCGAAGTTAGAGAAAAACAAAACAAACCAACCAAACAAACAGAAACAAAAACAAAACAGCATATTGTGTTCCCCAGCCTGCTAATTCTGGCCACCTTTTGTTCAAAAAGTTGTGACTTCCCCATATGTTGCAAATGGGGACTGCAAGGTGCATTTGGGGTTAAGGCTGGGCCATATGTTAGCACCTAGAAAATCCAGGTTATAACAAAAATAAATGCTGCAGGGGCTTGGTGTGGTTTCGTTTCTTGAAATGAATGAGCAGGTGCTGAGCAGCACGTGGGAGGGAGGCTGGACGCCCCTTCTGTGACTCTGCGACTGTACCCTCTTAGTCTGCATTTTATTTTACTTGATATCAGCAATAGCATGTTAATAAATCACTTTGTTAACGTTTGGGACATGCTAGGAAAAAATCTTGAAATTAATAAGAATAACCATGGGAAAATATCCTCGTAAAATATGAAGCAATATTTGAAGATTCCAAACTCAAATATGAACATTTTCCAACAACAAAGATGCTCTAAAAGCATTTTTCCACGAGATGTTGCAATTCATAACTTGGCATTAGAAAAACTTTTCCAGCAACGAAGTCCTTGGTGGTGCTAGCCAACATTACCCTCATATTATAAATGTGAAACTGGGGTCTGGAGACAGGGACCTTCCCACAGCCCGTTAGTGAGCTGGTGCCAGAGGAACCCCCTGCGGCAACCCAGTGATGCGGGCAAGAGTGCTGCCCTTCGCCTTCCATGAGGTGCTGAACGTCCTCTTTTGGCTCAGACCAGTCCCTCACCCAGTTCACTGCACACTCTTCTTTCGCTCGAGGAGATAAGGGAATTCTCACCGATCTTGAAGGAAATTGCTTCTTCTTTTGTTAGGAATTGTTAGGAATGCAATTTATCTCCGCGTAATTATGAGTGCAGGAGGATACATTTGCCTCGTTGAATATTTATTGTTCAAAACCAGCTAGTAAGAAGCAAAGCAGCCTAGGAAATACGTCCCCGGGTTTCCAGTGTAACAACTTAATTTGCTGCTCTGCTCTTCAGATCAGTTTTCAACGTGCAGCACAAATTCACCAGAGATAATATAAACTTTTGCTGCTACTGGCTTGGGGGCTACAGAAACCTGGAGTTTCAGCCTCTTGGCTTTGAGATCAATACTGAAACTGAAGTGGCTAACATCCCCATACTAGGCTAGAATTTATTTTCTGTGATCGCCTATAAATCAGCGACAATACAGTGTCCATCCTGAGCATGCCTGCCTGTAGTTCGTGGTGAAGAGCCATCCAGAATTTGACTCGTATGTGAAACTATGCGTGTCCATCTGGTCCAGCAGGCCAGGCAGGCGTGTCAGAGCAGCACAGCTCCTCCAAGAGCTGCCTTTGTTCGTCATAAATCTCCGGCTGAAACCAAACAGATGTGGAGGGTGGATGCTCCGCGCAGACCTTCAGCCGCGTCCTGCGTTGTCAGCCCAGGGCTGAGACACCCAGCTTGACGCCGTGGAAGATTCCCAGCATTCTTGGGCTGCTTCACATTGAAGCCTACAGAGAAAACGTCTCCCTCCTTTCGAGCTGTCTGACCCATTGGGTCATGAAAATAAACACTAGAAGGAAAGGCATATTTCTGTAAAATTTTTATTTAGGAAAACTAAGGGTTCATTTCTCCCTCTTTCTCATGAGGTGGGAAGTGCCAGTGTCCCATCCACGGTACGGCTGGAGGCAGGACCACATGGGGCTCTGGGGCTGTTCTCCACAGGGACAGATGCCACTGGGGTTGTCCCAGGGCTAAAACAGGAAGATGAAGGAGGGAGTTGCAGGGGTAAAACTGCAGAGGTAAGGCACTGACTGCTGCTGATGGCCTTTGCCTACCACACTGCGATGTGACTGGGCTGTGCCCAGTGTTACCCTCCCTGGTTATATGCTGAGGGAAAGGCAAGGTTTTCTCCAGGTGCAGAGCATGGGCTGATCATGTCCAAGCATCTCCATGTGCTGCGTTGTTCAAGGCTGGGTGCTGTGCATGATACCAGCCTGGAGGAGTGAATTTCAGGGCCAGGGAAGACTTAGCTCATCTGACCTGGCTCAGACAGAACACACAGGCCATAAACCTTCCCCCAGTTAACTCTGTTTGACTCAACCAAAAAAATATCCTGGAAGATGTGAGGAACAAGGACTTGGCCACAGCTCCAGCACTGATTGGTTTTGGTGCCAGAAGCAGGAGTTCTGTGCCCTGAAGCCTGGCCCTGAGCTCATCTCCTGGCTGGGAGGTTGAGGAGCTGCGGCAGGATGGAGAGTTCTCGTCTCCCTTGTTGCTCCATGGGATGCTGCGTCATGGCACTAACACACTCCACCCTCTGGTTTTCTTAAGAGCTGATGGAATCACAGCAACATCTGGAGGGACGGGCGCTCTGTCCGGCTGCAGACCATCCAGCTCCCAGAGCTCAGGGCTGGCTCTGCAAGCATCCATTGGCTTCAGGAGGAGTGAAGCTGTCCCTCCACCAGCCCTCAGCACCTGCACAGTGTAACCCTGAGCGCTGCTTTGGTCACCGCTCCCTGGCACAGCCAGATTCAAGGTGCAGCGTGCCCTGCAGTTTGTACATCTGTAAAGCAGAAACCTCTCATTGCTTTGTTTCCTCTGGCAGCAAGAGGAGAACCTTCACAAACCTGAAACTCTTTTTTTCCGTTAGTGGATGCAGGATGTTCTCCTGGGGTTGCCCGTGGTGTTTGGCAGGTGTGATGGATAGAAAAAAGGGAAAGGAAACCACTTCTCTCTTGACAGTCTTGGATTTAGCTTTTCCAAGATTTCCTTTCCAAATCTGCGCTCTGCAAACAACACTCACATTTATTGCATCAATCTCATAACACTTGAGCAAGCTGGGACTAGACATCCCAAGCCGGGACATCATGGGCCTCCACTTCTTCAGCTAGAGCAGAATCTGCAACCCCAGCTGAGACGAGCACCATGTTGCTTGCAAGACACCAGCTCTAGACAAGATCCCCTGCGGCTCACTCACCCACACAAAACCAGTGCACTGCTCGTTCAGGTTCAAATGTGGCTCACATGCCACATTTGCAGGTGCCAGGTTTGTTCCGTGCTGTCTGTCCAAGCAGTCCATAAGGTTTCCTTGTGGAGCTGAAGGTTTAACACAGGAGTTAAAATTTGCTGTGAGCTCTGCTGTCTACCAGCACTTTGTGCACTTGGAAGCTTCCTTGCCAGCTCCCTTACCCACTGCTGCGTGGCCCTGAGGCTGAGAATCACTTGGCAGGAAGGTTGTCTTGAAAATGCTATAGCAGCCTGACTTGGGCAGCCTGGAAAAAGTGAAGGAACATGTTTTGTCTTTCAGCTTCCATTTAAGGGGGGGAAAAAAAAAAAAAAAAAAGGAAAATGATCCTGTCTGGGTCTATTGTGCCAGTTCCCTTTGCACAGGCAGGAATTCAGCATCAGAGGGGAGAAAATCTGCTGATGTCTTCAGGAACATGGGCAGATCTGCACTGTGACTGCAAAGAGCACTCCAAATCCTGGACTCCTGAAGGAGCTCTGGTCACTCAGGCTGTCCCCTTGTCCCTCCAGCCACTGTCACAGCCCCAGTTTAAGCCTCACATGTGCTTTGTGACTTGGACCATCCTCACAGGCACCATGACCTCACACAGCCGTCACCCCCAGAGATGTTCCCTTGGGTCTGTAGCACCTGTTTGGGCTCCAATGGACACACCATGTCCCATGTCACAGCACATGCCAGCCACAGCACCCCTGCCCCCCAGACTGCACCTCCTTCGTCTGGGCAATGGGGAGCTCAAATGTAGGAGCACATCCTGCTGGTTCTCCAGCCACTCTGGAGAAATTGCATGCGCTTTTTGCAGATGTTTTCTTCCCCATGCCCCTTCATGCCCTCTTGCATTCCCTCTGACGGAGCTAACAGAGAGGATGCAAGCACGTGAGTCAAAACACAAGGGTTAAATGGAGGCACAGCTGGCCCTGGGAATGCAACTGTTAGCACATGCACTGAAAGCACGGATAAAAGGACTGGCAAGAGCACAGTGCCTCCTGAAACCTGCCCGCATGCTTTCTTATGGCTCCAGGGGCTGCTTCCTTCTCCCTGGCCGGGTGACAATTTACCTCCAGGACCTGTTCCTGGCTGAAACAGCAAGATATTATCACCTCCTGCATTCCCCGCGTTCACACTCCGCTTCCCAGGTGTTGCAGCTACAGCTGTTTTGTTTCTGCGCCTCAGCTAACACTTTCTAAAGACACTTAATTTGATTTTTCAACAGTTGTTATCGCTCATCTACAAACACCTCCAGTTTGACACATTATGTCCCCCGGGTGCTGGTGAGCAGCAGAGAGATCAGCATCACTGAAGTGAAAGTGCCCTGTTGGACCTGCAAACAAACCCGCACCCACAACCCTCGCTGCTGTCCTGGCGCGACTCACAGACACAGAGTGCTTCTGCTACGCTGCACAGACTGTTCAGAGCACAAAACCCTGAGAGATTTCCCTCCTGACCATCAGTCTTTGCTCCTCCTTCCCTCTTCTTTGGGTCTCTGACACAATAGAGGCTGGGAAATGCAGAATTATTGTGCTAAATCTTGTGACTTAGAAACCCCGGCAATGAGAGCCACCTGGCATAGCTTGCAGCTTTACATGTCACCTTAAACTCCCTGGCTGGTCTGCAGGGACCAGCAGGCACCTCCAGATGGCATCACCTGCCCTGCCTGGGAAGGACTTCACCAGGAGGTGAGTTGCCCTTTGGAGGAGCTCCTCTGCCTTCAGAGGGGACTGCTTAGCATTTGGCAGTCCAATTTTCAGGTGCTACATCAGGGCAAATTAATCTCCCTGCAGATGTCGTGGCATAGGGGAATCCTTGTTCTTCCTCCAAAGGTGTGGGATCATTTCAGACAAAAACCACCAGCCAGATGCGAGCAGGGGACGGTCAGGGTCATCTGGAGGAGCACATGTTGGTGTGCTGCATTTGGGCTTTGCTGTTCCTCAGTAAAAAAGACCACGAAAAGTCCCCCTTCCAGCAGCTGTCTCAGGAAAAGCTGTGAGACAAGAGCTCACACTGCAGGGTTTTGCTACCTTACACGGAACACACTGTGCAAGACAGATCCTGGTGGGACCGAGGTTCACACATTTCCAAATCCGTCTAAAAAAGTTTTGATAGCAAATCCAAGTGAGATGACACTTTAACTGGAAATAACAGCAGCAGAGAAATCAACAGACTTCAGCCTTGGATTCTGTTCCTTCATTTTCATCAAATCCAGCATATTTGTCTCAAACGGTCTGGAGCAGACACTCTGCGCAGGTTTTTTTCGTTTTGTTTTGTTTTGTTTTGTTTTGTTTTGTTTTTTATCCCAGAAGATACCACAAACAGTTTCTGTTTCAAATTATGAAGTAACAAAAGAAATCTCATCATACTGATGTTTGTTACTAATACTGTTACTTACGTTTTTATATCAGCATCTCCAAACTTCATTCCACTTGCAATAATAATCAAAAAGAAATTCAGATCAGATTTTAGAACTTTAAAAATATATTATCTCTATGCTTCTGATCAAATAATTAATCCCATATTATATTGCTGTAAGACATGGTCAGCATGTTCTGCAGATGTTTCTGAACATGGGCTTAGCTGTCTTCTCTGCTAACACACAGGCTGCTGCAGTCTGGAGATTACTGCGGTCCCATGTCCAGGAGTGTAATTCAAGCTTGGGACACCAGGACTGCAGCGAACACGTGCATCGCAGAAGATGGACCCAGCAGCCTGTTTAGAAAAGATGCATAAAGATCTTACAGGCAGGGAGCTGCTGCAATGGAAGCTTTTAAAGATAAAGAGCCCTCAGGCACCTAGTGTGGTGCTAAGAGAGGTTCATGGGTGCCCCAGGCCTTGCTGGACCCCAGAACATGGGTCTGAGCCCTGATGCATATAGGGGACTCCCTGCCACCATATAGGGGACTCCCTGCCACCACACAGAGGTCTCCCTGCCACCTTGGGTGTCTGCAAGTGTTCAGAGAAGATCTGAGACCTCTCTCAAGAGTCCTTGTGTCTTGGTAGAGAAAAATTATTCTGAAAAACACCTTCTTCTCTATGCCCCAAAGTCTGGTTGCTTCTGCAGTTTGTGCAGGGAGAGGGAAACCACCAAAGCCTCATGCTCTGGGGAAGCCTCCTGCTTCCACACGGGTTTCGTTTGGGTCCCTGTAACCCCAAATCCATGCTCTCCAGCTGATGGTCAGGCATCACTGTCACCTCTGTGGTCTCACAGCACCACATGGGTGCGTCCCCTGTAGCACTTTGTCCTGCTGTGTGACCTCAGGGCTGGCCAAAGGGGAGCTGCCTGCCCTGACTGCCCCAGCCCAGCATTTCCCAATCTTCTTCAGGTCCTTCAGGAGTAAAGCCATGTGCTCTGTGAGTTTCACCAAGCCCCAGTTTCTCAGCGCCCTCAGCCCTCTCCCAAGCACTACCTGGGAAAAAGGGATAACCCAGGAATTTGAGTGCTGTGGTACCATGGAAGCTGAGAACAATTCCCACGGAAATGAGGGCAGTTAAGAGAAACCATTTCTCCAAATACTCTAAGATTTGGGCTTCTGTCCTGGAAAAGCTTCTGCTGGCTCCTCACCAGGCACAGACCAACACTAAGACACAAGGAGCAGGACACAGACCCGCACGCCCTGCTCCACTGCAGCTCCCAGCTGCCTTTTCCTTAAATCTTTCCAAGTAAAAACTCAACTGGAGGAAGCTCCAGTCCATCTCCAGCATCCCAGCAGTGTGGCTGCAGCTCTGTGTCGCCGTGTCTGAAGCAGGGTAAGGCCATACATCTCAGAGACATATTTCACCCACGTACCCGTCTGTAGGGTGCACTTGTTTTCCCCATTCCTGCATGAAGGATCTTCCTTGAAAATCCATCTCTGGAATTCAGCCATAATTTTGCTTGTTCTGATGCTGCCAGGAAGTGCATCCCTCAAGAGTGCTGCAGCTGGTGTGCTAGGACAAGAAGGTTGCCTGTGTCTGGTGAGGAGGAAGGTGAGTAGGAACTTCCACGGCCTGGATAACCGCAGACACCAGGGTTTGTGTGGACGGATGTAGGGCTGAGGGCTCCAACTGCCTTTGCAGAGCCTGCCAGGGGGCGCAGAAATCCCCGTGCTGCTCCTGCTGTTGGTGGCAGGTCACAGACCTCGCGCCCAGAATGTCTCGCTCTGCAGTCTGTGATAGGGCACCAGCAGCATCAGCAGCGCTGTGCCCAGGCTGGGGCAGGCTGGGGGAGGCTGGGGACAGGCAGCAGAAAGGATTGGGCAAAAGGTGTTAGAAATTGTCCCTGCCATCACACCGCAGCAGAACGCCTTAGCAGTGTGAGCTTCTCTGGCTCATCCAGGGCAAACAGCCCTGAGCGCTGCCAGGGAGCGGTGGCCAGGTTTCACGCCTTGGGTGGCTGCAGTGGCTCTGTGAGCCCCGCCACCAGGGGATTTGCAAGGCTCTGGTTGGGGTGAGAGCAGCCTTCCTGGAAATCTTCCAGTCCTCTTTGACTGTGGGCAAAGGAATGCGGGCACTGAAGGAGCAGATACCCATCTGCAAGGGAAACCCCCGCAGCTGCTCCCGACCCTGTGGCCAGGCCTCAAGAGGCATCTGGAGTGTCTAAAGCAGGGGACTGAAGGAGACAGGGAGGCTCCAGCGGTTCATCTCCTACACTGATAGCAGCACTGCAGCGAGATGCTGGCCTTCCTTCATCTGGCCTGGAGGAGCCCGTTTAGCTGCCAGCTCAGCAGCGAGGCCAGGCTGGGATCTGCTGCCAAACCCTGTGCATTCCTGCCTGCTGGGACGAGCTGCTCCATCAGGGGAGCGACATGGAGCCTCACCACCCTCTACCTCTGCTCCACACCCCAGCACTGGAAGGGGAAGGGGCCAGGATGCCCACATGTTTGCTATTAAGCAGCAGCAGCGTTTCCAAGGATGGGTCCACAAAGCCCAGGGAAGTGGAGCTGCCAACAGCATCGTCAGAAGCGTGTTCAGCATCCAGCCACCCCTGGCAGCCAAGTCTTGCTGGCTGGGTCCAATGGGTTCCTTGGCTTTTCTTCTTAGTGTTGGTGGTTTTAAGAAGTTGAGCAGCTCTGCAGGAAGCTGACGTGCTCCTGGCTCCGAGCCCTCATCTGGGGGGGTTGGAAACTCGGGGCCCCTCTGGACAGATAATGGGGACACTTCTTTGCAGAAAAGTCTTTTGATTAAAAATATTCATTGGTGCTCACCGAGCAGCATAAAGTCCCTCTTCACTGGAAGCTGCAAGCTCAAGGGCTGTTTTTTTATTTGTTGAGTGAGCAGTTGTTTTTTATGTGCTTTCTACAGAAAAGATAAGAAGTGATTTTAGGTCAGAAAAGTGTTTAGGTGGAAAATTCCTAACTGGCTGGAAAGGTTCCCCCAGTCCCCTTGGAGGATGTGGGGAATGGTGAAGGAAAAGGAGCAGCAAAGGTTTAACCCAGCTATAAATGGGGCTCTTGGCATGCCGTAAGCTGGAGCAGATCCCTCACCATCACCCCAGAGGCTGGATGGAAAACCAGTGAGCTTGCAAAGTGGCAGATTGCACGTGGGCAGATCAGTGTGGGGAGACAAAGACATACATGGGGAAGGGCAGCATAGAGCCACATGCTTTTGGTTCATCTTTTGGCAAAATAGCTGTGCACGTTCTTCCTTGTCCCCTCCACAGGGCAATTTTGGAGCAGGATGCCAGGGAAAAATCATGTCCACAGGAGCTAAACAAACCAAGCTCCCCCCTGCTCTATGCTGCTTTCTGCCATGTGGAGAGCTGCTGTTGTAGGGCATGTAACAGAGAAGGCAAAGGTCTAGAAAGTCACCCAAATGCATGATCTCTGCCCGGGAAACATGCCTGGAGGAGAGCTCTTAGCTTGGAGCTGTAGCAGGAGTAGCTTTGGGGTGCAAAGCTGAAGTGTTCACAAAGGTGCTGCAGGGCCCTGTGGCATCCACCTTGCTGCAGTGTGCATTGCTGGGAGAGAAGGACGTTCCCAGGCCTGTAGTTACCCTACAGCAAGACAGAATGGCCTTTAAAGGAGCAGAAGCAGGAAGAAGAGTATCACAGCTCAAAGCAACTGCTTTTCCAATAGCTTGTTAAAAGCAGCGGGTTCTGCTCCATTTCTTCTCTGGTGATGGCATGGTGCTGGCACGGCCGCCTCTGAGGTCTGGCCGCTCACTGGCAGCCAGCTCCAAGAATAACCCCAAATAGGAGTCATTAGTATCTTGCAAACATGTCAGTGACGAAAAACAGAGTAAACCGGAGGGAAATTAGGATGCCATTTGCGAGGAGTAATCAGGCGCTGCATGGGGCATGGCAGCATCCCGGGGGCGCGGGGGGACACCTGCGTCATGCTGCGGTGGAAGCCAGCAGGACCCAAGGCAGGGCCATCTCCCCTTGCAGGCAAAAATGTTTTGGTTGGAAACAGCCATGAGCTGAGCAATGCCAAGCAGGGAGGAGAAGAACCCTCTGCTTGGATGTAGGCCATCCCCAGCCTTGTGCCTCCCACCTTCCCTGAGAACCCAAAGCCTTTTCCCATCACGGAACGGCAGCAGTGACACCAGAATTGCTTCCAAAAACTGTTTCAGAAACAATGGGTTCATTTTTGCTGGTTTGTCGACAAGTCTACAGCTGTGCTGCGGCTGGAAGAACCCAGGCGTCACCCACAGAAAGCTGGAGAGTTGCTGGGGTCCTGGCTGTGCAGAGAACCTGGGGGCCATGAGGAGTGAGTGGGGTGGGGTGCGTGGAAAGGAGATTTCCTCATGCTCTTATATGTCCCTGAGGGGTTCTTCCATATCCATCACCCCACTGCAGAGGGGACACGGGGACAGGTCACTCCAAAACAGATGATGTCCCAGGTTTGAGGCTGCTCAGAGAAAGTTCCTGGAGAAGCACTTGGACTGGAGCAAACATCGCCGCACGTCACGGAGCACCAAGGGCTCCTGCCCACCTGCCCAGCCATGCCCAGCGCTGCCCAAGGCTGCAGCAGCCTCCTGCCAGCAGGGCTGGGCTCTGCCCTTCAACGATAAGAGATTTCCAGGGACTCTGTGGCCTCCTCCAGGCTCCAGTGCTGGGGGGGAAGGTGTGCACTGGAGCTCCTGCTCTGAGCTGTGGCTTTTGGTGACTTTTGGTGGCTGTGGTCCAAAGAGCCCTCTTCAGAACTTCTCTTTGCATGGCCACCACTGGTCAGGACACATGACCACACCTGGCTGCACTTCTGCCAGGGGAAAGCCAGAGCTTTGCCCGAGGACTTGCAGCCTGGGGACAGCCCCAGGTGGGAGCTGCATCTTCCCCTCTGCTTCCCAGCCCGTTCTCCACGGTGGGAAGATGAAATCTTTGCAAGGGCTCTATCTAGACCATTTCCTATCAAGAGCTCCCCAAAGTGACTTAAAAGCTTTAAATTACTTACAAAAATGAAAAAACCTTTTCTTTTAAATGCTAAACTACAATCTTCTCTTTTAAATATGAAAAGCACAGAGCAGCTCGGTAGGAGAAAGCAGAGAAAGGTTCATGCCCAGCTCTCTCCCTGGGGTGTCCCACAGCGCAGCAAGCTCTGGCAGCTCCCTCCAGCCCTTCTGATCGCCTGCAGCCCCTCTGCTGTCTCATGCTGTGTCCTGTCCTGTTGCAGGGTCCAGGCGACCTCTGCATTTTGGATGGCCACAGCTCATGCTGCAGGACTCAGGCAGCTCATGCTTTTGCCTGGCTGCAGGATGCCCCAGGTTGATTTTGTTCCTTTGTCATTGCTGCTGGGTGAAGCTCAGGTCCTTGTGCCTGCCTCCCCTCCCCAGCACCTTGGCTGAGTGGGGTCTGGAGATCTCTAGTCCCTTCTTTGTCCAACCAAGCCCTGAAAGCCCCCAAGGATGGAGCTGCTCCCTCCCAAGCCTGCAGCATCCCCCAGTGAAGGACTGCCCAAACCTCCCAACCCAGTGTCCATTGCTCCTTGTTTTCCTCTCCACCAGCACCAGGAAGAATCTGGCTCCACCACCCTGCATTTCTATCTGCCCTTCCATCAGCTCTGTAGGCTGTGTGAAGTCCCATCTTGGCCTCTTCTTCCCTAGAAAAAATGAGATCCAGAGCTTATTCCAGAGCTACAGCGGGGAGCTGCCAGGCCCTCAGCAGGCTCCAATCTTTTGCTGTCACTCTGTTTCCTCCGGGATGCTGCCTGCTGTCCCCACGGGGTCCCCATGACCTCTTCGTCTGCCGTGGAGCAGAGCACAGGCTGGCACAGACTGCTCTGCCCCCATGGAGCGCAGCCATTGTTCCCTGCTCCAGATGTTCCCCATACAAACGCCGTGTTCCCTCAGTTTGGCAAGCACAGATATCTTTGGCTTTGTT
>VXAV01005018.1:156362-167145 GCA_013399715.1 Alectura lathami | reverse complement strand
TTTTTTTTTTTTTTGCATCTGGTAATAAACAAGATTAACTGAATTCTCTGGCACAAGAGAATTGAAATATGGAATCATGGTTAATCAGCTAGTAACAATACACATTTTTGTATGTCACACAAAAATTCTGAGAATCATTGTTCTGCAGTGTACACAGGTTTCTCAATTGCATTCAAAAAAACTCTACAACTTGTCAACATATATGTTTAATACATTTAATATACATGTTTAATATATATACAACAAAATACCTCCCTTTGTAAGACAGCAATAATCCAAATGTAAAATTAGTTCTAATTCTACCATCGCTCTTGTAATGCACTAAATTACTTTTGTATTCTGTTAGAAAGTCCGTTCAAATATTAGGTAGTAGCAGAAGAAATCTGTAGTACTCATTAGAAATATTGAAGGATGAAACTTATAATGTACTATTTCTGGTCACAGAAAGTAAAATACTGCAATGAGGCTGAGTTGCCTAATACTCTTCTTGAGTTCTTTGAATCTGTGACTAGGAAGTGTTAAAACTACTGTGAGTGTTGACAAAAGCGTTGGATGTGTGAAATTTCCTCCTTGGCTGTCCAGTGAAATGAAGGTGTGACCCTTATCATTGTTTACAGGCTTCTCAACTGACTCAGAGAAATTCAGGTACTCTTTTGACATCTAATTGACTCTAGACTTAAAGAAGCTCACAGTGAGAATTTAATCTTCTATTACGGAAAGAAGCATATGGTTGTCCAAAAAGTACTTGTCTTGGAAGAAGAGTGTATCTCTCCTTCAGCTCATCTCTGTTACGAAGTTCAAGAGGTGAAGGCTGTGCTCTTGTATGAAACGGCTAGCAGAAAATGAAGGTGGAGTTTTCACAAGGTCCTGTGAGACACTGTTGAGTAGATATTTTAAGTTCCAAATACTCTATCATCTTTTCCTAAGACTGAGAATCTAACATCATTATGAAATCTATTAGCCTTCTGCATATTGAAAAGTGAAACTCAAATGACTCTTTAAAAGATCCTTCATTCTGACTTCCCATTTCTCCATCTCCTTTCTGTTGAGGAACTCCCACAAATGTCATTAGGAGACAGCAGATGCTGGAAGCTCTTCAGCCCCAATGCATTTATTCTTAACGGTATAAACTCAGAGCCACAGCTAAAGTAAAATGGTGAGCCTCTATTTAATGTAATGTAAGTAACTGATCTACCTTACACAAATACAGAATGCTCGCTTTGAATCAGCAGTACATCATGTAGCAGTATTCTGAATCCTAGTTTATTTATGATTTTTTTTTCTTTGATATGTACCACATTTTCAAGAGCAGTGAAATGTGTATGAGCAAAAAAAAGCCCCTCCAAATCTGTGTGGAAGTTTTGAAATTTTTGTTTACTGCTTTACTAATTAGATGATTCAGCTGTGCTTTGTTAAGAGCTTCAAAAGTTGTGAGTCACTCCTGCACAGGACATGCATTTACTGTGTGCATACAGTTAAAAAATATATTTAGAATCAAGGTTAACCATGTTCAGTTTACAGCTTGAATACCATGGGAAGGCTTAAACTGTGCTTCATATCCTCAGAATGCACAGTGAATTCACATCCTGAGCTATATCCAAAACGTTCACAATGGCCCTAAGAACTAGAGGAAATTCTAAGCCATCGAACAAAACAAGCTCGGGCCAGGAGCTGATCTCACAGTCGAGGATAAAGCCGTCAGTTGTGAAGACATGCTAACCATGTCTCTTGACCATAGCATCTTTCTCATGAACCCGGAATAGGTAACATACGGATATCTGTAGATCATGCAATTCCATTTAAAAATGATAATAATAATAAAAAAAGTAAAGCTAGCTGGTCACTAATAATTTACGTTATGATTAAGGATGCACACTATTAGGCAACCATAGGGTCCAACTGGTTACTGATCAGAAAAATAGCAACTGAGTTCAACATCTAGAACCTGGAACACAACCTCAGGCAATAAACTATTTTATACCAACAGAAAATGGTTTTGATCCACATATGGCTACGAAAGCATCAGTCAGTGCGAACTACTGTAGTGACACTGTTTACAGCTACTGTGTTTTGCTAATGATGCTAGCATAAACTCTCAAAATTAGTAAGTAAAAGCCATAAGAATTTTGATTTAAACTCCCAGGGAGCTTATTATTTTTTGAATTGTGTTTGGATTACAAATTGAGGACAAAATAAGGAATATAGCTTTATTTTAACAGCACAAAATAAGCCCATTTATCATAGACAACTATATACTAACTATTTTCCTGTATTACCTGCTGGCATATGAACACAAGGCTTATTAGAATTACTCACTTTGATAGTTTAAATTAATTTCCTGGTTTTTGATAATGCACCTGCTCCCTCTGCATGTCTTTTGTAAGCAGGTCCTATAATTATTAAAACAGGGATGAGTCTTCCTGTGGTTTTGAATGGCAGGGATTTAGATGCCTATATAGCATACACTAGTCCTACTGAAAAAAAAAAAAAAAAAACACAGAGACTAATCGCCCTGGCTGCTTTTGCAAAAGTAGAGACCAAAATGGAGAACAGTGAGCCGTCCTGAGATTACTCAGCAATAGTCCGCGCTGCTACGAAGGGACGACTGAGAGCTGAGCAGTGCCGTGCTAGCTCTCCCCACAGCAATTAACAGCTCAAAGCTGCTCATATCCTCCCTACCTCCCTACTATTGTATCAAATCAATTTTCCTAGGGTCCTCTTTCACTTTTTACAGTTGCCTTTCTGTCAGTGTGCTGCCTACAGAGAGGAAAAAGACCAAAATAAGCCCCTTCAGTTCTTATAGAGTCAGGGATAGTATCTAGTGCTTCTTCACTTATGGGATTATGAATAGAGTTCCAGTACAGGTATCTCTTTTCATTTAGAGTAGAAACGTTTAGATTTAACTAAATTCTTATTGCACATACAGACCAAAACCATGTTTTCCCCAAACTTCAAGTTCAAATCAATCAATTTCTGTTAGGACCACAATCACCGAGAGGTAAGTTTATCATATATTTATGGGCAATGTTCTCATAATACTGCATTTTAAAACCCATTTATTGTCAAGTTTATTCTCTGTCATTTTAAATTTAAGCACTCTGTGGAAGTAATGAATTGCCTAAGATGGACCAACATTCCACTTAGGGACAGTCACATACAGTTTTGATATCCATCACAAAGGAGAGAGCAACAAATAGCTCTTACAGATAGCATTATAAAAATATAATTTTATATAAAAATATAAGAATATATATAAATAATATAAAAATATAATTCTGTTCAATACTAAAGTAATATCTGTAATCTATTTGGGATGATCTAATGGCCACTCAACCCAACAATAAAAGCAAATGTAGGGAGATTCGCTCTGATCTGCCTAATCAAACCCACTCTTGTTCTTCTTAGTTCTTTCCACTACAAAATCCCTCTCAAATAGATAAATGGCACTTGCAGTTATTCTAAGTTAAGAGATCACAGACCACCTGATATCCTTCAGTTTTACAAAGGGGATGCGTATACTACAAAGGTGACGGTATAAAAAAAAATCTGTAGCTACACCTGATATCATGTTATTGAATCTCAAGCACCAGGTGCAAAGAACCTGCCCCGTGCAAGCCCTTTCTGCCCTGCGGCATGCCAAACCTGCCACAGCGGCATACCAGGGCTCATATCCCCCACATGAAGACAGCCCAGAACAAAAGCCAATGTTATATTAATTTAACCACAAAACTCACTTTTTCCATCCTTTCTTGTTGCTTTTCAGTTCTTTTAAACTCCCACCATAGATAGAGTTTTACTATGAGAGTCACCAAACACTGACTTCACTTCTCCTCCTTTCCATAAACGATTATTTATTTTGTTTGAAAAGGGAGCAACATGTTTTTCACTCCTAGTACTAGGATCCAGATAGTTCAGACAGAAAATTATGCTTTTACCTAAGTGACTGTTTTTTTTTTTCCTTGATGTCTAGCATGATTTCCTCTTTCAGCCTCGGTGTTACCCTACACAGCCCCTCCTCCTCGCTTTTTGTAAATGACTATCCTCTCATAGAGTTAATAGATGTCCTCTCGTGTAATTCAGAATGTTTTTAGATTCATTTTGAAAATTCTATTTTCCAAGCATAAATAACTGTAAATGTAGTTATTTCTCCATGCTTATGGATGCTACAGATGCTGTTTCCTAGCGATGTCTGACTAAGAGACTGTGCCCACGTACGGAGGCAGTGAACATCTAAATAACATATTTATATCAATAATTATTGATAACAGGTGGAAACATGTCAATGCATAACAAAGTGCTGTGTTTTTCCTTTAAAGAAAAATCAGATTAATTTTAGCCACAATGCTGTTTTTTAAATAATCAGCATATTCATTTATATACAATAATTTTTCCCCATGCGTCACTTACTCCATATTTTTTATATTCTTTCTAATGACAAGTAATTCCTTCTTTGTTTAATTGCACAATGCTCAGAGCTGTTCACTTTATTTCAGGTATGGTCTTACTAGATAATCTGACAAATAATAATATAAAACATCTTACTCTTCAAAGAGCATGAGCATTTTTTCATTTTCCTTTTGAAGTGATACCTCAAAAGAAGATGTTTAAAAAGGGAGGATTTAAAATTAATCAAGCACTGACTACACACATGCTGAAAGAGTGGCTCAAAATTCGACTTCTCTAGATTTTTCATTATCTTAATGCTTCACCTTTTAACCTGGCTTTCCAATGAATATACAGTATAGCTCCAATGATGTATCTTTGTAATGAGATCTCTCCAGGAGCTTCTTACTGGCTGCACGATGCCACATCTGCCACTGCGATCTGCCCCACCACGATACTTCCATCTAACAATGAAACTGTTCACGTCACTAATAGAAGTCTGTGAACTAGGGACAGAGAAATATCATAGGGTTTATTTCAAAAAGAAGGAAATAACTCCTACAAGTGAGTAGAGCAAGACCAAGATCAAAGCCCTTTCATAATTCATTACAATTTTTTGGTAAACGTCGCTTTTTGTCATTGAATTCTTCTTGTATACACATAAACAAGGAAGCAGAAACAAAACGACTGAAAAAAAAACTATCACATACTGCTGTGGATGAAAAAGAGAGAAATTCATTCCCTTTTTTCCTTCATGCACATCATTCAGTTTTCAATATATCTGGAATATGTATATGTGTAGTACATAAAAAGAGGTCCTAAAGGGATAAGCAGAGAGTTGTCTGCAACCTGGCCCTTTCTGTAGGAGAAAGTAACTGTACCATGACATTGTTTTACTTTATTTACTGTTACTCAGAAGGCACAGAAAGAAGAGAGGGGACAGTTTTGGCTCATTGGAAGGGTGTTACAGTATATTCAACAGTAAAAGGATTTACATTGTGCCTAACAGTGTAAAATGTATCAACATACTGCCCATGTATGAGGGTCTCTGGTCTCTTAATTTCTCTCAGAGCTTCATCATAGCTAATATGGAATAAATAGGTTTTAGGCCTAATATCCGTAAGTAACAAAAATCCATGTCTGACTGAAATATTTAGTGAGAAGCCATCAGTGACATTGTTGGGAGCAAAAATGAAACCACTGTTCTTCCATGTATACTTCAAACATCCAGCAGCAGATCAGGCTATAATGGAAGTCTGTTGAACTTCCACCTCTAAAAGCCATGCCATAGTGATATACTGATTTAGACTTCTTGCTGGGTATTTCTATGTATGGAACATTTCAAATATATTCTCCCAAAGTATCTAAATCAAATACGTCAAAATGGCATCATCTTGAGGTTCTTAGGTCCCATTCAGATATCTCAACAAAAAGGTTTTGAAGAGCTGAACTTCAAAATTCCCAGGCAAACCCTTTATTATAAATTGACATTAGAATTAAAATTGGCCTAGATGTTTGCTTCTAGTTTGTAAAATCTGTAATTTATGTCGTTTGAATAAAGCATTTTAAGCATGAATCTACTGCACAGAATTTCATTGATGCGGGATTTTTAAAAAGTCCTAGTACACTTAGTTCTGGTATTCTAAGCTGAGGAATAGAACAAATAAACAAAATTTATTCCGCTGTACTGACAACAGGAAACTATATTGCATTGAGGAATAAGGAAATTGTAGTATTACAGGTCCTTGGCTACATGCAGGAGCTTGAAACACAATTCAAAATAGGAGGGATACAAAGATGTCTTTATCCTTTCTAATCCTTGCAATGAAGAAGCTATTCCAGTGATGCCTTTCCTCCACTCCATATCTCCCGTGCTCTGCTTATTTTTGCTTTTAACTGCCAGTGGTGTAAAGGCCATTAAAGTTTGTGAAGAGTCATTTCCTCCCACAGAAGTAGTAACATTACACTGTCTCTAAGTTAGAAGTAAATTTTAACTGGACTGAGTGATCCTTGCATGAGGTATGCAGACCTATTCTTCCAAAATGCCCCTGAAGTCTGACTTCAGAAAATGTATTTGTAAACACACATACATGAGGGCCTACACTAAGCCTTATGACCCATCTCTGGATTGCAATCCAGAGAATGAGGGAAATTCTTTTCCCTTCATCTCTTTTCATTTACTCTTCTAGTAACTGTAAAATAAATCATGATAGCTACAAAACTCATATAAGAAATCATCATGTGCTCAGATTTTTCTTGCAGACATGTACCAGACTTTACACAGTGTGCAGAGTTTCATTTATTTATTGCCTTCTGTGCTATGTTTATTTACTCTGATGTATTAGCTTACTGACTTCTACAGTCGCATTAATCAAAGACTAAGGAGCACTTGTTTCTACACTAATCCAACGGTTTACAAGCAAAAATGCAAAAGTACTGGTACAAAAGTGATTCTTATTTTGCTTTGTATTTTCTGAAACTGCACAAAAAATTTACAGGCCAACACATTTTTAAATTTTCGTTTTTTTCAATGGACCCTTTATAAACAGAATTTCATCTCTATCTGTTCCTTTAAGTCAGTGAAGTCAAATCATAGAAGAAGCAGGCTCACAATGCAAGAACTATTGGAAGATGGTAGCCTTGAGTCACAGAATAAGCTTTCTTTTAATTACCTTTCTTTTCTTTTGCGGGAGATGACATATGAATTCTTAATGCAATGCCCTGTTTTTCTTACAATGTAGTTCTGCTGAGAACTACTGCAGGAAATCAGTTGAACTAGACTTTGTGGGGGAGGGGGAGATGTTGCTTTGTTTTGGTTTTGGTGGAAGGTGGAGGGGGAGGAAAAAAAAGTGGCATCTGAAAGAAGAAGTAAAGCTGTACTTCGCATGCATTGGAAGGAACAAATCTTTGAGTGTACATTTAGAACCTCCACTCTTATGAACAATGACTTTTGAGACCCAGTTTTGGAATCACATCACTGAAGAACAAATCAGAGAGTCACTTGGAACGTAGGGATGCTGATAACGAGTAAGCTTGGTAAGAACATTTTCATAAAGATATAATTGCTATGCGGTTTTATACCTTTTTACGGATTCAGCTTTGAGAACAGAAGAAAGACATTTTTGCCAACCTGTGAAGACAAAATCTTACCGAAACAAATCCTGACATACTCGAGTAGAAAAAAAAAATCTTATAAACTTCCCTGAGACACTTACATGACTAAGGTTGATTGATGCTTTCTCTTTTAAAACTAGATTCTCTTATGAAGATAGTCAGTGGGATTTTTGCATTTTTAGAGGTGTTTAGGCCTTATTCATAAACTTTTGCCATTTGTCAGGACACATCCTTTACTCTTCCTACATTCAAAATCTTAATAAGTATTCAGAAGTCTTCTTGAATTGTGAACCATTTTCTTCTTATTTTGGGCATAAATGTGTGAACACTGAGCATGCGGAAGACAGCACAGCGTTTTTTGAAAAAATGGCTATTATATATCAGCATTATTTTATGTACATGTAAATTGAATGAAAACAAGTAAAAAATAACATTGTTTTCACTGATTTTTCTCTAACACTTAACATTGAATATTTTAACACACCTCCAAGTCCAGGTCTCAGGCGGTTGTCATAACCATCCAGCAGACGATCCAATATTCTGGTAAATACAGTGGTGTTGTCTTTCAGTTCATCTTGCGATGAGGTTTGTCCATAGCTGAAATACAGAACAGTTAAAACTGAAAAATGACAATCAACAAATAGCAGCAGTAATTCCAAAATGAGTTCCATAAAATCTCCCCTAGAAAATTACAATATGGAGCGCTATAGGGCCCTATCACTTAAACTTTTTTTTTTTTTTATTGTACACGTTTAGTAAAATCTTACAAAACTAGTGCCTTTCCATAAATGGTGTGCAAATATAATTTTAACTCCTTAAAGTTTATCTCATCATTCTGTAATGTTTACAATATTCCAATGTGTTCTTCAGTAAAAGGCTCATTTGTGTTATAATAAATAATAAAAGGTTTGCATACTAAGATACAGTGATTAAGACCACTGGTACTTAAGTACTGAAAATAAATGCTAAAAACTAAAATACCCCATGAAGATGTCTTGATGAGTACTGAAGTAAATCACATGAATGTATACTTTCGTACACAATGCATCATTTTGCTTTATTTCCTGTTTTTTCTAGTGATTACATTTAGTGGAATGCCTCCAACTTTTCCTTACAAATGTGTAACAGAACCATTTGTTGATATGGAAATCAGTCATGTGTCTAAAGCTTTGCTTACCAATCCCCACTGTGTACCTCTAACTCAGCCAAAGGTCCTGAAATTTTGCTTGAACAAGGTTAGAATTAAGCTCTTCGAACTCAGCTACCAATATTTTACTTCAGAAGTCCATGGGCTTACTGGTTTCTGTACCAGAATCAACCATTTTCTTAAATCTGAAACCTTTCCAAATACCCTGTCACAGATATTTCCCTTAATCACAGATTACAGTTGTCTTAGAGACAAGGCCAGTACCATTTTTTCATTCATTGCTGAAGACTTCCATTATAAACGTGTGTAGTCATCATGACTGAACCATACAATGCTCCCAAAGCATCACTTTCTCACACTTGCTGCTTGAACTAGATCAACAGTGCAGTACCAAAATCTTCTGTTCCAAAATCTCAGCTCTAGCCACAAAGGTGATTCTTTGGGCAGCTCATTACCTATACGGCTCCAGTGATACATGGGGTCTCGGTGCTCCACCAGTGCTCCTGCTCTCACCAGCAAAGGCCATCTTGCAAGGAGTATTACTGATATGCAAAATGATCCGTTTCTCTTAAAATACCCACAGAATTATTTTCTCTAAGCTGCATCAGTCCAATATCCTTGTGCATCTCACATGTATATTCCACTTGTATCAAACACAGAAAGGAGGAGGAAAGGTACTCTGAGTATTGGTACTCTGGAAATGCTTCCAAGCTATTTTGCAGTTCAGATTTGAAGAGGTAATACCACATATTTAAACAAATTTTAGAACTGATATTAGCAGCATTGCTTTATTTCAATAGTATGTGACTGCAGAGAACAGTGTGCTGGGTATTTAATGCATATAAATCACTGATCCTAATGAAGAAAAAATCTCTTTCTTTCACAGTTTTTTAAAAATATGATGAATTTCTTCCAGCCATATCCTATAATTTCACTCAATAAAAATTAGGTTGATTTATATTTATTTTTCATACCAAGAGTTGCATTTTAAGTCACAGATGTTAATAAGCTTTTCTTTTATTTTTCCTATATGTTACCAAATAACAAGTTATCCTGCTGTCTCCATTAAGCAGTATCTTTTAAAGGATCTTTTCTCATCTGTCTTATGTAAAATTACAATACAGGAATTTCCACTGGATTAAATTCTATATTAACACTCATCGACAGGAAACAAGCTGATGCACATACACATATATCTCAAGGATAGCAGAAGGTCATCAGGATTAAGGTGGCAAAAGGATATAAAAACACTTCAGAAATTCCAGGGGTAAATAAATGAGCATGTTTGCAGAAGTGGTGTCAGAAAGATGGACTAGTGGCTGTGCAGTCTGAAAGGATGCAATACAACACACCACTTCCATCCTGGCTGTCGTATTTGTCTGTACCCTTACCTGTTCTTTCCACCATTTTTTCAGAGGTAAAATTCACCATTAGGGCTCATTTTAGTCGACATACGGTCGACTAAACACAACAGGAAGAATCTGAACATCTGTATACGTATAAAGTACAGTGCAACTCTACAGGGACTGTGATGTGTCAGTCAAAACACTCATGTTAAAACAGTCCTAGTGCTGTTTTGGTTTTTTTGTGTTTTTTTTTTTTCATGGAAAAAAAATAAAAAGAATGATATGAAAAAGCTGTGTTCTGCATCACAGACACTATCTGACAATTGTTTGATTTTTTTCTTAAAAATTAACACCACTCAAGAAGAAAATACTAGTGAAGTTACTATGACAAAATGGCTTTGAGAACAGATCTATTTTATGTAAATTATGTACATTTTGAGGGAAAAGTGGCTGTATGTGATTGTGGTTTCATATTAAACCACAGTATAATAAAACACTGTGCACTAACTCCATCTACAGGTCATTATAATACTGACACACCATATAATTTTTAAACACTAGTCCAATGCATTTTAATTCTCACATTAGGAATGCACTTGCACACGTTACAGATACAATACATATGTACATACACATGTACATATACTCATACAGATATAACTAAAAACGTTTTCACAGAGTCTACACAGAGTCTTTCTAGGTAGGCCAGATGAAGTACTTCATGAATACTTTTATACCTCACATTTCTTCATGTATTATCAAAATAAATATATTTCTTCTAAAGTGTCACATT